>SJYW01054073.1:45002-63898 GCA_006410735.1 Raphicerus campestris | reverse complement strand
CACACACACACACACACACAGTCCCCCGAGGTACACACACCCCCCCCTTCACACAGCCAGCTCTTTGCCTCGGACAGGGCAGTCAGCTCCACCTCCACCTGAAGGAGGCCCCATCCTGGCAGGTGAGTCAGGCCCAGCAGAAGTGGCTTTGGCCCCACCCTGACCGTGCTTCCACCCACAAGGCTGGCCCCGGCCCTCCGGCCCCGTCACCCTGTGGCCAGTGGGCCAGCCGTTTGGGCCTCAGGGCAGCCTGAACAGCTGGCGTCCGTGCAGCTTTCCACAGCACGCCTCCACTGTTTGCCCAGAGAAAAGGGCCAGGCTCAGCTCGAGGAGAGAGACGGGGCCGCTGTCCGCTCAGCTTCCTCTGGCCGGTCGCCCTCTCCTCGCCAGGGTCTGTGCAGGCCCCGGCACCGGGCACCTCCATCCCAGCCCCAGCCAGGCAGCGCCCCTGGCCCGTCCTCCAGCTGAGCGCTTTCCTCCCTTCTGTCCCCCACAGCGAGAGAGAGGCGGCGACGGCGCTGAGGTGGAGATGCGGTGGCCGCCATCCAAGGGCTGCGAGTTTAGCGGGTGGGGGGAGCCCCTCTGAAGGGGGTTTCTGGGCCGAGGAGACCTGGGAAGAGCGTGGGTGGCTGCCACCCCCTCGCTGTTCCTGGGCCGGTGCCTGTGCTCGGCCCCTCAGCCTGCGGGTGCGGGGCCAGTGGGGCCTGGAATGCCGCCCTCCGCCCAGCCCCGCGCCCCACCCCCTGCTTCCGCCAGGGCATCTGGCCCACACCTGGGTTCCATTAGGAAAACCGCTGCTGGCTGCCGGGTCGTCATGAGCCGAGGGGCCAGCTCAGGGGAGAAGCCTCCTCCCGGGACACTGCTCACCCAGAGTGGGCACTGCCCTCCCTCCGGCCTCCACCCCCCTGACCCCCGGGCCATCCCCGTGGGCTAGGACCTGGGGGCTCTGCCCCCACTGTCTTTTCTGGGCCTGGCCCCTGTCAGCCAGAGCTAGGAGCAGGAGATGCTTGGGCGGCTCCCTCCTGCTCACGCCCCCTGCTTTGTGTTTTGGTTCCATTGATGATGGATTACTGTGTCCCAGGCCCTTGCCATGCACAACCTCCTTCCACCCTCCTGAGCGTCCTGTCAGGTCAGCCCTTTCATCACTTTTGTCCCCAGGGTCACAATAGCTCACGGTAGAGGCAGGTTCGGTCCATCTGACTCCGGAGCCCTGGGGGTCCAGAGCCCCTTCACTCTGCCAGGGCCCCAGGGGCCGGGGAGAGGGGGTGGCTGAGACCGTGAAGCCACAGCCATGCCAGGGAAGGTAGCTGCCATAGTGAGGGGGTGCCGGGGGGTGAGGAGGCTTGGGCCAGCCGGCCTGGGCAGGAGCAGCCAGAGGACCCCTGGTGCAGACAGAAGCAGGCCTAGCGGCCGGCATCATGACTGAGGAGGGGCGCGGGCGGGTGATGGCGGAGTGGAGGGGGGGGGTCTCACCACCAGAGGAGGTCCCCTTGGCCCAGACCAGCTCAAGGCTGCTCCTCCAGCCCTGCCCCTCACAGGAAGTGTTGCCATGGTGACAGAGAGGGGGTTTGGCGGCACTGCAGCAGCTGGAATGCCGGGTATGCACCCAAGCTGGGCAGGCGCTGCCTGGCCGCAGCCCTCCTGTTCTCTCCCTGGGGCCAGGTGTGGGGGAGACATGGACAGAGTCCCCCCTGCCCAGAGGAGGGAGGACTCCTCCACCTGCAGGACACCCAGCCATCGGTGAGAGGGGAACCCCAGGGCCTGACCCGCAGGCTTGGCTCACCGTCAGGGGCTCCCTGTGATAAGGCTGGGTCCATGCTGCCGCCTGCCCTCTGCCTCAGGAGAAGGAGAACCTGGGGATCCCGAGGGGAGGCTCCTCCTCCCAAGTCCCACTGAGGTCAGGGGAGAACTTGCCAGGTTTGAAAACGAAAGTCACTTCAGTTCTCTGGGATAGAGGCCTCTCTTAGTTGCTGGGGCTTCCCGTGGTCCCTGGGCAAACTGAGCCGGGTGTACTGACAGCAGGCACTCTGGGCCCAGACTAAGCTCTGACCTGCCCTCCATTTCCTGGGTGCTGTGCCCTCTGAGCCCCGAGGTGGGGATGGAGAGCCACGGGGTGAGCTGGACGGGCCTGTCCACACTGCCCTGCCTGTCGCCGCCTGCTTCCCCAGGATGACAGCTGGGCACCCAAGCTGCCTGGTGGGGGTGGCTCCTGGTCTGGGTGCTGCTTGCTGCCTCTGGTCAAGCCTGTCCCTTCGCCGGTCCTCCGTCAGCTCTGTCTACTGAGAACAGGAACGATGGTGGGCAGGCGACTGCCTTGCTGGGTCACTGGGGGCAGATGGCTTCCCCTCTCTGTGCCTTTGGTTTCTCCAGGGCTGGAGTAGGAAGATGGGAGACACGGGCCAAGGAATATTCCATCCAAACGTGTGCCTCTAGAGGGAAAAGGCTCCCCCCCTGCCCACAGGCTCTGCAGGACCCCGGTGCTGCCGCCGCCTTCCTCGAAACCCCCTCCCCTGAGACCCCCGTGCCAGCTGTGCTGGCCTCCTGAGTCTCCGAGGCCCCACCCTTCATAGATGCTGGTCCCCATGCTGGCTTGCACCCGTCGATCTTTCATATTTTTACTCAGCTGTCCCTTTCCTCAATTATACTTCGTGTGTCCCATGACCATCGTTTTGAAAAGCGCACATTGCTGTGTGCCGGACTCACCCGCAAACACTTCTGCAGTAGCAAGTCCGTTATGGCGCTCAGGTCAGGAAACTGAGGCACAAGCTGTTGGCTTTCCCCTCGCCAGTCTGACCCAAAGCTCGCGCCCTAACCTGCTGACATCGTTGCTTCTGTTGGATTCACGTGGGCCCTTCAGCCTGCATGTTCCGAGTGTGGAGACCCTTTTCTGTTTCACTGTGTCCCTGGTGCCCAGTGTCACGTGCAGGTCGGATATTCACATTACAAAAGAACAGATAAGTGAGCAGTCCTGTCTCACCCAGGACGTGACCGTCCATGTGAGAAGTGTCCAGCCCCACCACCAGCACCCAGCGCGGTGCCTGGCCTGGGGAGAGGGCTGTGGAATGAACGAAGGGTGTGCGAAAGCTGTGTGAGCTGTCTGGCATTCCTTACATGGGATGTTTTCACACCGATGAGAGGGCGAGAGAACCCAAGTGATGCTGATGACTGACACTGGGCTGGGGTGCCGGTTCCCGAACTGACCCTCGCCCTGACCCCTCAGCCCATCTTGCGTGAAGCGAGGGACGTCGGGCCCCAGTTCTCAGGCTCCAGCCTGACTTCCTGTGCCGACTCGAGCCGGGTGGGAAGGGAGCAATGAGAAAAGCTCCTTGAACGACACAGAGCCGTTTCCGACGGGCTCCCACGCCGGGGTCAGCCTCTGCGGGCTGAGGAGGGGGCGCCGGGCCAGCTCCCCTCAGCCACCTCCCTCCCTCATTCATTCCCAAGGAGATCGTGGGAAGCTTGGAGGAAGCTGGCCACGGTTTGGGGTGAGCTATTTTTGGTAACAGGGTCTTTCGTCTCAGGCTCCAGGGGCCAGGGTGACTGGGAGGGAGCTGTTTGCATTTCCTCTGGCCCCCTCGGCTCCCCCCACCGCCTGGGCCCCAGGGACAGGGCCGCCCGCAGTGTGAACCCACCTCCCCTCCCTGGCCCGGGAAACCTTCCCACTGGCAGCCCCAGCACCACAGGAGGGCCATGCTCTGCCCCCTCCAGTGACTGTTCCCTGCGCTGGGCACCAGGCCCTCTCCCCGGCCCCCTGGCAATGTCAGGAGGCAGCAGTAATTCTCATAATCCCCCGATTTGCACGCTGCTTTGTGGCAGGCCTGTTCCTATCACATGTGGTCTCAGTTGATCCTCGCGACAGCTCTGGGAAGCAGGCGGCTTGGGCCATGAGCCGGGAAAATGAAGTTCTAGGAGGGCATTGGGTCCCAGGGCCCAAGGACGTTGACCGGCAGAGGTTGGTGACCAGCAGCCGAGCGCCCCCTCTGGGGCACCCACAGGGATATGCCACCGTCCCAAGCCTTATGGCCACTTCAAGAGGGGCCTTGGCAGTGCACAGAGCACCCGGACAGAGACGAAGCCCAAGCTTGGCAGCCAGGTCGGCCCTCTGGGTGAAGAGCTGGCCCCAGCTGGCCGCTCCTGCCCTCCAAGGGGCCCTCGGGCGGGTGGACCCCCCAAGGAGGGCCCTGGGGCTCAATGCCATCTTTTCTTCCCCCAGAGCACACCAGCCCATGAGAACAGCAGGGATGGCCGGCTGGTATGGACAGGCACCCAGGAGCACCTCGTGTCCACTGGCTTCAACCAGGTAGGGCAGCTCATAGCCAAACCGGACATACACACCACGAGGGTGGGATGAGCCCCTCTGGGAGGCAGGGGCCACGGCCGGCTCCAGGCCTGTCCATATACGGCCCTGCCCTGCGTGCAGCCGGGTCTCAGAGCCCCAGGGGACCGACGGCTGCTGAGAACTGGCAGATTCCATTTGCAATAGCTAAGCCTGACCCTGGGAACTGTGGTGGACACCCCCAGGGACCAGAGTCCACGGAGAGCCCCACCCCCTTGTCACCTATGGGTTCTTAAAGGGGCAGGATGTGAAAATCCACATCCTCCCTCCCTGGCTTGCCTCACCCCCATCCCCCACCCTCGTGACTGCCCTCCAAGCTCTGCTCTGGGGCAAGTGCCCCCATGCCAGCCCGTGTCCTTGGCCCTGGGGTTCCTGCATGGGCCCTTCTGAGCCCCTCTCTGCCCCTCCTTGCAGATGCGAGAGCGTGAAGTCAAGCTCTGGGACACCCGGCTCTTCTCCGCTGCCCTCACCTCGCTCACCCTGGACACCTCTCCCAGGTAGGAGCGGCCGGAGCATTGGGTTGGCTGGTGGGTGTCGAGGGCCCCGTGATGTGTATAAACGCGCACCACTGGTCGGGGGTAGGCTTCTACACAGGGGCTCGTGTGGTGTGTTTTGGCCTTTGGGGAGGAGACTGTGACTCGGCAAGTGGGGGACAAGGTACGTGGGGATGTGCTTGATTTTGCTGTGAGTGCTATGGTGGGAATGAGGACTGGGACACCAAGGCTTAGATTGAGAGGTGGATGTGGGGTAACGTGGGGTCTGGAGGCAGGCCTTGGACCCGCAGGCTTGGTGAGCCCCCAGCCCAGGCCCCACGCTGTCGCTGGTAGTCCTGGGTGGGTCAGGGTTGCGAGCAGTCACTTCATCCTCCCACCCTCCTGCATGTGCGTGCAGGAGGGTTTACGGTGGCGTCCACAGGGTTCTGGCCGAGCCAGCTCGGTGCTGGGACTGCCCAGGCCTGAGCAGGCCGGCTGAAGGGATCAGGTACTAGGGGCTGGGGGAGGAGGAGGCGGAACCTGGCCCCCAAGCTCTGACTCAGGGTGGCTTGCTGAACCCCCTACCCAGGCAGGGACCCGCAGAAGTCAGAGCCAAGATGGGGCCTTGGTCCTTGGATGTCCATCCAGCCCCTTCCTCTCCCGTTTTACAGCTGGGGAAACTGAGTCACAGACAGTGCTGTGCTCCGCCCAAGCTCCAGGAGCAGGGCGGGCCGTGAGGGGCCAGGCTGAGTGCCCAAGGAGCTCCTGCCAGGGTGTCCCCGCTGAGAGCCCCAGGGAAGGGGAAACGGTTGGGGGGCAGAGACCCTCGACTCACGTCCTCTCTCACAACACAGGGAGAGGACAGGGAGCTGGAAAGGCCCGTTGTGCAGATGAAGGGGGTGAGGGTGAATGAGGCCCCCCACATTCCTTTTAAGCGCATAGTGGGCAGGAGGCCTCTGCTTGCTCTTGGCCGTGGGGATCCCAAGGGTACTACTAGGACCCCTTCCCTGCATAGGAGGACTTAGGGCTCTCAGGCCTCCTGGCTTCGTGTCCAGCAGCCCCTCGCCCAGCCCTGGTGCTGCACTGGTATCTCATCCCCCATGCAAGCCCCCCAGCAGAGGGAAGGGACTGGCCCAGCCTGGACAAGGGAGTCCGAGCTGACCATCAAGGGCTCCTCACCCCCCCACTTCCTGCCTTCTAGACTCCACCCCTGATCTGTGCTGGTTACCCACCCCCACCCCACAGGAGCGGCCCCCGCCCAGCCCCAGCGTGGCCCCTGGGGGAGTTAACGATGCCCAGACCCCATGGTGCCACTGGCCAAGGCTGACCCTGTAATTATAGCAGTTAAGAATAGCCTCGCAGGGCCAGCGAGGCCTGGAATTTCTCAAATCACTCCCAGATGGGCGGCCAGGCCAGTGTCCCGCCCCCTTCATCCCCCAGTCCTGGCCACTGCCCCACTGGGCCCACGCCCTTGGCAGAGGAGCTGGGACTCTCCAGCTTTCTGCAGAGCCGGTGGACGCCAAGGCTACATGCCAGCCTCCAGGCCTGCCCGAGAGCTAGTGGGCTAGGGCCCCCTACCCCCAGGCTCCCCAGAAGCCAGAACCCCACAGGGGCCCCCTGGGGCGTTGGGGGCTGCTGACTGGGCTGAAGGTGGGAATCTGCAGGGTGTCAGCTGGGGACACCACCTAGGCCTCCACTGCACCCGCTCATTGTCTTTATTTTACAGATTTTCCACCTTCATTTGGGTAAAACAGTAAGAGCTACAGGAGGCCAGGGAGGGGTCAGGCACATGCCCCTCCCTATCCCCTTCCAGGGAGGACCCAGGGCCCCACCCTTCCAGGGGTCTCTGTCTCTGCTCCCAGCTGTGCCCTTCCCCAGGGGCAGCAAGTCCTATCCCTAAGGCTGGGCCCAGGCAGAAGGCCTCCCCGCACTTCCTGTGCAGGATGGAGGCGGGGGTTACCATTGGGGCTGACCGAGCAGCTCACACTCCGGCCCTGGAGAGGCAGAAACACTACCTGTCAGGGGTGCCCTGCCCCTGGGCTGGGTGAACAGTCAGCAGTTACCAGCCCTGGGTGAAGGCAAATGGAGGTTTTTCTCCAGATGTTACCAGTGCATAACAGCTGAAGCCAGAGAAATCGATCCTCTGTTGAGGTCACCCTGGGAACGAGCATAAGGGTGGAGGCTGGGAGCATGCTCTGGCCAGAGGCACCCACCCCACATCCCAGCGTGTTCCCTGGAGGCCCGGCACTTCTGCGGCCCCTCCCAGCTTCTGGAGGCAGGAGGCTGACTGCCCCTCAAAGACCAGGGAGCAGGTGTCAGCTCTGTGCCCGGGAGCCTCTCCTTCGAGGAACTGAAGGGCATGTGTAGCCCCGGGGTCTCGAGGACCTGGTCGGGGGCTGGTGTCTCTCCACCCACGGTCACCCTGGGTCACGGCTGCCTCCTGGCTGTGTGTACCCCACTCAGTCCCCAGTCCCCCCTTCCTCGCCCAGCCCCTTCTCTGATGGGAGGCCCAAAGACCTTTTCTGGGGAGTGCCCCACCTGCCTCCTGCAGGCCCTGCTACCCACCCCCCTTGCTGCCCCACTCACCAGGTTTAGCTTTGCAGCAAAAACATTCCCTCAGCAGCCACTGCGTTGAGCAGCAGCCCACAGGCCCACAATGGCCCTTTTGACAGGGCTGCCAGAGGGGAGGGCCGGCCTCACCAGAGCCATTCTTCTAATGGAACCCAGGCACAGGAAACCCACCTGGGACGCCGACGCCGCCTCAGGGGGAGGGCCCCATCCCGGTCACTCTGCCCACCGCAGCCCCCCCTCCTCCGCCTTGCTCATGCCAGAACCCTCTGCAGCAGATAATTGAATCCAGAGCCTCGCGTGGCCGGCGCTGACATCAACGCCGAGAGCCGCAGGGCCTGTTCCGCAAGCCTGGCCGGGCTGCCTCCTTCCCGCCAGGGTGAGCCCGGGGGCCAGGGGGCCACGACCTGTGTAGGGCAGTGGGCAGGGGCCTGGGGGGAGCTTGTGCTGGCCTCTGCAGGACCTCCGTGGGGGGCCACCTCCCTTCTTGCCAGAGGGTGACTGGAAAAGGTAGTGGCGGGTGTCTGTGTCTGTGTTGGTTCTTCTCCCCAAATTCCTAGCACCTGGTCCAGCCAGGGCTGTGCACAGCCTCCCTGGCCCTGCCCTGCCTCGGCTGGCAGCTTCCAGGAAAACACTCATAGTGCAGGGTTTCTGGGAAGCCTGTGTCCCCACCCAGTGCAGAGAGTAGAGGGGGGTCTCGGGCCAGCAGACCTCCTGCCCGTGGGCGCCGTCTCTCACAGCCCTGGCTGGGCCTCCGCCTGCTTGCCCACAGGCTTCCTGCCACTCAGGACCTCGCTCCCTCCACCACGGCCCCATCTCTGTGGCAGGAGAAGGCTGGGGTCTCCCTGCCTGAGCCCACGTGGAGGGGCAACGGGGCCATAGGTAGGGCTGACTGCGCCTGGTCCAGGGCCATCGTGGGCCTGGGGGACATGGCTCAAGGCACCCCTCCCCAGAGGAGGGCAGGTGGTGCACTGCTGGTCAGACCCATCCTCGAGGAGGGACCCCTGGAGGTCTGTGTCTGCTNCCCAGTCCCCCCTTCCTCGCCCAGCCCCTTCTCTGATGGGAGGCCCAAAGACCTTTTCTGGGGAGTGCCCCACCTGCCTCCTGCAGGCCCTGCTACCCACCCCCCTTGCTGCCCCACTCACCAGGTTTAGCTTTGCAGCAAAAACATTCCCTCAGCAGCCACTGCGTTGAGCAGCAGCCCACAGGCCCACAATGGCCCTTTTGACAGGGCTGCCAGAGGGGAGGGCCGGCCTCACCAGAGCCATTCTTCTAATGGAACCCAGGCACAGGAAACCCACCTGGGACGCCGACGCCGCCTCAGGGGGAGGGCCCCATCCCGGTCACTCTGCCCACCGCAGCCCCCCCTCCTCCGCCTTGCTCATGCCAGAACCCTCTGCAGCAGATAATTGAATCCAGAGCCTCGCGTGGCCGGCGCTGACATCAACGCCGAGAGCCGCAGGGCCTGTTCCGCAAGCCTGGCCGGGCTGCCTCCTTCCCGCCAGGGTGAGCCCGGGGGCCAGGGGGCCACGACCTGTGTAGGGCAGTGGGCAGGGGCCTGGGGGGAGCTTGTGCTGGCCTCTGCAGGACCTCCGTGGGGGGCCACCTCCCTTCTTGCCAGAGGGTGACTGGAAAAGGTAGTGGCGGGTGTCTGTGTCTGTGTTGGTTCTTCTCCCCAAATTCCTAGCACCTGGTCCAGCCAGGGCTGTGCACAGCCTCCCTGGCCCTGCCCTGCCTCGGCTGGCAGCTTCCAGGAAAACACTCATAGTGCAGGGTTTCTGGGAAGCCTGTGTCCCCACCCAGTGCAGAGAGTAGAGGGGGGTCTCGGGCCAGCAGACCTCCTGCCCGTGGGCGCCGTCTCTCACAGCCCTGGCTGGGCCTCCGCCTGCTTGCCCACAGGCTTCCTGCCACTCAGGACCTCGCTCCCTCCACCACGGCCCCATCTCTGTGGCAGGAGAAGGCTGGGGTCTCCCTGCCTGAGCCCACGTGGAGGGGCAACGGGGCCATAGGTAGGGCTGACTGCGCCTGGTCCAGGGCCATCGTGGGCCTGGGGGACATGGCTCAAGGCACCCCTCCCCAGAGGAGGGCAGGTGGTGCACTGCTGGTCAGACCCATCCTCGAGGAGGGACCCCTGGAGGTCTGTGTCTGCTGCGAGCCTCTCCCGGGAGCCTGGCAGCTCCTGCTGGGAGAAGACTGGGCCTGGGGAGGGGAAGACTGCTCTCAGCGCTCCCCTGCCCCGAGGCTGAAGTGGCCCCTTGCCCCTTCCTGCTCCCACCTGGTCTCCCATCTCCCCGGGAGGCTAGACCAGGCACCTCAGGTGAGCTGACAGCCCAGGGCGTGCCGACTGGGGCCTTGCACCTGCTGGGAAGCAAGGTCCCGGCTCCCAGCTCCCTGCTTTAGGCCGACCCTGCGAGCCCTCACCCCACCTCCACGCAGGTACCCTGGGGCCGTGCTGAGAAATACCCGTGCTTCTTTTTATCTTTTATTTTTCTTACAAAAGGCCTTCATATCATCATTTGTCTTAAAAAAAAAGTCCTTGTCTCTGAGTTTGAAAAACATTTTCCCAGAATAAATGGGAAAGGATCTTTTATAAATACATTTAAAAAAAACAAAAGCGAAACTTGTTCCTAAAGCATCTTTCTTTCCAGTTTCTTTTGCTCCTTCTTCGCGCCCCAGGGCCGAGGCAGGATCACCCGCCCCCATCCCCAGTCCCGCTCTCCCTCTGCTCTCTTTTCCAGGGGCTTCCTTCACTAGCCCTCCAGTCTCCTTAGGGTGGAGGGGCTTCGCAGCCCCAGGCCTGTGTTACCAGCACACGGCAGGGCCGGCCCCACCCCAGGGGCTGCACATTGCAGAGCATGAGGTGACACCATCCTCCAGACACTTGGGCAGGAGGCCCCTTAGAGGGTCATCCCTGGGCTCCAGCGTCTCACAGAAGAGGAGACCGAGGTCCAGAGACGGGCAGGGGCGTGCCGCGATCACCCAGCCCGGGTCCTGACGTGTCCTCGTCATCTGAATCTGAGAAGCTCCTTGATGTGGCAGCAGGAACTGGACCCCCTGGCTGGTTCCAGCGGGGCCAAGGGCCTGGCCGTGGCAGTCCTTCCCTCCCAGACTTAGATGTAGGGCTTGGCTGGGAGGGGCCCCTGTAGGCCAGGCCCCGAGTAGCCCATGAGCGGCACCTCGCACTCCAGCCCGCCCGGCGGGGCCTCCCCACCACCCTCCAACGCCTTGGGGTCTGGCTCCAGGGGGGCCTTCACCCCCTCCAGCTCCAGGGGCCCGGCCCCAGGTCCCACTTGCCCTTTGCCCTGCGCCACAGCTGCAGCGGCCCGCCCCCGCCGTACACAGAAGGCCGCCCCGACAGCAGCCAGCACGGCCAGGAGCACGGCAGCCAGGGCGGGCGCAATCAGGAGCGGCAGGTTGCCCTCTTGGGCCTGGGTGACCGGGGCGTGGTTGGAGCGGATGGCCGGGGGTGTGCGGGCCTCCCCACAGGCCTCCTCGCCCTCAGGCACCCGCCCAGCCCCCAGGGCCCGGACGCAGATGGAGTAGGTGGCGTTGGGCCGCAGCTGGGTGACGGTGTACTCGGCGAGTGAGGCGGGCAGCCGCAGCGTCACCGGCCNATCACCCGCCCCCATCCCCAGTCCCGCTCTCCCTCTGCTCTCTTTTCCAGGGGCTTCCTTCACTAGCCCTCCAGTCTCCTTAGGGTGGAGGGGCTTCGCAGCCCCAGGCCTGTGTTACCAGCACACGGCAGGGCCGGCCCCACCCCAGGGGCTGCACATTGCAGAGCATGAGGTGACACCATCCTCCAGACACTTGGGCAGGAGGCCCCTTAGAGGGTCATCCCTGGGCTCCAGCGTCTCACAGAAGAGGAGACCGAGGTCCAGAGACGGGCAGGGGCGTGCCGCGATCACCCAGCCCGGGTCCTGACGTGTCCTCGTCATCTGAATCTGAGAAGCTCCTTGATGTGGCAGCAGGAACTGGACCCCCTGGCTGGTTCCAGCGGGGCCAAGGGCCTGGCCGTGGCAGTCCTTCCCTCCCAGACTTAGATGTAGGGCTTGGCTGGGAGGGGCCCCTGTAGGCCAGGCCCCGAGTAGCCCATGAGCGGCACCTCGCACTCCAGCCCGCCCGGCGGGGCCTCCCCACCACCCTCCAACGCCTTGGGGTCTGGCTCCAGGGGGGCCTTCACCCCCTCCAGCTCCAGGGGCCCGGCCCCAGGTCCCACTTGCCCTTTGCCCTGCGCCACAGCTGCAGCGGCCCGCCCCCGCCGTACACAGAAGGCCGCCCCGACAGCAGCCAGCACGGCCAGGAGCACGGCAGCCAGGGCGGGCGCAATCAGGAGCGGCAGGTTGCCCTCTTGGGCCTGGGTGACCGGGGCGTGGTTGGAGCGGATGGCCGGGGGTGTGCGGGCCTCCCCACAGGCCTCCTCGCCCTCAGGCACCCGCCCAGCCCCCAGGGCCCGGACGCAGATGGAGTAGGTGGCGTTGGGCCGCAGCTGGGTGACGGTGTACTCGGCGAGTGAGGCGGGCAGCCGCAGCGTCACCGGCCGCTTGTCGGGGCCCGAGAGGTTGCGATAGGTGAGGCGGAGGCTCCTCAGCTGCAGGGCGCTGCCCTGCTGGAAGCGCTGGAGCCCCACCCTCAGGGACGTGGGGCTGGCAGGCTCGATGCCCAGGGGCAGGGGCTGCGGTGTGGCCGGGGCGGGGCTGGGCCTGGGTCCTGGCCTCACCCGGCCCTCGCAGTACAGCCCCGTGAAGCCCTGAGGACACAGGCACTCCAGGTGGCCCCACGCCCCCAGGTGGCAGGTGCCCCCATTGAGGCAGATGGACGTCGGGCAGTCCCGGGGTCGGGGCACAGGCCCCGAAGTCGGGGGTGCCGGGGACGGCCAGCTCAGGGCCTCAGTGGCCAGCTCCGTAGGGCGGAGCTGGGTGGGAGCCAGGCTGGAAGGCAGGAGTGTGGGCTCCCGCACGGGGGCCCTCGTGGTGGGCGCCATGGCCGTGGTGGTGGTGGCCGGGCAGCCAAAGTCGGCATAGTCGAGGTCCAGGAGCAGCCGGCCAGCGTTCTTGGGTGGGAAGTGACAGCGCGTCTCCTCGGAGCTGGCCAAGGTCAGGCGGCTCTCCCGGACCCAGGGGCCGAACCAGCTGAGGGGGCACACACAGTTGAAGGGGTTGCGGGCGGCTGCCAGGAGCCTCAGGCGGGGGAAGAGGGCGGAGAGCTCATGCGGCAGGGCCTGCAGGCTCAGGTTGCTCAGGTCCAGCTCCTGCAGGGCCGCTAGGCCGGCCAGGTCCTCTGGCCGCAGCTGGGCAATGCGGGTGTTGCCAGCCAGCCGCAGGCGTGTCAGGCCCCGCAGGCCCCGGATGGCACGGGGCACACGCTCCAGCTGGTTGTCGGCTACGTCCAGGTCGTGGAGGTTGCGCAGGCGGCCAAAGAGCCCCTCGTCCAGGTGCCGCAGCCCCAGGCCAGCCAGCCGCAGTGCCTCCACGTTGGCGGTGTCCAGGATGCCGGGCTCCAGGGCCGGGAGGCCGTTGTTGCTGAGGTCCAGCAGCAGCAGGCGGGGCAGGTGCAGCGGGGGCAGTGCCCGCAACTCGTTATCCTGCAGCTTGAGCTCCAGGAGGTGGTCGAGCGCATCAAAGGCACCCGGCTGGATGTGGCGGATGTGGTTCTTGCCCAGGTAGAGGCGCTCAAGGCGGCGCAGGCCGCGGAAGGTCTCGTTGGTGATTTCCCGGAGCCTGTTGGCAGTCAGGTCCAGATTGCTGAGGTTGGCCAGTGGCTGGAAGACCCCCCCAGGCAGGCTGGCGATCTGGTTTTGCGACAGGTCCAGGAGCTGCAGCCCCGGCAGGCCAGCAAAGCTGCCTGCATCAAGTGTGGTGATGCCGTTCTCAAAGACGTACAGGCCCACGGTGTCAGGTGGCACGTCCAGAGGCACGGTGGTCCCCTGGCGGGCAGTGCAGAAAACGGTCCGTGGCTGGTTGCACTGGCAGCCGGGTGGGCAGCCCTGCGCCCCAGGCCCCAGGGCCGGTAGCAGCAGCAGCGGCAGCAGCAGGCGCAGGGGGGCCCTGGAACGCATCTCTGGTCCCTAGGAGCAGAGAGGGAAACGGGAGACAGTGAGTCAGGAGCCCCAGGGGACAGCCACTCCAGGAAGCATCAGGAGGGGAATTCTCAGCCCCACTCTGCTCCCCACCCTTAGACCCGACAGCACACAGGAGCTGTGAGTCAGGTCCCCTGAGCCGGGGCCGGGCTCCTGGCGCTGCCCCGTCACTCCCTCGCTGTGTGACTCTGAATGGTCATGTGGCCTCATCATGGTATCAGTTGCCATTTCCTGTGCTGACACCAGGGTTCGGTGGGCTGACTGATGCACACAGAGGGGCCCCAGCTCCCAAACGCTCAGAGACCACGAACAGCTGGCCCCCCTCTTCCTCTTAGCTCCAGCCCTCCAGCCTCTCTGCAGCTCAGAATATGTGTTGGTCAAAAAGCATCAGGCTCTGTGCCCTTCCCTAAAACACCCCCCCGCCAAAATCTCTGCGGAGGCAGATGGCAAAGGAGGGAGAATGCAGGTCCTGGAGCGGCAGCCCCTCCCGCAGCATCCGGGAGAGATGGGCGGGCAGGCGGCCGAGCGCGTAAGTAGAGAAGCTGGCTGCCCCCGGCCGCCGCCGCCACGCTCCACGTCCTGCAAGTGAGTAGAGACCACAGCAGGAAGACCTCATGTGGAAACTATGGGATTGGTGTTTTTCCACTTGCGAAGTCAGACCTGCCCAGGACGCAGCCAGCAGCAGAGTTCCTGGGGAGGGGGAGGCAGGGAACCCGACCTCCAGGCACCCCCATCTTTGAGCCATGATGATAGAACTAAAGGTGGGGGGCTCTGGCCTCCCTGGGTGGCCCAGGGTGCAGGTTGGGGGATACGGTTTGCGTGGTGGAGAGAGCACCAAGCCTGGAGATGCTCCTGAGCAGATCCTCCACCATTTCTCAGGATCCACTTTGGGCCAGGCATGGCACAGGAGGGGCAGCTGCCATCCCCATGTGCCAGTGGCACCGAGCGTCACCCAGCAGCTCCTCCAGGTGGGAGCTGTTCTCCGTGCTCCCAGATGACAGAAGAGGGGCTCCTGGAGGCGCAGGTACTTGCTGCCTTCACGCTGCCTGGAAATCTGAGCTGGAGCCCAGCTCCTTAACCACGTCCAGGTGCGGCTGGGCCTGCCCTCTGACATGGGGCCCAGTCCTGCCCGTGTGGGGGTAGCTCCTCCAGCGGCTCCAGCTCCCACTTGTAGCCGGAACTGCCTGAGACAGGATAGGGACGCAGCACGGGCCCCCTTCACTTAGGGTTCTGCAGGGAGCCGGGGGCCACCCCAGCAGCAGTCCCCCCGCCCCGTGGGCCCCTGGACCCCCTGGGAGGCCGGCACATGTCCCCTGCAGGTGCCTCCAGCTCACACAAGGGCCTTTTGTGCTGAGGCTCAGCTTCCCCTCCCCCACATTGGCCAACCTTCCAGCCACGCAGGTAACAGGGCCCCCCGGCCGGCGTGCTGCCCACTGCTATGCATCGGGCTGCCCTCCCCGGGGTCGTGGGCTCCTAGATCTAAGTCCAGGAGGGGCAGATGGTCCTTCCAGAGGCCGCAATGCAATGGTGTTGGACCAGCTCTGGGTAAAAGCCCGTCACCAGATTGGGCCTGCCTAGAGCCGCCCACCTGCAGGGTCCCCTCTGCCCCTCGGTCATTCACACTGGTGACTGCCCTCCGGAGACCTGACCCCGGCCCGTGCCCCGGCCTCTGCTCTCTAGGTCCTGCAGTCCTCTCCCTGAGGGGTGGCCGAATCGGCTTTTGCTTCCCTGCACCCCAGAGAACATCTCTGCTGAGTGAACTGTGAGGAAGCTCGGCCCGAACCCAGAGGCCCGGCGCACCACGGCCCCGTTGGCGCCGTCCCCAGGGGGCTCTGGGCCGCACCCAGCTTCCTCCCCAGCCTGGGCCCGCTCCACCCGTACTGACTCAGAGGGGCGGGTATGGCCTGGCCACCAGATGTGCTGGGAGCGACCCCCACCCCCTCACCGCGTCGGGGGTGAGCTGCCTCCCCTTGAAGTCGCCCTCTTGGCAGGGGGCAGGCAGGGTCAGGACGGGAGTAGGCAGGCTCGGGGACGAGGGGGGGCCCCCTACCCATGGCCAGCCTGGCCACCCCTACAGCTTTAGCTTCCCTTGGGCCTTAGACATGGTTACGGCTAAAAGCCCCACACTCCCAATCTGGCAGCCCTGGGTCAGGGGTGCTCAAGGTGTGAGGTCACAGACAGCAGGCTCCTCTCGGCACCCCAGTTTCCCCGTCTGTCCATCTGGCATTTCAGAAAGGATACCTCCCAGGGCTGGGGTGCTTGGCACTGAGGGGCCAGGCATGGTCTATGGGGGCCTGAGATGCATATTGGGTGTGTTTCCCATTCTGCATTGAGGAGGGGCCCAGCATGGACTCTGAGCTTCCCGCTATAGTCTGCTGGCCCTTTAATCAGTGAAGTCCTCATGGGTGGGGGGAGGCAGGGATGCTGGGGGTCTGGCCGAGCTGTCGGAGGGTAGGGGGTGGCATCCTGTGCCGGAAAGACCCCACAGGCAGTAGCCACCCTGCCTCCCAGCCCTGAGGTGCAGGGCTGAGTGTTTTCACCTGAATCCCACTTCCCCCATCCAGAGGGGCTGGCACTGAGGCGTGGGAAGGTGACAGCTTAGGGCCATCAGCTCTAGGAGCTCTGCCACCAGGAACCAATGAGAGGGCCCCAGAGGGTAAAGACTGACTGTGGAGGGGTGGGGGAGGCAGCCAAAGGTCAGTTCTGCCCCTACACACGTTCTGAGCTCCCTCCTCACCTGTGGGCTGTGTCTCCCCAGCCCTGCTTCACGGGAACTTGGCTCTGAGCACCCAGGGTTGTA
Organism: Raphicerus campestris; assembly: GCA_006410735.1. Taxonomy (NCBI): domain Eukaryota; kingdom Metazoa; phylum Chordata; class Mammalia; order Artiodactyla; family Bovidae; genus Raphicerus; species Raphicerus campestris. Next base: position 47,645 of record SJYW01054073.1, on the reverse strand, counting down.
GTTCCNTGGAGCGGCAGCCCCTCCCGCAGCATCCGGGAGAGATGGGCGGGCAGGCGGCCGAGCGCGTAAGTAGAGAAGCTGGCTGCCCCCGGCCGCCGCCGCCACGCTCCACGTCCTGCAAGTGAGTAGAGACCACAGCAGGAAGACCTCATGTGGAAACTATGGGATTGGTGTTTTTCCACTTGCGAAGTCAGACCTGCCCAGGACGCAGCCAGCAGCAGAGTTCCTGGGGAGGGGGAGGCAGGGAACCCGACCTCCAGGCACCCCCATCTTTGAGCCATGATGATAGAACTAAAGGTGGGGGGCTCTGGCCTCCCTGGGTGGCCCAGGGTGCAGGTTGGGGGATACGGTTTGCGTGGTGGAGAGAGCACCAAGCCTGGAGATGCTCCTGAGCAGATCCTCCACCATTTCTCAGGATCCACTTTGGGCCAGGCATGGCACAGGAGGGGCAGCTGCCATCCCCATGTGCCAGTGGCACCGAGCGTCACCCAGCAGCTCCTCCAGGTGGGAGCTGTTCTCCGTGCTCCCAGATGACAGAAGAGGGGCTCCTGGAGGCGCAGGTACTTGCTGCCTTCACGCTGCCTGGAAATCTGAGCTGGAGCCCAGCTCCTTAACCACGTCCAGGTGTGGCTGGGCCTGCCCTCTGACATGGGGCCCAGTCCTGCCCGTGTGGGGGTAGCTCCTCCAGCGGCTCCAGCTCCCACTTGTAGCCGGAACTGCCTGAGACGGGATAGGGACGCAGCACGGGCCCCCTTCACTTAGGGTTCTGCAGGGAGCCGGGGGCCACCCCAGCAGCAGTCCCCCCGCCCCGTGGGCCCCTGGACCCCCTGGGAGGCCGGCACATGTCCCCTGCAGGTGCCTCCAGCTCACACAAGGGCCTTTTGTGCTGAGGCTCAGCTTCCCCTCCCCCACATTGGCCAACCTTCCAGCCACGCAGGTAACAGGGCCCCCCGGCCGGCGTGCTGCCCACTGCTATGCATCGGGCTGCCCTCCCCGGGGTCGTGGGCTCCTAGATCTAAGTCCAGGAGGGGCAGATGGTCCTTCCAGAGGCCGCAATGCAATGGTGTTGGACCAGCTCTGGGTAAAAGCCCGTCACCAGATTGGGCCTGCCTAGAGCCGCCCACCTGCAGGGTCCCCTCTGCCCCTCGGTCATTCACACTGGTGACTGCCCTCCGGAGACCTGACCCCGGCCCGTGCCCCGGCCTCTGCTCTCTAGGTCCTGCAGTCCTCTCCCTGAGGGGTGGCCGAATCGGCTTTTGCTTCCCTGCACCCCAGAGAACATCTCTGCTGAGTGAACTGTGAGGAAGCTCGGCCCGAACCCAGAGGCCCGGCGCACCACGGCCCCGTTGGCGCCGTCCCCAGGGGGCTCTGGGCCGCACCCAGCTTCCTCCCCAGCCTGGGCCCGCTCCACCCGTACTGACTCAGAGGGGCGGGTATGGCCTGGCCACCAGATGTGCTGGGAGCGACCCCCACCCCCTCACCGCGTCGGGGGTGAGCTGCCTCCCCTTGAAGTCGCCCTCTTGGCAGGGGGCAGGCAGGGTCAGGACGGGAGTAGGCAGGCTCGGGGACGAGGGGGGGCCCCCTACCCATGGCCAGCCTGGCCACCCCTACAGCTTTAGCTTCCCTTGGGCCTTAGACATGGTTACGGCTAAAAGCCCCACACTCCCAATCTGGCAGCCCTGGGTCAGGGGTGCTCAAGGTGTGAGGTCACAGACAGCAGGCTCCTCTCGGCACCCCAGTTTCCCCGTCTGTCCATCTGGCATTTCAGAAAGGATACCTCCCAGGGCTGGGGTGCTTGGCACTGAGGGGCCAGGCATGGTCTATGGGGGCCTGAGATGCATATTGGGTGTGTTTCCCATTCTGCATTGAGGAGGGGCCCAGCATGGACTCTGAGCTTCCCGCTATAGTCTGCTGGCCCTTTAATCAGTGAAGTCCTCATGGGTGGGGGGAGGCAGGGATGCTGGGGGTCTGGCCGAGCTGTCGGAGGGTAGGGGGTGGCATCCTGTGCCGGAAAGACCCCACAGGCAGTAGCCACCCTGCCTCCCAGCCCTGAGGTGCAGGGCTGAGTGTTTTCACCTGAATCCCACTTCCCCCATCCAGAGGGGCTGGCACTGAGGCGTGGGAAGGTGACAGCTTAGGGCCATCAGCTCTAGGAGCTCTGCCACCAGGAACCAATGAGAGGGCCCCAGAGGGTAAAGACTGACTGTGGAGGGGTGGGGGAGGCAGCCAAAGGTCAGTTCTGCCCCTACACACGTTCTGAGCTCCCTCCTCACCTGTGGGCTGTGTCTCCCCAGCCCTGCTTCACGGGAACTTGGCTCTGAGCACCCAGGGTTGTAGTTCCATGTCCTCGTGTTTGTTTGAAATGGGGAAGTTCCTTTAACAAATTCTAGGAGCAATTCCGCCCGTCTGGGCGCGTGCTGGTGTGTGTGTGTGTGCGTTGGGGGCGGGAGCATCTCCCCAGGGTCACGGCTGCCCTGGCCCTTGCAATTTCAGGAGCTCCGAAGGACCAGGGGCCTGGGCTTTGATATCTGATCTTCTGACTCCAGCAGGGCAGCAGGACGCTCCCTCTGCAGAGGATGTGGGGGGGTGCTGGCGACAGCCGTGGGGTCGGGGGTGGGGGGCAGAGTATCCAGAGCCTGCCCA
>SJYW01054073.1:25502-38417 GCA_006410735.1 Raphicerus campestris | reverse complement strand
CGTGATCGGCGCGTGTGCACAGCCCTCTCGGGGCGCTGTGCGTTCCCACCCCGCAGCCCCCAAGCCAGGCAGACACTCACCGGGCGGCGGCGGCGGCGGCGGGAGCCGGGCGGGACGCGCCGCGGCCTCAGTGCTTCTCTGCCCGGCTGCCGGGGTCCCGAATCGCGAGGTCCCAAGGCAGTCGGCGTCCGTCTCTCCAAGCCCCGGGCTCGGGCTGCGGAGTCGCCTGGCCGGAGGCGGATCCCGCCTTAAGAGCCGGGGGCGGGGCCGGCGGGGGCGGGGTCGCCCCCCATTGGCCGGGGCGGAGCTGGCGGAGACCCGCCTCCTCTCCTGGCCGAAAGGGTCTTCTGGCAGGGCAGACTGGTCCTCACCCGGCCACACTCCCGAACAGGCGACCAGGAGAGAGTCGTAGGGGTCCCGCGGTTTAGCCCGGTCCAGTTTGCAGACACCTGTGTTTTGTGGAAAAAAAAAAAAGCGAATATCGAGTGAGACCAAGCGTCCCAAACCTAGATGGGGCAGGTGATTTAAACTCAAGGAATGCCCCCCACCCTCCAGAGCCTCTGGAGACCTAGGGAGGGTAGCCCCGATGACCTGTCCCAGCCTGCCAGAACTTACGATTTTTCAGGGAAAACTGGACATCTGCATTTTTTAGGTGAAATGTCTTTTAAGTGTGATGTTCTTGGTTGCTAATTCCAATTTCAAGAACTTCTGGGAGGCCACACACACAGCCCTTCTGCGAGCCTCATAGGCACAACCTTCAGATATGACAAATCTGAATCCGGGGGTCCTTTTGCCCGACCTTTGCTCTGGACCACTTTCCCCGTGTCTTAGATGGAGGGGCTGAGACACAGGAAGGGGATGTTTCAGACCAGCCACAGTTACCGGCAGCATCAAGGCCAGATGTGCTGGGGGATGCTGGGCTGAAGGGTCAGGTTGGGCCTCACTGTCAGTAGGTGGGGCCTGAGTGCCGCTGACAGTGGCCCTTTGATAGGGCAGAAGGGGAGGGTGCCAGGGGCTGGACTAGTCCAGAAAAATCCCCTGCCTTGAAGGCTTCCAGGAAAACACTCTGCTCTGCCCTACCCCACCCCCACCCCCACTCCACCCCCTCGGCGCTTGTGGTCAGAATTGTGCCTCGGAGCCTTTGGGGACCAGCTCAGCTCCTGACTTGCAGCCAGGCTCCAGGACACCCACCACCCCATCCAGCCCAGCCTGCAGCCAAAGCCTTTGGCTGGGCCAGCTCAAATCTTGGGGGGCCTGATGGCTTATCCCAGCAGACAGCCACACCAGTTCAAGAGGGGAGCAGTTTGAGTGGCCTTTGAAGAACTTGATGGCCCCCAGAAGGCAGGATGGCCTCCATGTCCAGTCACTAGCAGGGCTAAGCAGGCTTCAGCCTCAACAGTGACCTCCCAGACTTGCCTTTTCAGCTCTGCTCCTCCTCAGGACCTCTCCCCCCACAGGGCTGCCTTCCAGGATGGGCAGGGGTCTGCACCCCTCATTTTTGTTGTTTTATGTGGATGTGGGGTGTGCCTTGCAAACTTCTTGATGTCCGCTCCTAGGTCCGTGTGCAGGCCCTCAGGTGTATTTCATTTGACTCACACGGGACTTTTTCAAAGTTGGAAGCTACTGGCAATGCTGAAAAGTCCAATGTTTTTATATTAGAACTTCCTGGCTTGCCTTGAGTGGAAACTCTCAGCCAAGGCTGGGTGGCCGCTGCTCCCTGTGACCAAGGCCCAGACTCACAGGTCACCCCACCCCAGACTGCTGCACTCCCCCCGCTCCCTGCAGGGTCTGAGTCTGCGGTCGGTACCATGTGGCTCTGCTCAGACTGTCCCTGTGCCTCTGCCCTTGGGCCCGATGTCCCCCCTAAGGCTCTCAGGATGCTCCTAAAGGAATAGGACTAGCTGACAGGTCCAGGGCTTCTTGCCTCTGTGACCCGTTCTTGCTGGTAGTGAGATACCCCCTGCTTCAAGCGTCCAGCCCCGCCCCTGATCCCGAGCCTAGGCTCACACTGGCCATGCTCCCGTCCACCCAGAAATTGAAGTTCCAGGAGACGCCAGCCCCCCAGTGTGTCCATCCTGTCCTCTTTCAGTGTCAAGGCACTACCCTGTCTTAGGACCTAGTTCTAAGGGAGCAAGAGAGTGGGGGTGGGGGTCAGGGCTTGATTCGGGCAAACCCCAGTGGCCAGCCTGGATGATAAGAATAGAACTGAGGGAGCTGGACTGCTTTGGACCAGTGGCAGTGCCCGGATGTCTAGGTGGTGGGTCTGAGTAGAGTGATGGGCTAGCGGAGAGAACTGGGAAAGGGTTCTTGAAGCTGCTTTTCCTGGCAGGCTCCCTCCGGTCCTTCCTGTGTTATTTGCAGCAGTGTTGGGAAACCTGGTGGGATTATCAGGGGCTGACCCCTCCCGATTCTGGATGTTTGAACAAGTTCCGGGAGATGGTGAAGGACAGGGAAGCCTGGAGTGCTGCAGTCCATGGGGTCACAAAAACTGGGACACGACTTTGCGAGTGAACAAGCCCTCCCCCACAGGACCCACTTGACACCACCCTTTTTCTCCCATCTTTTGGGACCTGGGCTCAGGCTTTAGACTTTCCATGGCTTTGAGTCCAGAGCAGACCCCCAGACCCAGGTCAAAGCCATTCCTAGTGGCAGGTCCAGATGCCAGCCCTTCCCCCAGTGCCACAGCAGCAGGAGAGATGCCCTCGCCAGCTCTCATGCCCTCTGGCCCTGTGCCAGGCTGGGGCTTGGTTGTACATTCCAGATCCAGACCTGGCTTGGCTGTCTTTATAAGGCCTGGGGTCAGACCCATGCCGGCTGTTGGCCAACCCTTGGGGCCAGGTGCCGTGACCCCATTTCCTGGCCTGAGCGACAGCAAGGACAGGATGCTCCTGCCTGGTGGAGCTGCTCAGGTAGCTCCGCCTGAGGCAAGGAAGACTGGCCTGACCTGTCAGAGAAGCCAGCCCTGCCCTCCGTGACTTCCTGCCCCCGTGCCCCTAGCACCTGAGTCAGTGGGCCAGCCAGCCAGGGCTGATGGGGCCGGGATAGGGGGGTGAGGTGCCAGTTCGAGNGGCGGCGGCGGCGGCGGCGGGAGCCGGGCGGGACGCGCCGCGGCCTCAGTGCTTCTCTGCCCGGCTGCCGGGGTCCCGAATCGCGAGGTCCCAAGGCAGTCGGCGTCCGTCTCTCCAAGCCCCGGGCTCGGGCTGCGGAGTCGCCTGGCCGGAGGCGGATCCCGCCTTAAGAGCCGGGGGCGGGGCCGGCGGGGGCGGGGTCGCCCCCCATTGGCCGGGGCGGAGCTGGCGGAGACCCGCCTCCTCTCCTGGCCGAAAGGGTCTTCTGGCAGGGCAGACTGGTCCTCACCCGGCCACACTCCCGAACAGGCGACCAGGAGAGAGTCGTAGGGGTCCCGCGGTTTAGCCCGGTCCAGTTTGCAGACACCTGTGTTTTGTGGAAAAAAAAAAAAGCGAATATCGAGTGAGACCAAGCGTCCCAAACCTAGATGGGGCAGGTGATTTAAACTCAAGGAATGCCCCCCACCCTCCAGAGCCTCTGGAGACCTAGGGAGGGTAGCCCCGATGACCTGTCCCAGCCTGCCAGAACTTACGATTTTTCAGGGAAAACTGGACATCTCCATTTTTTAGGTGAAATGTCTTTTAAGTGTGATGTTCTTGGTTGCTAATTCCAATTTCAAGAACTTCTGGGAGGCCACACACACAGCCCTTCTGCGAGCCTCATAGGCACAACCTTCAGATATGACAAATCTGAATCCGGGGGTCCTTTTGCCCGACCTTTGCTCTGGACCACTTTCCCCGTGTCTTAGATGGAGGGGCTGAGACACAGGAAGGGGATGTTTCAGACCAGCCACAGTTACCGGCAGCATCAAGGCCAGATGTGCTGGGGGATGCTGGGCTGAAGGGTCAGGTTGGGCCTCACTGTCAGTAGGTGGGGCCTGAGTGCCGCTGACAGTGGCCCTTTGATAGGGCAGAAGGGGAGGGTGCCAGGGGCTGGACTAGTCCAGAAAAATCCCCTGCCTTGAAGGCTTCCAGGAAAACACTCTGCTCTGCCCTACCCCACCCCCACCCCCACTCCACCCCCTCGGCGCTTGTGGTCAGAATTGTGCCTCGGAGCCTTTGGGGACCAGCTCAGCTCCTGACTTGCAGCCAGGCTCCAGGACACCCACCACCCCATCCAGCCCAGCCTGCAGCCAAAGCCTTTGGCTGGGCCAGCTCAAATCTTGGGGGGCCTGATGGCTTATCCCAGCAGACAGCCACACCAGTTCAAGAGGGGAGCAGTTTGAGTGGCCTTTGAAGAACTTGATGGCCCCCAGAAGGCAGGATGGCCTCCATGTCCAGTCACTAGCAGGGCTAAGCAGGCTTCAGCCTCAACAGTGACCTCCCAGACTTGCCTTTTCAGCTCTGCTCCTCCTCAGGACCTCTCCCCCCACAGGGCTGCCTTCCAGGATGGGCAGGGGTCTGCACCCCTCATTTTTGTTGTTTTATGTGGATGTGGGGTGTGCCTTGCAAACTTCTTGATGTCCGCTCCTAGGTCCGTGTGCAGGCCCTCAGGTGTATTTCATTTGACTCACACGGGACTTTTTCAAAGTTGGAAGCTACTGGCAATGCTGAAAAGTCCAATGTTTTTATATTAGAACTTCCTGGCTTGCCTTGAGTGGAAACTCTCAGCCAAGGCTGGGTGGCCGCTGCTCCCTGTGACCAAGGCCCAGACTCACAGGTCACCCCACCCCAGACTGCTGCACTCCCCCCGCTCCCTGCAGGGTCTGAGTCTGCGGTCGGTACCATGTGGCTCTGCTCAGACTGTCCCTGTGCCTCTGCCCTTGGGCCCGATGTCCCCCCTAAGGCTCTCAGGATGCTCCTAAAGGAATAGGACTAGCTGACAGGTCCAGGGCTTCTTGCCTCTGTGACCCGTTCTTGCTGGTAGTGAGATACCCCCTGCTTCAAGCGTCCAGCCCCGCCCCTGATCCCGAGCCTAGGCTCACACTGGCCATGCTCCCGTCCACCCAGAAATTGAAGTTCCAGGAGACGCCAGCCCCCCAGTGTGTCCATCCTGTCCTCTTTCAGTGTCAAGGCACTACCCTGTCTTAGGACCTAGTTCTAAGGGAGCAAGAGAGTGGGGGTGGGGGTCAGGGCTTGATTCGGGCAAACCCCAGTGGCCAGCCTGGATGATAAGAATAGAACTGAGGGAGCTGGACTGCTTTGGACCAGTGGCAGTGCCCGGATGTCTAGGTGGTGGGTCTGAGTAGAGTGATGGGCTAGCGGAGAGAACTGGGAAAGGGTTCTTGAAGCTGCTTTTCCTGGCAGGCTCCCTCCGGTCCTTCCTGTGTTATTTGCAGCAGTGTTGGGAAACCTGGTGGGATTATCAGGGGCTGACCCCTCCCGATTCTGGATGTTTGAACAAGTTCCGGGAGATGGTGAAGGACAGGGAAGCCTGGAGTGCTGCAGTCCATGGGGTCACAAAAACTGGGACACGACTTTGCGAGTGAACAAGCCCTCCCCCACAGGACCCACTTGACACCACCCTTTTTCTCCCATCTTTTGGGACCTGGGCTCAGGCTTTAGACTTTCCATGGCTTTGAGTCCAGAGCAGACCCCCAGACCCAGGTCAAAGCCATTCCTAGTGGCAGGTCCAGATGCCAGCCCTTCCCCCAGTGCCACAGCAGCAGGAGAGATGCCCTCGCCAGCTCTCATGCCCTCTGGCCCTGTGCCAGGCTGGGGCTTGGTTGTACATTCCAGATCCAGACCTGGCTTGGCTGTCTTTATAAGGCCTGGGGTCAGACCCATGCCGGCTGTTGGCCAACCCTTGGGGCCAGGTGCCGTGACCCCATTTCCTGGCCTGAGCGACAGCAAGGACAGGATGCTCCTGCCTGGTGGAGCTGCTCAGGTAGCTCCGCCTGAGGCAAGGAAGACTGGCCTGACCTGTCAGAGAAGCCAGCCCTGCCCTCCGTGACTTCCTGCCCCCGTGCCCCTAGCACCTGAGTCAGTGGGCCAGCCAGCCAGGGCTGATGGGGCCGGGATAGGGGGGTGAGGTGCCAGTTCGAGCCTTTTCAGGAGGTTGGTTTAGAGCACCAGTGAGCCACCAATGCCAGGGTGAAACTTTCAGGCCGCTCCCCCATTTCTCGCCATGGCAGCAGCAGGATGGCAAGAGTCCCTGACCAGCCCACTTGCTCTCAGACTCTTGTTTTCATTCCTCCTGCCCGTCTCTACACTGTTCTCTGCTCTGAACAAATCTAATCCTACCTTTCTCGAGATGTATCATTTGCTTCTTTATTGCTCACTTGGCGGGAGGAGGCTGAACTCCCTTCCTGATGCCCCAGGCCTTGCTCTGGGTGGACTCTGCCACCCCACCCTTGGCCTCAGACCCTTCCTCACCGCCCAGGCTACCAGCCAGGTCGTCCTACTTCCTGTTCCTCAAACAAGGCCGTGCACCTGCCTGTCACAGGACCTTTGCACGTTCTGCTCTTTCTGCCTGGAACTCCTTCCTTAACCTTTGTGTCATATGGAATGCCCCCTCCTCTGTGGCCAGCCAGAGTCAGGCCCTTCTGCCTTCTTGCCATGTGTCTTCAGAAAACTCTTCCTTCATGTGTTTGCCTTTGGAATTGTATCTGCCTATCACCCAGGCTGTGAGCTTTTGAGGACAGAGGTGGGGGCTTGTTACACTCACCTTCGGTCACAGTTGACACCCCAGCTAAGGTCTGGGCACTGACCAGCTCAACCAGGAATGAATGATGTGAGTGAAAGTCCAGTTAGAGCTGCCAAACATCTGCCCCCACTGGATCCGGTGTTAGGGCAGGGGACGTCCGAGATCACACGACCACTTTGTTTCCCTCCTCCCTCTTCCCCCTCACAGTGGGCAGTGGTCAGATCAGGCCAGAAAGGGCAGTTCTGAGCCCAGTTCGCCCTGAGGAGCCCGAGGTAATTAGAGGCTGTGTTGCTCACAGGTGACAGGCCCCGGGCACTCAAGGAAGCTGTTGGAGACACCCAGGGCCTCACCCAGCTTCCCAGTCCTCCCTGGCTCCCTTCCAGTGAGGGCGGGGCAGGTGGGCAGCTAGCTGGCAGGGGAGCAGGTGGGCTGGGCCCTTTGTTGCCTAGGTGAGAGCCAGAGGCAGCTGCCACAGCTGGGCGACCTCTGACCATGGGGACCACCACGAGGGTGGCGGGGTTCCATCTGAGGATGAGTGTGTCCGTGTCAAGGTGGGGGCTCAGGCCCGTGGGTCCCCAGGGACGTGACACCAAACCAGGAGCAGGAACCAGATGAAGCTGCCTGTCCGAGTGCTCCTGGGTATCTGCCCACCTTCCTTCCCCCCAAGGGCCTGGAAGGTGGCACTCACAGGGCTGGTGGGCTGCCGGGGCCCCTGCAGGGCCCAGGAGAGAAAGGGGAGTAAACCCCTGGGCAGCAACAGGCCATTGGCCAAGAGCAGCAGGGACGCCAGGGGCTTCCAGCCTGGCCCCTCTGCCCTGCCCTAGGGCCCACCTGGGGAATGGGGGCACGGAGCACACGGAGGCCAGAAAGCAGGGCAGGAAGGAGCCCTTGCCCTCGGCCCCTGGCTCAGGCTCGGCCACCAGGGCTCAGAAGTGCTCCTGAGGGAGGTGCCGGGCCTCTACAAGGCCATCGAGGCCCAGGAGCCGGGTGATCAAGGCGACAGCCCCAAGCCCTAGTGCAGTCCGGGAGCACCCAGCCGACTGTACCGGGTAGGGATGGAGGGGATCCTCGATTCCAACCACCCCCCTACCTTCCCCAGCCTGGTGTCTAGGCTGTTGGAGTGAGACCACAGACAAAACCTACCTCGGGGGTTGGTGGAGGAGTTTTCCTGGTGCTACTGAGCTTGGGAGGAGATCAGGGCTGAGGTGCAGAAAGTAGGGGAAGCTCCCTTGTGCCCAGGGCCTGGCACAGTCCTGGGGGGAAGCAACTGGGCAGATGGAAATAGTATTAGTCACTCAGTAACGTCTGACTCCGTGACCCCGTGGACTGCAGCCCACCAGGCTCATTTGCCCATGGGATTCTCCAGCCAAGAATGCTGGAGTGGGTTATCATTTCCTTCCCACCCAGGGATCAAACTCAGGTCTCCTGCCTTGCAGATAGGTTCCTTTACTGAGCCACCTGGGAAGCCCTGGGCAGATGGACCCCAGGAAAGAAAGGCTGGGAAGCAGGGAGCACGGGGAGAGTGGGTGGGTGGAGGGTCCCCGGACACCAACGTGGGTGCTACTGCACCCCTCCCGGCCACGGTCGAGTTTGGCCTGAGCCCCTGTCTAGGGTTGTGACACTCTCAGCCCTGCTGCCGCCCCTCAGTCACAGAGACTTGGCTGTATTCCCACGACCGGCCGTCTCTCTCCCTCAGGTCTCTGATGCCCCTGCTGGACCCAGACTCGGGGCTCCTGGTCCTGGCAGGAAAGGTGAGGAGAACCCACCCACGCTGGGCCAGAGCTGGTCCTGACTGGCAAAGTAGAGAGTGTAGGATGCTCGCCGCCCCCACACAGACAGGGAGCTGGGACAGTGCTGCCTGGCCTCCAGCCCCTGCCAGGGGCTGCGGGCACACAGTCAGGGTCACAGCCTAGAATGTGAGCTGCCTCAGGCCAAGGCTGGGAATGGAGCAGACAAGCACCCAGCAGGCACTTGTGATACTGATCACCAGGGGGTAGCACCCCAGCTCGGCTCAGCACTTAGTAGGTGTCTGCCATGGTGGTGCTGTGACTCGGTCCTCGGGGAGGGACGGGGCGGCAAGAGTGGTGCCGGGCAGCCCAGACCACCAGCACGGTCAGCATGCGCTCAGGTGGGCTTTGTTGCAGGGAGAGAACCAGCTCTACTGCTATGAGGCGGCCCCCCAGCTGCCAGCACTGAGCCCGGGTAAGCCCTGCCTGCCTCCCCCACCCTGCACCATCGCCCCCTTCCCTGGCCTGCCCTGACGGTCGTCCACCCACCATGTCCCTGCCAGTGACCCAGTGCCTCCTGGAGAGCACGCTGCGGGGGGTGGCACTTGTGCCCCGGCGGGCGCTGGCCGTCATGGGCTGCGAGGTGCTGCGAGTCCTACAGCTGAGCGACACGGCCATCGTGCCCATCAGCTACCATGTACCCCGCAAGGTGAGGGGTCCTGCGGGGGGGGCCGGGAGGGCCTGGGGTGGGGGACCCTGAGCTCACCAGCCTGCCCCTGTCTGCCGCCAGACCATGGAGTTCCACGAAGACCTGTTCCCAGACACCGCAGGCTGTGTGCCCGCCTCCGACCCCTACGCCTGGTGGGCGGGGAGCAACCAGCAGGTAAGACCAGGGCCTGGCTGACAGCCCCTCCACGTGGCTGGCACTCAGCGGCCCGGTGTCCCCCCGCCGGGGCCCCACCTTTTCTGCCTCCACTGTGGACCTCTCCCCACAGGTGCAGAGGGTCAGCCTGCACCCCGCCCACCGGGCCCACCCCAGCTTCACTTCCTGCCTGGCACCCCCTGCAGAGCCCACTCCTGCCACAGCCCGGCCCTCGGGGACACCTGTGGGCAACACGGACCCCAGCGTGAGTATTAGCAGGGGGCAGGGATCCGGGTGGGCCAAAGCGTGTGGCCTGCCCCACGGGTGTCAGAAACTAGAGAAGCAGAAGTGAAGAACCCCAGTGTTTTCAAAATCGTGCAGAATGTCTAGGAAATGAGACTTTCACACACACATACATACACACACACAGATCTAGATTTCTAGCCTCTCTTGAACAATCCTGACCACTCCGGGCCCTCCTTCCCACAGTCAGGAGCCGGCAGCTGCCACCCGCTGCCCCGTGCGCTAAAGCTCGGCTCACCCGTGTCGCCTCCTGCCCCATCAGTGACNACTGCACCCCTCCCGGCCACGGTCGAGTTTGGCCTGAGCCCCTGTCTAGGGTTGTGACACTCTCAGCCCTGCTGCCGCCCCTCAGTCACAGAGACTTGGCTGTATTCCCACGACCGGCCGTCTCTCTCCCTCAGGTCTCTGATGCCCCTGCTGGACCCAGACTCGGGGCTCCTGGTCCTGGCAGGAAAGGTGAGGAGAACCCACCCACGCTGGGCCAGAGCTGGTCCTGACTGGCAAAGTAGAGAGTGTAGGATGCTCGCCGCCCCCACACAGACAGGGAGCTGGGACAGTGCTGCCTGGCCTCCAGCCCCTGCCAGGGGCTGCGGGCACACAGTCAGGGTCACAGCCTAGAATGTGAGCTGCCTCAGGCCAAGGCTGGGAATGGAGCAGACAAGCACCCAGCAGGCACTTGTGATACTGATCACCAGGGGGTAGCACCCCAGCTCGGCTCAGCACTTAGTAGGTGTCTGCCATGGTGGTGCTGTGACTCGGTCCTCGGGGAGGGACGGGGCGGCAAGAGTGGTGCCGGGCAGCCCAGACCACCAGCACGGTCAGCATGCGCTCAGGTGGGCTTTGTTGCAGGGAGAGAACCAGCTCTACTGCTATGAGGCGGCCCCCCAGCTGCCAGCACTGAGCCCGGGTAAGCCCTGCCTGCCTCCCCCACCCTGCACCATCGCCCCCTTCCCTGGCCTGCCCTGACGGTCGTCCACCCACCATGTCCCTGCCAGTGACCCAGTGCCTCCTGGAGAGCACGCTGCGGGGGGTGGCACTTGTGCCCCGGCGGGCGCTGGCCGTCATGGGCTGCGAGGTGCTGCGAGTCCTACAGCTGAGCGACACGGCCATCGTGCCCATCAGCTACCATGTACCCCGCAAGGTGAGGGGTCCTGCGGTGGGGGCCGGGAGGGCCTGGGGTGGGGGACCCTGAGCTCACCAGCCTGCCCCTGTCTGCCGCCAGACCATGGAGTTCCACGAAGACCTGTTCCCAGACACCGCAGGCTGTGTGCCCGCCTCCGACCCCTACGCCTGGTGGGCGGGGAGCAACCAGCAGGTAAGACCAGGGCCTGGCTGACAGCCCCTCCACGTGGCTGGCACTCAGCGGCCCGGTGTCCCCCCGCCGGGGCCCCACCTTTTCTGCCTCCACTGTGGACCTCTCCCCACAGGTGCAGAGGGTCAGCCTGCACCCCGCCCACCGGGCCCACCCCAGCTTCACTTCCTGCCTGGCACCCCCTGCAGAGCCCACTCCTGCCACAGCCCGGCCCTCGGGGACACCTGTGGGCAACACGGACCCCAGCGTGAGTATTAGCAGGGGGCAGGGATCCGGGTGGGCCAAAGCGTGTGGCCTGCCCCACGGGTGTCAGAAACTAGAGAAGCAGAAGTGAAGAACCCCAGTGTTTTCAAAATCGTGCAGAATGTCTAGGAAATGAGACTTTCACACACACATACATACACACACACAGATCTAGATTTCTAGCCTCTCTTGAACAATCCTGACCACTCCGGGCCCTCCTTCCCACAGTCAGGAGCCGGCAGCTGCCACCCGCTGCCCCGTGCGCTAAAGCTCGGCTCACCCGTGTCGCCTCCTGCCCCATCAGTGACTGCATCTCCAACCCCACATCCCACAGTGGGGATTCTCGCCCACCCCGGTGTCGCAGGGTGATGACCCCAGACCCTGGCGGACCACCCACCCACAGGGGTCCCCTAGCTGACCGGGTGCTTCTCCCCCAGGAGGGCTTTTCCTCCCCACCCAGCTCGCTGACCTCGCCTTCCACGCCCTCCAGCCTGGGGCCCTCCCTCACCAGCACCAGCGGCATCGGCACCAGCCCCAGCCAGAGGTCCCTGCAGAGCCTGCTGGGTGAGCATGAGCCCCTAGTACGGGTGCCCTGGGCCACCCCCCACCCCAGCCACCCTCCTCTATACCCCAGTTCTAACTCCCCTCCTGTACCAGTCACTTCCTTGTGGGCTGAAGTGAGTCTTCATGGCCTGCACTTTCTGAGATCTGGGCAGTTGTGTTGGCTGGACCAGCAGAAGCTGGGGTCCTTTGCCAAGGGGAGCAGGCAGCCCAGATTCAGGGCTGGCCTAGGTGCCCCTGCAGGATTTCCCAGGGTGGGCAGGCCAGGGACTCTCACCTCACGTGGCTCGTGTCCCTGCTGCCCCCTGCATCCAGGCCCCAGTTCCAAGTTCCGGCATGCTCAGGGCACCGTCCTGCACCGAGACAGCCACATCACCAACCTCAAGGGGCTCAACCTCACGACGCCCGGCGAGAGCGATGGCTTCTGTGCCAACCAGCTGCATGTGGCTGTGCCCCTGCTCAGCAGTGGGGGGCAAGTGGCTGTGCTGGAGGTGAGGGCCAGCCCCGCCATGCAGTCCCCATGCCCCCCTGCAGGATGTTGAAGGCGTCGAGTGCCCACGCCAGCTCACCTTCTCTATGCTCAGACCATGTGCCAGGCAAACCACCCAGTATCCCATACTTACCCACGTCTTACAGATGAGAGTGGTGAGGCACAGAGAAGCTAAGTGACCCATGGGGTCACATGACATGTAAGTGTGGAGCTGGGAATCAAACCCAAGCCCCCTGAGCCCCGAGCCTGAGCTCTTCCCACCGCTCCAGCCGCCCCTTCACTTCCTGGGGGCCTCATGGTTGGCACTGGGGACTCAGAGCGCAAGGTGACTGAGCAGAGAGCTTGGGCATCACCTGGGGGTGTCATCGGCTGCAGAGAGTGAGGCCCAAGCATGCCACTTGCCCTGCAGCCACTGGCTCTCCTGCATGTTACTGATGGGCCTTGGGGTGGGGGCACCTCCCACAGCTACGGAAGCCTGGCCGTCTGCCTGACACTGCACTGCCCACGCTGCAGAATGGGGTGGCCGTGACTGATCTGGCCTGGGACCCTTTTGACCCTCACCGCCTTGCTGTGGGTAAGGAGGCTCGGCTGGGTGCTGGGATTGAAAGAGGGTCCCGGGGCCCCAGATGGGGTCAAGGGAAGCCTGGGGCCCTTGGGCCAGTAGTGATGAGCCTGCTCACCCTGCAGCCGGGGAGGACGCCAGGATCCGGCTGTGGCGGGTGCCCCCTGAGGGCCTGCAGGAGGTGCTCACTACGCCCGAGGC
>SJYW01054073.1:0-23924 GCA_006410735.1 Raphicerus campestris | reverse complement strand
TGGGAGGATGAATGGGTGGTTGGGTGGGTGGGTGGACGGATGGTTGGATAGATGGATGGTTGGGTGGATAGGTGGGTCAGTAGATGGATGGTGGGGTGGATGGATGGATGGATGGATAGATGAATGGGTGAATGGATGGTTGGGAGGATGAATAGATGGTTGGGTGGATGGATGATTGGATAGATGGGTGGTTGGGTGGATAGATAGATGGATAGTTGGATGGATAGGTAGGTCAGTGGATGGATGGATGGATGGACGGATGGGTAGGTGGATGGATGGTTGGGAGGATGAATGGATGGGTGTTTGGATAGATGGGTGGTTGGGTGGATAGGTAGGTCAGTGGCTGGCTGGATGGATGGGTAGGTGGATGGATGGTTGGGAGGATGAATGGATGGTTGGGTGGGTGGATGGGTGGTTGGGTGTGTGGATGGGTGGGTGGCTGGATGGGTGGGTAGGTGGATGGGTGGACGGTTGAGTGGATGGATGGGTGGATGGATAGATGGATGATTGGATGGATAGGTGGGTCAGTGGATGGATGGTGGGGTGGATGGATGGGTGAATGCCCCAGAGATCTGTCCCAGGTGCGAGGAGCCCATTCCTGGTGGGGACCAGATGAAGCACACAAAACAGAACCAAGCCTCCTGGAGAGGTCCGGGGTTGGGGGGCATTTGGTGCTCTAGGGGGAGGATCAGGGTGGAGGGCCCTCCTAAGAGAGGTATCTCTGACCTGGGTCACAAAGAGAGGGCAGTGGACTCTGGGTGGAACGGCCCAGAGGGTGACAGCCTGGCTGGAGCAAGGGCCCTAGAGCAGAATGTTGGGGAAAAAAGCCCAGGCATGCTGGAGTCTTTGTCATGCCTGCCCGGGCCCCTCCCGCTCTGAGGTCCAGCTTCTGTCCCCTTGCAGCCGAAGCGAGCGCCAGCTCCTCCTATACTCAGCCAAGGCCCTGGCTGGTGGCCCCTCTGCAGTGCTGGGGCTGGACGTGGCCCCCTCGACCCTGCTGCCCAGCTATGACCCAGACACCGGCCTGGTGCTGCTCACAGGCAAGGTGGGCTGGGGAGCACAGGCGGGGGCTGGCTTTGGGCAAGCATCGGGGGGAAGGCACCTGAAGTAGCCGCTTCACTGCCGCCGTCCCCCTAGGGTGATACCCGCGTGTTCCTGTACGAGCTGCTCCCCGAGGCCCCCTTCTTCCTGGAGTGCAACAGTTTCACATCACCTGATCCCCACAAGGTGAGCCGGCGCGCCAACTCTGGGTCCGTCCCCAGGTAGGACCGCGGGCTCTCCGCCCTCTAGTGGCCACGTGGGCAAACTGCATGGGCTCATGGGACCCGCGGGTTGCCGGGCCCCTGCTGGCAGGGTGTGCCCGGCAGCCTCCGGACCTGGTTGTTAAACTCACCCATTACTGAAAATTAAACTACATAAGGTTAAGTCTTATGAACCCACAAATAAGTTGCATTAAAGACCAAGGCAATAGATACGTAATTTATCACTTCGCAGTTCTTTTATTTGACTTCACTGTTATTTGTGCTGTCAAGGTTACTTAATCTGTGGGCCCTTGTCTGCCAGAGATCTATCACGAGCTGTTACAGCACTAATCTTCCTGTATCTCCATTCCCCCAGTCACATTGCCGGTGTGAAGTTGGCCAGGTGGGCAGTTTTTACACCATGGACCTAGGCAAATGCTGCAGACCAGGGCATTTTTCCTCCCAAGAGCTAGTTTTTAAACATCACACCACCGTCCAGGGTTAGGCCTTGTTCCTGGAGGTCATAAGTGAGAGGTCCTGCGGGTCCGGGTGCCAGCGAACTCTGGACTCTAGCATCAGCCGTGGTTCAGCTGGTAATCAATCTGCCTGCAGTGTGGGAGACTTGGGTTCAATCCCTGAGTTGGGAAGATCCCCTGGAGACAGAAAGGCTACCTACTCCACTATTCTGGCCTGGAGAATTCGTGAACTGTACAGTCCATGGGGTTGCAAAGAGTCGTTCATGACTGAGCAGCTTTCACTTTCTTACACTCCCCTGCCACCCCAGGGCTTCATCCTCCTGCCCAAGACAGAGTGTGACGTGCGGGAGGTAGAGTTCGCCCGATGCCTGCGACTTCGCCAGACCTCCCTGGAGCCTGTCGCCTTCCGGCTGCCCCGAGTCAGGGTGAGCTGGGGATGCAGCATGCCAACGCCCAGTTCCCCCACTCCCCGGCCCCTGTCAGGGGCTTTGGGGCCTGGCTGGTCTTGTCACCAGACTGCCCCCACCCATTGCTCTGTGGGGCATCTGTGCCCCTTACTCTGCTGACATTCTGAGCCCCGTAGAAACCTCAGACTGGGGTCCTGGGTCTCACCATGCCCGCCTGCCCAGTAGAGGCCTGTGTGCCCTGGGCCTCTGCTTGGTGCCTCAGAGCAGCCCCTTCCTCCATCACTGCAGAAAGAATTCTTCCAGGACGACGTGTTCCCTGACACTACCATGAGCTGGGAGCCGGTGCTCAGCGCTGAGGCCTGGCTGGGAGGTGCTAACGGGACGCCCCAGCTTCTCAGCCTGCAGCCCCCCGGCATGACCCCAGGTAGGATGAGGGCCTGGGCGATGGGGGAGGGGAGGACGGAGGGGAGCAGGTGGGGGCTGGAGAAAGGGGCAGAAGGTCCAAGTCTGACCCTCTACCCTTGCTGGCACTCAGGAAGCTCTAGTGTTCCTAGGGACAGGTGGTTGTACTTTGGACTTGGTCTCTGAGCCCCTAGACGGTAGGGCCCAGGGTCTGTGTTTCTATCAGAAGCCCCCCACCCCAAATATGCATGAGCACACGCACACAGCCTGGTGCCGAGGGGCAGGCCATGTGAACCGAAGGTTGAGTAGCTGTGAGTGCCACCTTTGGTCTCTCTGCCACGGAATCCCCTACGGGCTGGAACCCAGGAGTCAGACCAGGAAGCCTGGTCCCAAGGGGCCTCTCTACTGCCTGATGCTTGTCCCTGGTCCCACCCCAGTGAGCCAGGCCCCCCGTGAAGCCCCTGCCCGGCGGGCCCCCTCCTCAGTCTACCTGGAGGAGAAGTCAGACCAGCAGAAGAAAGAAGAGGTAGGCGGGGAGAGGGCTGGCTGCAGCGGGGAAAGGGGTCCTGGCTGCACATGGCGCAGCCTTTCAGCTCTCTAGTTTGACTCCAACTGGGCTAGGAGTCAGTGTCAACCATCTGTCAATTGGACAGCTTGATGGAGAGGTCTTCCAAAATTCTGAAACTGACCGTCATAAGAGGGTGGGACTCGGGAAGCCAGGGAAGGGCAGGGAGAGGCCCTTCCCAGGCCTGGCCCGGCCCAACCCAACCAGACCCAAGTGCACTTGGGAGCTCCATATACAGAGACCGCCGTTCACTCCCCACCTCTTGTTCCGTCCACCCCGTCCTCAGCTGCTGAGCGCCATGGTGGCAAAGCTGGGGAACCGGGAGGACCCGCTCCCACAGGACTCCTTTGAAGGTGTGGATGAGGACGAGTGGGTAAGTAGACTGGTTGGGGGCCCAGCATCCTGTCCCGTCCCTCCCCAACTCACGCCTGCAGCCTGCTCGCCCACCCCCAACTCCTGGGCCCTCCCAACTCCCGCCCTGCTTCTTGGTTCATCTCCCCAGGACTAGCCTGTACACCAGCCTCCTCTAGCCTTACCCTCCACTGCTGCCTCCAGGAAAGCCTGGTGCCCCCACGCACCTCAAACTGGAAGCCACCTCCTGGCCCTGGCACACCTCATCCCAGAAGCTCCGGCTTCCTTTGAGTCTTGGGCATTTCCACGGCCTCTGGGCTCTGCTGTAGTTTCCATGGATTGTCCGCATCTCTGCTCTTTCTGGAACTGGGCGCTTCTCACTGCCTGCTAGCATGCGGAGCCAGAGGCATAGGAGTGGGGAGGGCTAAGGGCTCAGGGGCATGTCCGTGGGCAGGCTCTGGGCTCCCTGTCCCCCCTTCCTCTGACCTGGGCTGGTCCCAGCTTGGGCTGGTTTCACTCAGCACCTTCAGTTATTCCATGCCGTCCCATCTGGCCTGCTGCCACAATTCCGGTCAAGGGTCTAGAGGGCTGGCCCCTCCACCTGGCCATTTGGAGCAGATCCAGCCTCAGGGGCCTGGGACCAGTCACCCTGCTTCCCAAACTTGAAGCCAGGAGAAATGGGTGTCTCAGAGCTAATAGCCCAATAAAGGGGGTGTGAGCCCCACAGGGACTGCCCTGCACGTGTCCTGGATGTTTTCAACAATTAAACTTTTCTAAGCTGGCCACCCTGGTGCCACTGTGGTCTCTTGGCTGGCTGAAAGGGGAAGGGGACAGTGGTAAGGGTGATGGTAGTCTGGCCCTGGGCTCCACCTGGTCCCAGGCCTCACTCTGCTCCTGGTGGGAGTTCATTCATTCTTCCAACACATGAATACCTGATCAGGTTCTCTCTGGATGGCAGCTCCGGTCATGAACGGGAGAGACAAGGCTTTTCAAGGCACTTAGCACAGTTTTAGTAGGCAGAGGGGAGCCAGACTATGCTCAAGTTCGCAGATAGACAGTGTGCAGAGAACTGTGAAGTGGATAAACTTCATGAAAGGGAGCCCCTGGGATGCAGGGAGAGACCGTGGGTCAGGGTCTGAGAAGTGACGAAGCTAAGAGATAAGACCTACGGGTCACAGAGCCCGGGAGAGAGCCCTGAGAAGAACGTTTCAGATGAAAGGAAGGGCGCTGAGGGAGACTGCATTTGGAGACTCAGAGGAAAGGAAGGAAGGGTGGCAGTCCAGAACACGGTAGGAGGCAGCCGGACTCTCGTTCATTCAACAGGAATGAAGGCCTTCCCTGCTGGCCCAGTGGTTAGGAATCCATCTGACAATGCAGGGGACATGGGTTCGATCCCTGGTCTGAGAAGTTTCCATGTGCCGTGGAGCAACTAAGCCGTGCATCACAACTGCTAAGCCCACGCTCCAGAGCCCATGCAGGAGAGTAGTTCCGCTCACCCGAACTAGAGAAAATCTGCGTCCAACAAGAAGGACCCAGTACAGTCGACAATAAACAAAAATTTTTTTAAAAAGCTACGCTTCCAGGTGCTGATGCCCAAGAGTAGAGAAAAGGAGAAAAGAGGTCTTGCCCACCAGGAATCCACATTCTAGTGGGAGGGAACAGATAAATGGTATAATGTGATAGAATGTGATGAATTTTCAGGAAAAAAAAATAGGGATCAAGAATGGAAGTTTAAACCAGACATGTGCGTGCGTGTTGAGTCGCTTCAGTCGTGTCCAACTCTTTGCAACCCTAGAGACTGTAGCCCACCAGACTCCTCTGTCCATGGGATTCTCCAGGTAAGAATATTAGCAGGTTACCATTTCCTTCTCCAGAGGATCTTCCCACCCAGGGATCAAAGCTGCCTTGCTTACATCTTGGCAGGTGGGTCCTTTACCACTAGCACCACCTGGGAAACCCATATAGTATGATTCCATTTCTGTGAAACACCCAGAAGAGACCTTCGTAGAGGAGGCAGTGAGTGGTCACCAGGGACTAGGGAAGGGGGAAACAGCTAGTGACTGCTCATGAGTGTGGAGTTCTAAGCAGGGAATGAAAATGTTCTGGAACTAGTGGAGATGGTTGCACAGCTCTGTGAGTATACTAAAAAGCACTGAATGGTGAATTTTGAAGGGGTGAATTATATGTGGTGTGAATTATCTCCCAATAAAGCTGGTAGTAGTAGAAAAGCAAAGAGGAACTTTCACTCCATGGTTTACACTGCCAAGGCCATGGGTTCAATCCCTGGTGGGGAACGAAGGTCCCCTAGGCTCTGTGGTGCGACCGAAAATTTTTGAAAAAGCAAAGGAATGGAGTACAAGTTGCAGCCCTGGTAGGGGGTCAAGGTGGCCTCCCTGAGAAGGTGACATTGAAACAAAGACTTGGAGGAGTGAAAAGAGCCCTTCTTCCTAGACAGAAGAAACCTGGAACGAAACAGATTTTTCTTTTTTTTTTTAACTACGAACAGATTTTTTTTTAACTACTAGTTTCAGTTCAGTTCAGTCACTCAGTCGTGTCCGACTCTTTGCAACCCCATGAATTGCAGCACGCCAGGCCTCCCTGTTCATCACCATCTCTCGGAGTTCACTCAGACTCAACGTCCATCGAGTCCATGATGCCATCCAGCCATCTCATCCTCGGTCATCCCCTTCTTCTCCTGCCCCCAATCCCTCCCAGCATCAGAGTCTTTTCCAATGAGTCAACTCTTCACATGAGGTGGCCAAAGTACTGAAGTTTCAGCTTTAGCATCATTCCTTCCAAAGAAATCCCAGGGTTGATCTCCTTCTGAATGGACTGGTTGGATCTCCTTGCAGTCCAAGGAACTCTCAAGAGTTTTCTCCAACACCACAGTTGAAAAGCATCAATTCTTCGGCACTTAGCCTTCTTCACAGTCCAACCCTCACATCCATACATGACCACAGGAAAAACCATAGCCTTCACTAGATGGACGTTAGTCGGCAAAGTAATNGTACAGTAGCCACTAGCCACACAGGGCTCCTGAGCTCTTGAGATGTGTCTGGTCTGATGGAGAAACTGATTTTTACATTTTAATTTCAAGAATGTCAATTAAAAGTTAAATAACCATCTGTGACTAGCTGTTATGGCATCAGGTCTAGACCAAGTAGAAGAGGACATTTGTTAAAGAGACAAGCGTGTAAAGGAGCACGTGGCAGGTGCCAGGTGAGGCTGCAGGAAGAGCAGTCAGAGACTGCAGGAGCAAGAGGCTGTGCAAGACCCAGGGGCAGAGCTTGGCTTCCCAGAGATGTGGGCGGGTCTGACCCAGACTCTCAGGAGGAGCTATAGTGAAGAAAACAGAGAGGAGAGGAAAAGGCATTTTAAAATCAAGAACATGGAAGGGAAAATGCACAGGACCCCACAGGGAAACCCAGCGCTCGTCCTGGGGCAGATGGGCTTGCAGAAGTCAAGGGTGAATGTCAGGGGACAGGCTGTGGGATGATGTCCTGCTGGGAACAGGGGTCCCAGGATGGGGCAGATCTGGGTGGGTGATGATGCAGAGCACCCCCAAGTGGGTTGGCATCTTCCTGTGTGAAGGGTCAAGAGGCTCTCTTATGGAAGGGAGCCTGGCCTGTGGGGGGCAACAGGGTGGCCCTGGAACTCAGACAAAGTCCAGGACCAGGGGGCACGTGCAGCGGGACATAAATGGGCCAGGAACAACACCCTCCTAAGTGGGGCAGCTGCCACCACCTCCCCCTGGCAGTCATGAGTGGTCTGACTGATTGTCCATGTATGGAAACTGGGCCCCTGCTTTCCAGAATTTCTGATTTTCAGAAAGGCAATCAGAATTTAAAAAAAAAAGAAATATAAAGTTGAAGTATTTTGATATGGCGACTAATATGAAACTTTAAAACACCCTGGACCAAACCAAAGAGCCGGCACGTGGGCTGACTCAGCCCATGGGGTACCTGTCTGTGACATGTGACCTGAAGATGGGGAGATTCCTGCAGGGATGGCCTCGCAGGACAAGAGCTGAGCCTGAAGGGAGAGGCAGGCTCCAGAGCACACTGGCACAGGCGGCACAGGGTCTGAGAAAGGGGTAAGTTGAAGCCACTGGACTCTGTGACAAGTGGACCGTCAGTCATCTCAAACAGTCACCTCCCTCCCATCTACCCCTCACTCAGAGCGAAAAGTGAGGCAGGCGGAGCCCACAGTCACAGGGGCGTCAAGAGTAAGTTGCGGGTGAGCAACAGCCATCAAGCTGAATGAATGCAAATGACCTCAAAGGACGTGATTTTTTCGGTGTGTGCTTCCTGGGGTCACATAACATGTTATCTCCCTTGACCAATTTTCCCCATCCAGCCACGGGTCGATATCTCATTGCTGCTCTCACGATACAGAAGGGGCCATTGATGGAAGCCCCACGTCTTCCCTCTGTGAAAGCCACGTTCGATTCTTGTGAAAAGAAAGTGGTGTGTCTTTCAGCTCACCTCTCGGTCCAGCAGTGCAGGTGACACAACAGTGACAATGTCTCCTTTTTCGGGATCAATGTAGAACATGTTGGGAGATGGCTTGTCAGGTGTCTGCTGACGGATATTGTACCGCAGGAGGGCATTATCCGTGGCCGGGTCGTCCGCGTCAAAGGCTGTCATCCGCATCACCGTGGTCCCTGCGGGAGCGAGACAGAGAGCACGTGACGGGTCACTTGGGGGACGGTGATGGGCCAAGCCCCTCCCCCACCTGGGCGATGGCCATAGAGTGATGTGTCAATCACCTTCCAGATCATAAAAAGCAAAGCCTTTCCCTGGCTTCCTTAGGTTTTAGCTTCCCTTACCCCCTCCCTCTCTCCTCCATCACGTTAAANCGTAGAGTGATGTGTCAGTCACCTTCCAGATCATAAAAAGCAAAGCCTTTCCCTGGCTCCCTTAGGTTTTAGCTTCCCTTACCCCCTCCCTCTCTCCTCCATCACGTTAAAAGACCTGAAATATAGAAAAGAAATGTTAGCTGTTCAGCAGATTGACAGCTTAATTTTTCCTTCAGCTGATATGCTGTTTATTTCCATGGGTTTTCATCCCTTTGTGGGTGTGGCTCTGTGACAATGGCCTTCCCTCCAAAAGCTCTTGTTGAATGCCTACCATTTGGGGGAGGGGACCCTGGGCTGGGTGCAAAAGGTCACGTTCCCTGGGGTGTGGCCGCTCAGCCAGAAGCAGCAGAGAGAGCACATGAAAATATTAATGCACTCGCAGCACACCAAGAGAGGGCGATGTGGCTGCAGAAGAGAACAGCCTCAGCTGACGGGGCTCAGGAGAGGCCCCTGGTGCAGGCGGGGCCCAAGGGTGAGTGGGTGCAAGGCAGGGGGGGCTCAAAGGGAAAGGCATCCCAGCTGCTTCTGGTTCAAGGGAACCGGGAACAGACAGGCCTGAGCACCTCTGTGCACAGCCACGATGACTTGTGTGTTGACAAGTGATTTTGTGCGGATGTTCATAGCGAGNCGTTTGGGGGAGGGGACCCTGGGCTGGGTGCAAAAGGTCATGTTCCCTGGGGTGTGGCCGCTCAGCCAGAAGCAGCAGAGAGAGCACATGAAAATATTAATGCACTCGCAGCACACCGAGAGAGGGCGACGTGGCTGCGGAAGAGAACTGCCTCAGCTGACGGGGCTCAGGAGAGGCCCCTGGTGCAGGCGGGGCCCAAGGGTGAGTGGGTGCAAGGGCGGGGGGCTCAAAGGGAAAGGCATCCCAGCTGCTTCTGGTTAAAGGGAACCGGGAATAGACAGGCCTGAGCACCTCTGTGCACAGCCACGATGACTTGTGTGTTGACAAGTGATTTTGTGCGGATGTTCATAGCGAGTCTGAGAAAAGCTGGGAAACAACCTCAACGTCCAACAACAGACGACTTGCTAAAATGAGGGCATCCTCACACTATGACATATTTTGCAGCAGTCAGAAAAGGTTTGTAGATCTAATGTTTTCTAAGACAAGGGCTCTCCAAAATTGAAAAATATCAGGTTGGGGAATGTCACCCACAGTATGCAATTCATGGGGTCGCAAAGAGTCGGACACGACTGAGCAACTGAACTGACTGACTGACTGGCCCACAGTATACCATCATTTTTGTGAGCCTATTAACACACAGAAAATTCCACAAACTTTATGCATGTATTTTTTCAGGTACAGTTTATGTCCATAAATGGATAGAGGAAGGTCTATAAGGGTGAACTTCACACTGGTTTTGGTGGCTAAACTTGGGCAAGGGGAGAGGGTACCGGGAATAATGGTGACAGGAGAAGATGATATCATTTTTACAAGGGGGATGTAGTTTTGAGATTAAAATTTAATTTAAAGGGATCATGGTTATAGACACCAGTAGAAGCACAGACTAGAACAGAATCAGGCACACTTGCCTGCTGTCCTGACAACTGTGAGCCTGGGTGACCTGCTCAACTATAGATTTTCACTGTAGTTTATATGAATATAGGCCCCACGTCCCGATTCTGAATCCTCTGGGCGCACAGCATGGGGGCAGCCTGGTACTGCTGAAGCAGCAGAGCTATGGTTCCCAGCAGGAATATCCAGGAAATATTCTAGCTTAGCGGAAACACAGAGTCCTTCCAGCTCAGCTACCATCCTGGTGCTCCATTCCCTTTTATAACAGTGCTTCTTGAACAGTGAAAGCCGGTTTATTCTTTCGCATAATTGGAATCAGATTACTAACCATCAGGTCTGAATGATCAGGCAAAGCATCAGGGTATTTTCAGGTAGGGTCAGTTAGTTCCACAGTCTCCGCTGATTTCACCAACACTGCCTTAGGCCAGATGCCTCCGGACATCTCTGCTACTCTAAGTGGATCTCTGCCCTTGGCTTCTTTGTGAAACTGTCACAGGGCAGGCCTCAGGGTCCAGGGTAAGAATAGCAAGCTCTTGGCATGTGCAGCAGCCTGCTGCCTGGCCCCTTGCCTTTGGGAGATGGCAGCAAACCATCTGGTTCTTGTGTTCTATTTCCCTCTGAGACCCTCTGTGGGATCAGGGTTCTGTCTCTGCCCAGTGGTCTAGGCAGCCACTGCCGATCTGTCAGCCTGAGCATGAAGGGTACATGCAGTTGCCTTCATGGTCTAGGAAAACAGGCCTACTTGGGGGTCTCTGTCAGAAACCAGAGGCAGCTTCCAGGCCCGCATCTTACCCTGGGCCAAGCTCACTGTGCTCTGAGTGGGCAAGGCCTGGCAGGACCGTGGATGCCCCAGGAGGCAGTCTCCAGTCACGGACGTGCGACCCGCTGCCTTGTACTTCATCGGTGTCTAATGAATGCTTGACTGATGGAATCCGCACCCCATTTAATTTGCCATTAATTGAAGTTAGAGAGGAACAAGCAAAAGAAAGCATAAAAGAATGAAGTCATCAGAGTTTGCGACTGTCATGGGCTTCATAAGAAGGGGGAGAAACACCTCTTAGGTTGATTAATTTTTAGTTTCTACCAGGCCATTCATTAGTCATGTCATTTTTCATCATTAGCTTTTACAGATTTGACAACATGGTATACGATAGATGGGTTCATATGACATGGGTTCTATCCCTGGGTCGGGACGATGCCTTAGAGGAGGAAATAGCAACCTGGTCCAGTCTTCTTGCCAGGAAAGTCCCATGGACAGAGCAGCCTGGTGGGCTACAGTCCAGAGGGTCACAAAGAGTTGGACATGACTGAGCATACTCACACAGCATGGTATGATAAAAGGCTATTCTGGAATATTCCTGAGGACAGATAGAAGATGCTTTTCGTTTTAGTGGATTATTAGGGAGCAAGTGACCTGATATTGCGCCCTGCCTTGGTCTTCGCCCAGCATGAAGGCACGTCTGGATTCACTTCTGAGGTCTGGTTCTGTGGGGCATGAGCGCCGCTTATGCCATCCACACAGGTCTGCAGCACGGGAGGAAGCAACCTTGACCTAGGTTCAGTCACGGCTGACTGTGTGAACTCGGGCAAGCCAGCCAGCCTTCCATGAGCCTCGGTTTCCCCGTGCACCTGGCTCCTGACATGAGGATATCAGTGACACTCCTCTCTCTGGTCACTGTAAGGAGGGCAACATAGGACATAACTCGGTGTCTGGTGGGTTAGTGTTCAGAGGCGCATGCCTTTATCATCGTCCTGCCCTGGGCTCTAAGCCCATCACGGTGGTGCAGGCAATGGCCTCAGATGGACGAAGGAGCTCAGAGTCGAGCTGTCCATGGAAACTGGCCCCTGGCACGGCAGGAGTCCCGGCACCTGTCTGCTCCGAGTTACCCTGCCTCGCCCTTCCCCTCCTGTAGCTCCCTGCGGCCCCTCTCCCCAGCCTGGCTTTTAAAAGTGCTTTGCTGAAACCCTCTGGGGAGTTCAGGGCTTTTTGGGGACAAGCTCCAAGCTCTGACGGTACTGTCTGTTTGGCCTCACTGTACGTCGGGTGCTTGAACTTGTACTAACTCTGCCACCTCGTCCACTGTTTTAGCTTATGGATTTGGGTCTGTACTGTGGAGATCACAAATCTATACGAACACAAATACATGCGTGTATACACACACAGACACACCGACACACACATTCGGCAGCCACCACTGCTTCTCCGTGCGGTACCCTAACCCTCCTCTAGGATCAGGGCTCTATCCTGAGCCCCGCCCGATGGGCCCATCATCCTGCCCTTGCCCACTCCTCCCCAGGGGTGGGGTGGTGATTTTAGTACTTCCAGGTTCTGCAATGGCTGGAAATCCTCCTAAACCAGCATTTCCCAGATTCTTTCCAAGAGACCCTAGTTGTTTGGGCTCAGCGGAGAAACCCATTTGGGAAATATGCAGGAAGCACAGTTGAGCAGGTTTCCCTCCTGAAGGATTCCTAGCACCCTTAAGCAAATGCATACTGTGGATCTCTAAGAACAGAATTTGTAGTATTTCCCAAACTTCTTTGTTGATGGAAACTCTTCATTTTAAGAACATCTTTATGTGATGGATCACATTGTCCTAACTCTAGCTTGTGGGGGACACAGGCTATGTTCTATTCATTTTTATAAGCTTGGTAGCTGACACTCAATAGGTCCTCCATCAGTGTCCTTTGGGTAGAATTGTATTCTTACAACTCACTGTAGCTTTGGCTTATTCCACAGTGACTGGAAGTCCTGGATAACTTGCTAGTGAGAAGCATGGACGGCGCTGCCTGGACATTTTTCGTAACCTGGTGTGCTCCTCCCTGCCTCTGAGCTCTTTCCCCTCTAGAGGCCCTTACTGGACCTGGATTCAATAGAGCCACACCAGATCCAAGTTCAGGGCTGATGGCCAGCTGCTGGGTGCCAGGACAGTTGTTTCAGTGTCTCTGGATGGCCCTGGTACCTCAACCTTGCCCAAGCCCCAGTCCTGGATTCGGAGAAGCGCTTGTTCATTTCTACCGTCTCAGCAGCTTCTCATCCATGCTCTTATTGTGCCTGTGAGTGCTTCCCAGTGGCAGAGATGTGATAATTATATGATAGACACACGTGCAGGTCCTCCACGTGGTATATTTCTGTCTTCTCCCCCATCACAATATTCTCCCGAGTGTCAAAATAAATGATAATCACTCCATCCCTCCCAGAGCCAGATGAACTAGCAGCAGTCCCTCCGAAATAGAATGGAAGAATTTCAAGCTGTGCTGGCTGAAAGCCCCAAGTCAGGCCATCAGTTCCTTTTGTCGAAGGACATGGTGCCAATACGACAGGCTGATAAACCATTAGGAGAGTTTTGTCTTGGCCAAAAATCCCCCTTTTCTTGGCTGTATTTCTCTGATTAAAGATAGGTGCTGCCTGGTATCATGACCGTGAAGCTGGTATTTGAAGTTTTGCTTCCTTGTGATTTCAGGCACAGTCATACCTTTGAGAAGCAGAGCGCGGATCTGAGGGTAAGGGGCTGTTTTCAATCTCTAGGAAAGGTCAGCCAGCCTCAAGAGTGGGAGACTCTGAAAGACAGCTCGCTCTGTCTGTCTCACAGGTGACAACATCCTTCTGTTCTGGATGTTTGCCTGCCTTCATTCCTGAACATTTCCTTCATATGATCAAAAATGTCAGACTTTTTATTTTTAAGAAAAAAAATACAAAACCAATATTCCTATAAGTGAATAATATATGGAGACGTGGACATTCAGGTCTGTATTTGGCACAGGACTTCTGATAGCACAGTTGAAGCAACTGTGTGCTTTCCAGGGAGGCAAAATTTAAAAACTGATGTGATCAGAGATGGCAGGCATCACTGATCACTGACCACCAAGTGTCGGAAGGGAAGCCCTTAGACTCTTGGCACCTTGACTTGTTCAGCGGGTAAGAAGGCCACAGGTGTATTGCGGGGGCACGTAAGTTCAGACTGATGCCGGTTAGAAACTGATTCAGGCTGAAGGGGTTCTGGGCATCCTGATACCAAATGCCCAGCAAGCATTCTAGACATGGCATGACAAGCAGGCCAGTGTGCAGGAGGCTGAGAGCATTCCAGGACAGCCCTGGGCAAACCAGAATGGAGGTGTCACCCTACTGGCCAAGTTCTGCTTCCAGATACAGGCAGATCTCATGGTCGTTCGATGCCTACAACAGCCAGTGAGCACAAACACGCAGGTTGCTCCACTGTGATTTCAGTGGCCCAGAACATCCAGCTCCTCCCACCTGTCAACCGGCCTGGAACTACTTTCTGACCACACATGTGGACATAGCCCAGCTCTCTCCCAATAGTCCTTAATAGTGAGGAAAGAACCAGGAGAGCAAATGTAGGCAGAACAGTGTTAGGGGCACCACTGAGGATGTGGCGTATCTACTCTCAAATCCTACCCCACCAAGAGCCATCTAGGCATCCCTGGGCAAATTCTCTACGTCGCAAATCCTCAACTTTCTCACCTACAAAAGAGCGTCTCCCTTCACTGGCTGTTGTGGGCATCAAATGAAATAATGCAGTGTTTCTCAGCCTTTATTTTTTCATGTCAATCCACAGAGAAAATTTTTAGATGTTTTTTTCCTACCAGCCATCCCCTGCCATAGATATTTAGGTATACGTGATGGCCCTTTTAGGACCACAACCACTGTAATAGCTCATGTTTTTAATACCCTCCCCCTCCAAGTACCAATTTCCTCCCTCTTGGAAGTTACACTGACCCCAAAGGGAATGAATAAATTGAGGAATATAAAGTCCAATGGCTGGGCAACGGTAAACACTCAAGAGATGTAAGTTTTATTGATATTCATATTCACTGCTGCAACTTGCAACTCACTTCTGGGGACCTCATTGCTGTGTATGATGGTGATGAGTCAAATGTCTTGTGGGACCCAACCACCCAGTGCAGTTCTAGTTGTGGGATTCATGCCCAGCATCTCAGAAGCGGGGATTAATTAAAATCTCATAAGGAAACCATCCCTTTCTTTCCTTAGACAGCCTAGAAACGTCTGTTGAGCTCGTGCATGCATGAACCAGCTTCCTCTGGTCTTGTCAATGTTTCCGTGTACATGGGAATTAACAGGGAAACTGTCTAGATTAGTTGACAAAAGATACCAAACCAATCTGATAGGTATCCAGAGGCAGCAGCACTCTGCGGTGAGTACATCCCTGAAAAACCACCCGAGGAATGAATCGTAAATAATGTCTTACTTTCCCATTGACCTACATTACCACTTCAGACCTGCTTTATCTTCATTTGAGGGGATGTCCAATTGCACGCTGCTCCTCATAATTCACCTAAGTTTCTCTGCTTATCTCCAAAACACTCTACTAGCAGAGGGGGGTGGGAAGAGGACGGGGCTGTCTGGTGTGGGTGAGGAAATGCCTAAAGAAAGTGCTGCCTGACACTCAGGGGAAGAGAGGCATTGACCCTGACTTTGGGGAGGAGGGAAGGGAGGAAGCAAGTTAGATTTAAGGCCAAGGCCAGTGAGGTTTACCTTTGTCACCATTGGTCCTTGCAGGATGGGGGCAGAGGCTGCCCTTCTGTCCCCTAATTATCCAGGGACAGTGACTCAACAGCACATTTTCATATGGTGGCCTGGCTGTGCATTAGACTCATAGAGTTCTTGTGAGTTTAGATGAAGATGCCAATGACCTTTGGCTTCTCTCTGACAGCAGCCCAGACCCACTGGCCTCAAGGGTATGACTCTCCAGCCCCATTCCCAGAGTAGGGTCATGGAATTATATTTCACCCATAGCAGACCCCACAGACTGATGGCTTCAGCAACTATTTTAGACCACGAGGCAGTCCTTCAAATAAAAGCCATATGATAGAAAGGCAGACCACAAAGAATTTGAGTCTCTGATGACATGGAGTTTGAAAGAAAGGTTGGACTTAATGCCTTTGTCTTTGTTTACATGAACAAAAAATAAATAAAAGGTAAAAGCCCATCTTGTTTGAGCCATTGTTATTTTGAGTTTGTTATTTCACGCAGTCACAACTAATGCTCTCTGAAAAAGGAGAAAGTAAAGATTGAAGAAAATAAATAAATGCACTTTATTAAGTAGTGTTACTCTAGAAAGTAAATTTAAGTAAAATGTGTTGCTTTAGCTTAGAGCTAGTAATTTAGGCAAAAGTGGAAACATCTAGTCATAATTTCTCAGGTTTTTTCAAATATTTAAACTGATTTCCACTTACTTAAATCATCTTGAATCCNTGTTACTCTAGAAAGTAAATTTAAGTAAAATGTGTTGCTTTAGCTTAGAGCTAGTAATTTAGGCAAAAATGGAAACATCTAGTCATAATTTCTCAGGTTTTTTCAAATATTTAAACTGATTTCCACTTACTTAAATCATCTTGAATCCAGAGATAATCTTTCTATCAGGTGGTAAGATTGTCCTATTAGTGGCCCCCATCAAGTCACACTTCCACTTAACTGTGTACGGTTCCTTCCACCTGGACTGTGGGTTTAGCCATCTGACATCCTCTGGCCAACGGGACACATGGATACAAACAGAGGTTTGGAAGAGCCTGTTCACTGGAGCTTGTCCCAGAACCCAGTCGCCATCTAAAGACATCTGGGCTCTCCTGCTGGAGGGGGCCACATATTTGGGAAGTGATCCTCCCTGGCTGATACCCCTAAATACCCATCACACATGAAAGTTGAGGCCATCTTAGACCATTCAGCTCCAACTGAACTCCCACATGATAGCAGTCATGTGACCAACCTCAGGCAGAATGAACAAGAGAAATGCCCCACTGAGCCCATCCCAGCATACAGGATCATGGACAAATAAATGACTGTCGTTTTGAGTCACTAAGTCTTGATGTGTATCATTATATAGCAATAGATAACAGGTATAGGAGTATAAATGGATTATTTTCACATAGAAGCTAGAAAATACTGCAAAAATTTTTAAAAAATAGTGTGGAAGTTGCCATTTTTATTAACCAGATAGCACAATATATTCAGGGGATTGGACCAGAATCAAAAGAGACAGGTGCAGGCAAAAAAATAGATGAGAAGAAAATGCAACCCATTTCCCAAATGTTGGGCTATTGGGGCTACCAATGACGTCAGCATAAATCACTGCACCATGCTGATCACTAAGCATGGAGGTTGCCTAATGAATATTCTCTGGAAAAGCACTGAATCAAACCAGCACAAAGTACATACTTTCCATGCAGGTTTGAGATGAGTGAGTACCTTCAACTAGGAAGACAACTCTGTTCTTAAAAGTGAGAACGTCTTCAATTTCGAGATGGTGGCCCGCTTCCTATAATAGCAGCCAGGAGTGCCTCTGCGCAGCTGCAATTACCGCAGGCTTGATTTGAAATGGGATCAACTTCTCCTCTCAAACTTGCTCTCCCTCCCAGGAGCTAGTTGGTTTTTTAAATACAAATTGACAGTCAAATATGTAATAAGTTATGACAAGTTGAGCAATGGTTGTCTCCCATCTGTTTTCAAAGGCTGTTTATTTTTATAGCGATAAAGAGATGGTGGTGACAGAACCACCTTATGATTATTTCAATTCTTGGTTGCGCCTGCTAATCGTTCAATCTCTTGGCGCCTCTGCCCTACTTCTCTGGTGAGCTGTTGTTTTGAGCTGCAGCAGGCCAGATGTTAGGAAAAATAACTGTTTTTGAGATAGAAGGTAACACATGGTAAAACTAGGGTCCCTCCTGTCAGGATTCACTTTATTGCCCTAATTCCTTCATTTCATCCAGCACTTTAAGGTAATGTTTTTCTCAAAACCTATTAAAAATTTCTATTTAATCTTTTTATCTCTAATTCCTTTTCTATGCAGCTCTTTCAAAAGGATCCTGGAAACGCTGTTGAATTAACTGATTTTGCCTAAAATACTTCAAAAAAGCAATTTTAAGTGGAATATCTATCTTTAGCATTCCACAGTAATAAAAAGAAATCTTTGTATAGGATTAGCAGGAAGTAGCTGAAAGTCTCAAATGTGAAAATATTTTTTCCCATAAAACTCAAGGGAAAGACAAGAAGAAGTTATGTATTTTTTGTTTGTTGCTAAACCAATTTAAGACATATTTAAAAAGTAATTCTAGTTCTCCTTAGAGCAGTGGTTTTCAGTGGGGTTGATTCTATCCCTCAGCTGACCCTGGGCAATGTCTGGAGACAATTGGGGGTTGTCACAATAGTGGAAGCTAGTGGGCAGAGGCCAGGTGTGCTGCTGAAGACTGGGCAAGGCACAGAACAGCCCCACCACACAGAATCATGCAGTCCCAAACGCCAGTAGCGCTGAGGCCGAGAAATGCCATTCTAGAGTCATGTGTACCCTTGTATCTAAAAGTAATGGCACTTTAAAAATCCACCCCCACCCCCGCCCCCGCCACAGAATGGAAATAATCAGCCTCTCTTTTGGAAGAACTCTCTCTTACTGACGTGAAGCTCACTGAGCACAGACATACCGTCTCTTCAGTTCTTATTCCCCTCACAATGGCTCAAATATTAGCACCACTGAATGTGCAGATATACATAGTATAGAATGTTGAAGAACATGCTAGTCCTAGATGCAAACAAGTATGTATAAAATATATAAGCAACAAGATCCTCCTGTATAGCACAGGGAACTATAGTCAATATCCAGTGATAAAGCACAACAGAAAAGAATATGAAAAATAATATATATATGCTCAAAGCTGAGTCACTTTGCTGTACAGCAGAAATTAATACAACATAGTAAACCAACTATGTTTCAATAAATTAAAAAAGAACATGCTAACACTAACATCATTTAGTTTTTCTGCTTAAATTTCACAAGTGTGAAAATCTTCAGATACCAGGATAATGCTTTGTACATAGTTAAGAGTTTTGTAAACATTTTTTGAATGCATGAGTGAATAAATAAATGAATAAGGTGAATGAATGAATAAAAAATGAATATTTTTATTTGTTATCATCTTTCTTCTACTGCAGCTTGAGGTAATGATAAAGGTATAAGCAGAAACANTGTACACAGTTAAGAGTTTTGTAAACATTTTTTGAATGCATGAGTGAATAAATACATGAATAAGGTGAATGAATGAATAAAAAATGAATATTTTTATTTGTTATCATCTTTCTTCTACTGCAGCTTGAGGTAATGATAAAGGTATAAGCAGAAACAGTTAAATAATTCATGCCTGACTTGCCCTAAATATTAATTTGTAGGTAAAGTCTGAAAATAGGCCTGTTTTCCCCATCATTTATATCTATTTAAAGGGCAAAGGTGAGGCAGTTTTGTTGTTTACAAACATGGACTATGTATTAGGCTGGTGTAGACTGAGAAAATAAACTTCAAGCTGAAATTTTACTGACTTAACACATGGCTTAATCTGTCCCTCAGAGTCAGCCCATTTGGAGGGCTCCCTTTCAAGCGGTTCATTCCCAGTTGTGACACAGGGACCTAGACTCTGGCATCTGGCACTCTTGCCACTGGGACACATGGTTTCACGGCTGTTGTGGGAAGAGCAGAGAGCTGCAAAGCCATGTGCAGACTCAGGAAGTGCTTCAGCCAGAAACGGTGAGGGTCACCCCAATTGCCTGCCGTCTATGGCCAGACCTGGGTCTAAGGCAAGTTCAAGAGCAGGGCGTGTGGCCCATGTGATCGGCCAGGGCACTGTGTTCAGAAGGGCCCTGTGCTTGTTTTGATACTCCGCTGTCACCTTCTTGACATTCTTAATAGTTGTTGACCATGGGGGGCCCACCTATTCATTCCGCAAACTACGCAGCCTGCCCTGGTTAAGAGCGAGGAGTCAGACCTGAGAGAGGCCAGGGAAATGTACAAGGGGGCACCGAGACCCCCCAGGGGGCAGTGGGCATCTCGGTCAGAGATCTTGCCAGTCAAGCCACATTGAGAATCCCTTTGTCTCCATCACTAGGGCTCCAGCGGTCACTGCTCCCAGAACTCATAGCTTCCCCAACAGAGTCATCCCTATTATGTGAGGAGCATCACGAAGTCTACACAGGGTCCGCTCTGCTTCTGAGAAGCTCAAGAAGTCTACGCAGGGTCTACTCTGACTCCAGACCTGCTCTGTGCCAGCTTCCACCTCCCAAGCTCTGGTATCCCTGCCCCGGGACACCTGTGTGAGCTCCACAGTCTATTTGTCTCCCAGCTCCCAGCTCTAGAGCTCACTTCAGACACCCTCGAGCTGCTGTCTTCCTGGCCTCTGCCTTGCTTTGCTGGATCCTGGGCTGCCTTCTTCTTCTTTTTTTTTTTTTAAATAAGATACTTATGCTTAGTTTTCTCCCCTGACAACCTGGGTCCCCCCAGACGAGGTCACACACCAGTATGACATTAAAGAAATATGAGAATCATACCTTGTGAGCTGGCTGCTCACCATCACCTGGGAAGATTGTAAAATACTCCTGATGCTTGAAACTCACCCTTAGAAATCCTGAATCTAGTGACTGGGCAGAGTCGGAAGAATGTGATCCTGGCAATAGACGGGGCCAGACAGATGGGGACTCTGACATTCTACTTACTGGCCACGTGATCCGGGTGATATGTGCAAGTTCACACAACCTCAGTGTCCTCACCTGTTAACTAGGCAGACACCTGCCACTGTTTAAAGTTGGCTCAAAGATCTATGTAAAATAGAGGAGGCCCTATGAGGCAGTCTGTGCAGTAATTCTACAGGGAGAAAAAGGAACGTGTTGACTTAGTGTGCCAGGAATAGTCCCCGCACAGCCCTGCCAGAGTAATTAGGTCCTTTCCGTTTGAAGGAGAAGCAGAGGCTCTGAGAAATCAGACACCCTGCCCAAGATCGCCGAAGACAAGCGCTGAGCAGGTCCTCGGGAGGACACACAGCGGACCTAACCTTTCCCGCTGGTTCCCACCGCTACCCAGACTGTTAAGAGCACTGCCGTCAGTAACGCCCCCTACAGCCCTGCGCCGTATCTGTCATTAGCCCCACGTTACAGAGAGGGAAGCTGAGGCGGGTGAAGGTGGAATCGCTGGCCCTCTGACCAGGTTATCCAGGGCTCGCTGGCCGAGCCATGATGCCTTCAGCACAAGTCATGGCCCTTAGACACTTCAAATTACATTTTGCACATGGAATAATTAATTTTCAAGAACTCTCGCTGCAGACTGGTTACATAACACTCTGGGGCTATTTTTGAGCCACGTCGGGAGCTCAAAGGATTAGTAGGGCCAGCTTCACTCCCAAGTTGGAGTGAAGACTAGATTGATGACCCCAGAACTGCCCCTGTTAGGTAAATAACCAGCCTGAAGTCACAGGCATGATTCATGAGGAGGCTTGGGGAGGTTTGCAGGGTGGGGGAGGGGTGCTGGTGATTACTGAAGTAACAAGATAAAAATGAGGCAGGATGTAGAAATACGGCACAGCCAAGATGCGAGACTCTGACTTCAATGGGGAGAAAGTGCCCGCAAATTGCTGTTGGAGCTGTAATGTTGCTGATTTTGCAAACATGTGTTCTTCAACTTGATAAGTAAATACATATTGGGTAGCATGGTGATGTGGCAAGCTGTTGTTTTATGGCTGGGAAGTCAGCTGCCTGTGATTGATGCAGCAATGAAAGTATTTATAAAATAACACCAAATTAGAAGGAGTCCTTTTATGAGCCTGGGGAAATGGATCTTTTATGAAGAATACAACTTGATGAAGGAGTTTGATCAGGGTCACACAAATCTGAAATTAAACATGCTTGACATTGAAATCTAAGAGGGACCCCTCTGGATGTGCAGCCTCTCTGCCTGGGGGGAGGGTGGTGAAGCTTCTCCCTGACTATCCTGCCACGAGGAGGGTCATTTCCAGTTGCCATGCTGTTTCTCTCCAGGGTGATGTCACTTCTGAGAGCTGTCTTACCTTTCGCAAGCCATCGGGACACCACTCGGAGTGACTAAGACACCACGTAAAAATGAGTGATACATATGGATTCACCCTTGTATCACATGGGGCCAAACAGCATCAGGCACATAGTAAGTGCTCAGTGAATATTTGGTTATGGAATAAATGGAGAAGAGATCCAACAGTGTCTGGCTCACTCTGTATGAATATTTTCTCATTTCACTTATGTTTTTAAATTGTCTCTCCTGTGTGTGTATTTCAGTCTCCTAATGGTGCTGCCTTTCCAGATTGGAATGTTCTCTTCTTGGAAATAGTTCGGCAGGGAAGAGACCAAAGGCATCTGTTCCCGCAGCTGAGAGAGCCAACAGGCACCTGCCACAGGCTGGTTTGACGGGATGCTTCCCTGGGTAGCAATGGTACTCATCAACAGGCTTATTGTGTGGGTAAAGAAGGTTAATATATATCATATTCAGTCCAGGACTTTGTTCTTTGAGAATATAATTATCATTATGAGAGAGGCACACGTCAAAGCCTCCACTTTTGATAAAGAAATAGAAGTTGTTTGAATGAATACATGATTAGGTGAAATAGTTGGTTTTTTTTTTTTTTTCCCTTCAGGTAATCTTAGGTTGCTTAGATAGAGGTGGACTAGCAAGTATGAGGGAGGTGATCATTATTGTAACTCAAGATTAAGCCTGGCAGCTCAGATGGTAAAGAATCTGCCTGCAAGGCAGGAGACCCGGCTTAGATCCCTCGGTGGAGAAGATCCCCTGGAGAAGGGAATGGCAACCCACTTCGGTATTCTTGCTTGGAGAATTCCATGGACAGGGGAGCCAGGCAGTCTACAGTCCATGGGGTTGCAAAGAGTCAGACATGATTGAGCAACTAAGACTACTACCACTGCTATCAAGCCTTAATAATATTTCAGGGCTTATTCCATGTGCCAGGTGACTCACAGATGATCAAAGTACATCCCTTTCTTTCAAGCTGTGTCTTGGTCTTTACTTTAGCCTTGTCTGTCTTTTCTGAAATTCTTTCTGTTAGCCAAGATCAGTTCATAAGCTTCCATTATAGCCCTGCAAAGGGAGGGCCAGGAGAGCCGTCCTCTGATGCCCAAAGGTCTGATGTTATGAGTAAGAAGTGGAGAGGGAATGCTGTGTGGCTAGAGGTGCACCTGAGTGTCTGGGTTCCTTGGTCCCTTACTCTATTTCTTTGCAGTCAGCAGAACAGCAACTTTGAATCTCTCTGTGTGTCTCTGACCTTTGCTTCCCTCATCACAGCTCCTTCTTTGCTTCTGACCCTCCCGTCTCTCTCTTATTGTGCCCTAGGTTTCAGGAGGCAGAAAATATACAGATGGTTGAAAGTTAAAGTGAGGGTGTGCAAACAGGTGTGTGTGTGTGTGCAGGGGGTGATTCACTACCACTAAAAGCCCCGGAGAGCCATGAGGACCTGAAACAGGGCATCTTGTACTGCAATACTTGCCTGCAACAAAGGAGGGCCATGCAGGACTATTTGCGGACAAAACAGAGTTATGAAAAATGGTGGGAGCCAGGCCTGACCTCCTCTTAGGGTCTCTTTGTGCTCTACCGGCCCATGATACCTGCGGAGCTTGGAGAGACCGCAGCTGCCTCATCAGTGTGCAGTGCACCCTTTGCGATTTGCATGACCTAAGAATCTTGTTTNGATACCTGCGGAGCTTGGAGAGACCGCAGCTGCCTCATCAGTGTGCAGTGCACCCTTTGCGATTTGCATGACCTAAGAATCTTGTTTTGAATACAGATGTGCTTTCAAGGGCCAGCGCTGTGCCCACTCCAGGAAGGCACAGATTCTGCCTGTGTATTGCAAATATTCACTTATTTCAACTCCACTCTACTGGGGCCGCTTTGTAGCAGGTACTGTGCTAGGACTGTGGATGTAGAAATGAATAAGACAGTCCCTTCTCCTCCACCTTCCCACATTCAACTAGGAGAGACAGAGATGCTTGCTTAAACACAAAATGTCACCGTAGTGCAAAACATGCATGTTCAAGGTCACTCTGAAAGCATCGTGTGGTGGGCAGCGTGGATCTCCATTGGTATAAAGTGACTTAAGAATGTCTCTGGTGGCTCTCAGCTGAGATTTAGGACGGGGTGAGTCTCAAGTTGCTTTTCCCTGCATTACTGATGACTTGATCTGCTTGCTCCCAGATTACTCAGTTCTTACTTAGCATTTCAGTCTTTAAAACATTTCCTTCCACAGAATAACTTGGCTATTTACTGAGCACAAAGAGGTAT
>SJYW01054072.1:721225-762631 GCA_006410735.1 Raphicerus campestris | reverse complement strand
TGGAACAGAAGCAGCCATTTATAAAACTAAACCTAAGAAATAAAGTATGTATGAGTCACCAAAGAGTTTCTGACGTATT
The DNA here is from genome assembly GCA_006410735.1 of Raphicerus campestris. Taxonomy (NCBI): domain Eukaryota; kingdom Metazoa; phylum Chordata; class Mammalia; order Artiodactyla; family Bovidae; genus Raphicerus; species Raphicerus campestris. The sequence continues at coordinate 762,552 of SJYW01054072.1, read as the reverse complement.
CCAAAATGCAGTCCAGGTGATGTGGTATAACCTCAGAGAAACTGATTTGCAACTGTAAATCAGTAATCTTATATCTAATGAATTGAAATATTCTTTGAAAAAAAATAACAGAAAAAAACGGGTATTTGGAGTAATGAACATGACTGTTTCTTAAGTACTAGAGTCTGTGCCAGATACTCTTCTTATATACTGTCCCTCTTAGCAAATCCGTAGGCTGACTATGACACAGCAGTGATCGTACTTAGTAAGTAGCAGAGAATTTCAGAAATGATTTATACATCCTAGTCTCTCCATCAAAAGGAGAAAATGAAATACATTTGACTGAATATCTTCATTGCCTCCAGAGAAAAGAATCTCCTAACCCTTGCAGCACATCGGTCCCCTGTCCTATCCTACCTATCTGATCAAAGGCTGATATAATAGTACGATGCCAATAATAGTTAAATCATTTGATTTCACATTTCTAAGTAGCTTTCTGATCATAATTTTACCTCATGTTTCCAGATGAGATTGCAGTGATTGGCCCGCATGTTTTTCCAGTTTGTTGATGAGATCACTAAGCAGTCATTGTACAAAGAAGGTTAGATTTCCCTTGAATTACTCATAAGTTATGAATAAAGGGTGTTAAGTCATTTTTTTAGCTCATAGTTATAGACTGGACTATTTCAGGAAGGGAAAAAATGTGAGTTAAATTAGACTTCAATAGGAATTTTGACAGATTTGTAGACTGAGTACTCTACTCTTTTCTCACCATAATTTGGTGTCCTTACATGCATAACTTGATGTCTTTACATGAATAGCTTGAGGTTTTTGTATAAGTTTGGTTAATATATGTGCTTGAACTTAATCTTTAGAAAATAGAGAAATGAAACCAATTAACTTCCTTTACGTAATTTATTTTAATTGAAGGCAAATATTGAAAATATTTACTTTGAAAATGAATATGTTGTGTATTTTTTTGTTTTAAAAGATGTGCAAGTAAGATAGTATAGTTAAAAGCAAACATACCATATCATGTAAGTTAGTTGCTTACTCTCTCAGGTTCTAAAAACCCAGTTATCAAATGTTCTGCTTTTCTAGCAAATGGAAAATGGTATGACCATGTTCAGCAGAGGAGAAAACATTATTAAACACTGTCAACTGGAGGCTAAACCTTAAAACATTAATGGGACTTCCCTGGTGGCCCAGTGGTTAAGACTCTGTACTTTCAATGTAGGAGGCATAGGTTCAGTTCCCAGTCAGGGAAGTTCTGCATGCTGCATGCACTGTGTGGCCAAAAAAAAATTTTTTAATGTATACTTTCACATCTCATTAGAGATGAGGTGCAATTCATCTTTTCTGTGAGGAGAGGCAACTTTTCTCAAAGTTGAGAAATAATTTGAGTGGTAGAAATGGAGTAAGAAACTGCTTTGAAATTATTTTTCTGGTAATGGTGGTAATCTAGCTTTCTTGTAGTGTACACTCAACCCTCAGATGGTTGAGTTGGGTTGTATCAATCTTTGACTGCTGAAAGTTTGTGAGGAACGATGTGAATTCAGCTTTTGGTGTTGGTACAATGTGTTGCTGGCTGACTTGAATCACTTTAGCCTTTGCTGACTCTACTTGGGTTTAGATAAGAGAACTCTTTTTGCACTCAAGTATTGATTTTGTATCTTGCATCCATACTATATAGTTGTGTGTGTATGTATACATGTGTATGTATGTGTAAGAACACGTGGCCTTATGAGGCTTTTAACACTTAGGAGTAAGCAAGTGGAGGAAAGGAAAGACTTAGTCACCTACTGTAGCTTGAGGATTGGGGGTGTGTGTGTGTGTGTGTGTATGGGCTTTCCTGGTGGCAGCATATGTTACTAGTAATTGATCTACATTTTTTAAAAAAGAAAATAAAATAAGAAGTGAGTAGAATTTAACAGTGGCAAGTGGGAGTCATTCAAGTTTATATCGTAGAGAAGATCAAAGAAGAGTTGTTTAAAATAAATGAGAATAGGTGAAGANTGTGAATTCAGCTTTTGGTGTTGGTACAATGTGTTGCTGGCTGACTTGAATCACTTTAGCCTTTGCTGACTCTACTTGGGTTTAGATAAGAGAACTCTTTTTGCACTCAAGTATTGATTTTGTATCTTGCATCCATACTATATAGTTGTGTGTGTATGTATACATGTGTATGTATGTGTAAGAACACGTGGCCTTATGAGGCTTTTAACACTTAGGAGTAAGCAAGTGGAGGAAAGGAAAGACTTAGTCACCTACTGTAGCTTGAGGATTGGGGGTGTGTGTGTGTGTGTGTGTATGGGCTTTCCTGGTGGCAGCATATGTTACTAGTAATTGATCTACATTTTTTAAAAAAGAAAATAAAATAAGAAGTGAGTAGAATTTAACAGTGGCAAGTGGGAGTCATTCAAGTTTATATCGTAGAGAAGATCAAAGAAGAGTTGTTTAAAATAAATGAGAATAGGTGAAGACAGTATATTTTGGAATTTAGTATTTTGGGCAAACTGAAATGGTAACCCACTCCAGTATTCTTGCCTAGAGAATCCCATGGACAGAGAAGCCTGGTAGGCTATAGTCCACGGGGTCGCCAAGAGTCGGACACGACTGAGCGACTTCATTTTCACGATAAAAGAAATTGTGGAATTGCTCATTTTTCTTCTTCATACAGAAGAACTTTCTTACAATTATTAGTTAGAAGTGGACACACAACTTTGAATCACTGTGTCATACACTGAAACTTATGTAACACACCTGAAATGTACATAATAGTTGTACATCCACTGTGCCTCAATTTTTAAGAAGTTGTGTGTGTATGTGTCCTTAGGCATGTCTGATTGTTTTTGACTCCATGGACTGTAGCCCACCAGGCTCCTCTGTCCATGGAATTTTCCAAGCAAGAATACTGGAGTGGGGTGCCATTTCCTCTTTTAGGGGGTCTCCCAACCCCAGGATCGAACCTGTGTGTCTTGCACTGGTGGGTGATTCTTTACCACTGTGCCACTTGGGAAGCCCCAAAAGGTTGTGTGTGAGTGACCGATATCTTTTTAATCCTTTGAAATGGATTTGCAATTTGAAGAAACTGATTATTTGGTCAAATTTTGATATTTTAAGCCCAGTAAAATTGATAGGAGAAATAAGCAATTTGGAGAAAGACTTTGTAGGAAGGAGTGCTCTCTCACAGGCAAAATGAACACATCAGAGGAGAGGGAGACTGGAAGGTTTTTTTGTTTTTTTTTTTTACAAGAATCGCTTATCTTACATGTTTATTTTCCCTGAAGTACTTCTGAACCTTAGCTTTTTCTGAAGTTTTACTTTTTTCCCCCCAAAAGAATAATTTTGAGTTGATTGGAGAAAGAATTTGAGCAGTTACAAATGACAGTATGTGTAAGTCATTTACATTAGCAGTAGTAATTTGGATTAGAAACTGTGTACATGAACAGAGGAGCCTGGTGGGCTACAGTCCATGGGGTCACACAGAGTCGGACACGACTGAGCAACTGAACTGAGCAACTTGCATATGGATATGAATATATAACTTTATATAATCTGTATGTATATGTACTACATATAAATATAACTACATTTAAATTGTAGACATACCATTTAAGTATTAAAATTAAGTTGTAGAAATACAATTAGAAATTCTACAATTTAAGTTATAGAAATAATTTTTATGAACTTTTTTTTAACTTAAAGTTTTGGTGAAAGTATACAAGTACACAGAAATCACTGATACAGCTTGTTGCCTTTTTGCAAAATGAACATGTCTGTGTAATCAGTAATACCTGGGTCAAGAAATATTACCAACATCCTAGATGGGCAAAACTTCTATTTACTTTATAAGAAATAGAAGATAAAACAGCTTTGAGACAAATATGGATATGGCGCCTTATGCTGTTAAAAAAAATTCATTTCAGATACTAGTGTTTTTCTTAAATCTTTAGATATTTTCGCCTGTGTATCCTTTAACATAAAGAAAGCAATGGCAATCCACTCCATTCTTGCCTGGAGAATCCCATGGACAGAGGAGCCTGGTGAGCTATAGTCCATGGAGTCACAAAGAGTTGGACATGGCTGAGCAACTAACACACACTTCCTTTAACAATCAGATATTAGGAAGCTTACCCATCAACTTAATATGCTGATGTTTTCCCCAAAGATCATTGTTGTTGTTCTGTTGCTAAGTCATCTCCGTCTCAACTTTGAGACCCCCTCACTATCTCCTGAAGTTTGATCAGATTCATGTCCATTGAGTTGATAACGCCATCCAACCATCTTATCCTCTGTTGCCCGCTGCTCCTTCCCTCACTCTTTCCCAGCAACAGGGTCTTTTCCAAAGAGTCGGGTCTTCCATCAGGTGGCCAGAGTATTGGCGCTTCAGCGTCATTCCTTCTAGTGAATATTCCTTTAGGATTGACGGTTATCTCCTTGCTGTCCAAGAGACTCGCCAGAGTCTTCTCCAGCACCATAGTTCAAAAGCATAAATTTTTCGGCCAAAGATCATAGGTTAGGTTATTTTGAGGAGAGGGGAAATCTTGTTTTTTATATTTAAGAATTTTAAAAACTAATGTGGAGCTTAATATGTGATTCTGGGTCTTCATTCCAAAAACTGTTGTTTCTTTTTACTACTGCCATAAATATTTTTGATTCTCCATTTCAGTTTGTAACTACTTTTTCTAACTACTGTTAGTAGTTCACACTGTTTCTAACTACTTTTTTAAACTTGTCGTTTTAACTCCTGTGAAAATATTTTGTTATTGCTTGGTTATTTCATTTTATTTATTTTTCTGCGTATATTGTCATCCTTTGTTATCTTACATTCAACTTACTTTTAAATCATAAAACTTTCACAGAAAAATTGTGGCACATGTTGCTTTCACAATTGTATTTTTAGTCCTTGACCAGATCTCTTCATTCCTTTCACATAGGAAGAAGGTGTAAAAGTGCCTCTGCCAGCATCATTGATAAGTTCTTCATCAAGTGAAAGCTTGTGCTGAAGTGCTAGTGATTTATAAGCTTGTACACTTTATGATACAAGTATCCCGAGAATGACAGATGGGCTCTGTTCTTAAGGAACTACTTCCTTGAAACTGATGATACAGTAGCCTTAGATACCAGAGGAGTAAGACTTTGTTATTTCATGTCTGCTCTTTCAGCACTTAACAGTCCAGTGTTAGTACTAACAGTTGTTCTTTCTTGTCTGCAACAAGCAGTGTGGAAATTGTCACCTTCCTTTCTGTTTTATCTTATTTTAACATATAGCCACATTCAGTAATTGTTGCTTATTAAATTTGGTAGGGATAGGAGCTTTTCAAAGTGGCTTGCTTATACTTTTTTCTGCAGTGGTTTCTCATTTTTGCAGTAGTTTTTTTTTAGGAGATTTTAAGTAAGTTGACTTTTGAAATGCTCTGAAACTCTTCCTGTATCATTTGCATTACCAATATAAATCAGCAAGATCTAAATTTGGGTGGTGGTAGTGTTCTAGAGACTGAATATAAATAGCATTTCAGATCAAGATGTCTTGTAAATAAGTGGGTTGATACTGTTTTCATTGTCTTCTGGTATATATTTTTCAAGAATGAGTGTGTGTGTGTATCTGGCATTTCATTTGTAACTTTATTATTACACATTTTGCAAGACCAAAGTCTCTTAGTGGATTTTTCATTTCAGTGCTGTTAGGATAAAGTTTTGTTGACTCCCTACTCTTTACTGTATGTTTTACCCTTTAGTTATTCACTGAATTACCTTTGTGCCACACTTAGAAAGTTACTGCAACCTAAATATTAAGCCAGGTTGTGGTACTTTGATGTAACTGAGAAAGAAATATGTACCAAGTAAAGGAAACTACTTAGAATTGGAGTCATTCATCTTGTTTTCATGGTATTTGTCCTTCTTCATTACATTCATTGTTTTGCCCTTACATCCAGAAACTGAGAATAGGTTAAAGTTAGATCGTGTTGCTAGAATTTAAGCTCAATTGCAGACATAAACAACACTTTCAGGTTTTTCATAGCATCTGTAATCCCACATACCTAATAGTTGTAACTCTCAGGATGCTTTATTGGATTTTTCTGATTCTGTCTCGGTATCTCTATTGCTGTTTCTCACAGGTAACCTGTTCTCTGTTTCTGAGTTATTTGGTTTGAGAACCTATTAGCTGAAGTCTTAAATGCTGAAAAACTGAGCTGGGAGATCTGAAGGTAGTGAATTTAATCTGAGTCTATAAAGTTAAGTCTGGTTTTAGAAGGCTAGAAAAATGTCACATACCAATCATAGACATAATTTGATAACATATGCATGAACAGTGAAACTGGGAACATGTACTCTTGATATTGTGAAGTGTCTAAAATTGTTTGGTAAAATGTTAACAATAATGTCTTAGGATGATGAAGGTGAGATGATTTTTTTAATTCTTCCTGTAATTTTTTGTTTTTCAAAGACTATATGGAATCTGGAAGGGGGAGGAGTGTGTGTGTGTGTTTAAGAATTTAGTAGTTCTAATTGTGATGTGAAGTTCTACTTGGTTTGATGACATAGTCCCCACATGGGTCATTTTAAATGTGAATAAAAGCTTAAAACTCTACATTTTTCAGTGCTGTCTGTGTTTTAAATGCTTATTTATGGATATTTTGGGGTTTTATATTTGTTATAACTTCAGGATAGTTATATAACTGTGTCATATATAGGAAATGAGGCTAACTGATTATCAGAAAGTCAGAATTCAGAATTTAAAACAAAATTTGATATTTGGAAGTTTGAGTCAATGATTCTGTCTTTCCAGGATGTCTGTAACAGTAGATTGTGGTAATAAATACATAAAAATAAAATTTCAATTTGCATGCCTGACTGAACAATGAAAGATGGAAATTTGGTGTTCAAACAAACTGAATAATTAGGTGAATAAAAGATTTATTATTGTTCACAACAGATGGATGCTTGTTTTGTACCGTGGTGGTAAGGGTTCTTGACTATTTGATAATTTTATATGGGAGAATATTTTCTTTTCATAAAACTGGTATTAGCGCTGAATAAATTAATGGCTATCAGTTAATTAAGTTCAAACAGAAATTGCTAAGGGAAATCATTTCATCGTTGCCAGTTTTTTAAAAAACCACATCCTTTCCTTTCTAAGATATTATATTCGCAGAAGTTTTAGATTGTGCGGTCTAATGAGTTTGGGAATGAATAAAAACNCCATTGAGTTGATAACGCCATCCAACCATCTTATCCTCTGTTGCCCGCTGCTCCTTCCCTCACTCTTTCCCAGCAACAGGGTCTTTTCCAAAGAGTCGGGTCTTCCATCAGGTGGCCAGAGTATTGGCGCTTCAGCGTCATTCCTTCTAGTGAATATTCCTTTAGGATTGACGGTTATCTCCTTGCTGTCCAAGAGACTCGCCAGAGTCTTCTCCAGCACCATAGTTCAAAAGCATAAATTTTTCGGCCAAAGATCATAGGTTAGGTTATTTTGAGGAGAGGGGAAATCTTGTTTTTTATATTTAAGAATTTTAAAAACTAATGTGGAGCTTAATATGTGATTCTGGGTCTTCATTCCAAAAACTGTTGTTTCTTTTTACTACTGCCATAAATATTTTTGATTCTCCATTTCAGTTTGTAACTACTTTTTCTAACTACTGTTAGTAGTTCACACTGTTTCTAACTACTTTTTTAAACTTGTCGTTTTAACTCCTGTGAAAATATTTTGTTATTGCTTGGTTATTTCATTTTATTTATTTTTCTGCGTATATTGTCATCCTTTGTTATCTTACATTCAACTTACTTTTAAATCATAAAACTTTCACAGAAAAATTGTGGCACATGTTGCTTTCACAATTGTATTTTTAGTCCTTGACCAGATCTCTTCATTCCTTTCACATAGGAAGAAGGTGTAAAAGTGCCTCTGCCAGCATCATTGATAAGTTCTTCATCAAGTGAAAGCTTGTGCTGAAGTGCTAGTGATTTATAAGCTTGTACACTTTATGATACAAGTATCCCGAGAATGACAGATGGGCTCTGTTCTTAAGGAACTACTTCCTTGAAACTGATGATACAGTAGCCTTAGATACCAGAGGAGTAAGACTTTGTTATTTCATGTCTGCTCTTTCAGCACTTAACAGTCCAGTGTTAGTACTAACAGTTGTTCTTTCTTGTCTGCAACAAGCAGTGTGGAAATTGTCACCTTCCTTTCTGTTTTATCTTATTTTAACATATAGCCACATTCAGTAATTGTTGCTTATTAAATTTGGTAGGGATAGGAGCTTTTCAAAGTGGCTTGCTTATACTTTTTTCTGCAGTGGTTTCTCATTTTTGCAGTAGTTTTTTTTTAGGAGATTTTAAGTAAGTTGACTTTTGAAATGCTCTGAAACTCTTCCTGTATCATTTGCATTACCAATATAAATCAGCAAGATCTAAATTTGGGTGGTGGTAGTGTTCTAGAGACTGAATATAAATAGCATTTCAGATCAAGATGTCTTGTAAATAAGTGGGTTGATACTGTTTTCATTGTCTTCTGGTATATATTTTTCAAGAATGAGTGTGTGTGTGTATCTGGCATTTCATTTGTAACTTTATTATTACACATTTTGCAAGACCAAAGTCTCTTAGTGGATTTTTCATTTCAGTGCTGTTAGGATAAAGTTTTGTTGACTCCCTACTCTTTACTGTATGTTTTACCCTTTAGTTATTCACTGAATTACCTTTGTGCCACACTTAGAAAGTTACTGCAACCTAAATATTAAGCCAGGTTGTGGTACTTTGATGTAACTGAGAAAGAAATATGTACCAAGTAAAGGAAACTACTTAGAATTGGAGTCATTCATCTTGTTTTCATGGTATTTGTCCTTCTTCATTACATTCATTGTTTTGCCCTTACATCCAGAAACTGAGAATAGGTTAAAGTTAGATCGTGTTGCTAGAATTTAAGCTCAATTGCAGACATAAACAACACTTTCAGGTTTTTCATAGCATCTGTAATCCCACATACCTAATAGTTGTAACTCTCAGGATGCTTTATTGGATTTTTCTGATTCTGTCTCGGTATCTCTATTGCTGTTTCTCACAGGTAACCTGTTCTCTGTTTCTGAGTTATTTGGTTTGAGAACCTATTAGCTGAAGTCTTAAATGCTGAAAAACTGAGCTGGGAGATCTGAAGGTAGTGAATTTAATCTGAGTCTATAAAGTTAAGTCTGGTTTTAGAAGGCTAGAAAAATGTCACATACCAATCATAGACATAATTTGATAACATATGCATGAACAGTGAAACTGGGAACATGTACTCTTGATATTGTGAAGTGTCTAAAATTGTTTGGTAAAATGTTAACAATAATGTCTTAGGATGATGAAGGTGAGATGATTTTTTTAATTCTTCCTGTAATTTTTTGTTTTTCAAAGACTATATGGAATCTGGAAGGGGGAGGAGTGTGTGTGTGTGTTTAAGAATTTAGTAGTTCTAATTGTGATGTGAAGTTCTACTTGGTTTGATGACATAGTCCCCACATGGGTCATTTTAAATGTGAATAAAAGCTTAAAACTCTACATTTTTCAGTGCTGTCTGTGTTTTAAATGCTTATTTATGGATATTTTGGGGTTTTATATTTGTTATAACTTCAGGATAGTTATATAACTGTGTCATATATAGGAAATGAGGCTAACTGATTATCAGAAAGTCAGAATTCAGAATTTAAAACAAAATTTGATATTTGGAAGTTTGAGTCAATGATTCTGTCTTTCCAGGATGTCTGTAACAGTAGATTGTGGTAATAAATACATAAAAATAAAATTTCAATTTGCATGCCTGACTGAACAATGAAAGATGGAAATTTGGTGTTCAAACAAACTGAATAATTAGGTGAATAAAAGATTTATTATTGTTCACAACAGATGGATGCTTGTTTTGTACCGTGGTGGTAAGGGTTCTTGACTATTTGATAATTTTATATGGGAGAATATTTTCTTTTCATAAAACTGGTATTAGCGCTGAATAAATTAATGGCTATCAGTTAATTAAGTTCAAACAGAAATTGCTAAGGGAAATCATTTCATCGTTGCCAGTTTTTTAAAAAACCACATCCTTTCCTTTCTAAGATATTATATTCGCAGAAGTTTTAGATTGTGCGGTCTAATGAGTTTGGGAATGAATAAAAACCTGGCAATGTCTTTCAAAAAATATGGACCTTTGAAGTTTAAATTTAGTCATTAAGTTCAGAATTAATTCATCTCAACGCACACCTGACTAGTCTTCTGATTTCTTATAGAGTCTTTATAAATCTAAACCGAGAGAAATAAGCATTTTCCTCAAAATACACTAGAACTTTCATTGAATGAGGTGAACTGTTTGGCTTTTTTATTTTGTTTTTATAGTTCCGTTCAATCGCTCAGTCGTGTCCGACTCTTTGCAACCCCATGAACCACAGCACTCCAGGCCTCCCTGTCCATCACCAACTCCTGGAGTCCACCCAAACCCATGTCCATTGTGTTGGTGATGCCATCCAACCATTTCATCCTCTGTTGTCCCCTTCTCCTCCTGCCCTCAATCTTTCCCAGCATCAGGGTCTTTTCAAATGAGTCAGCTGCTGCATCAGGTGGCCAAAGTATTGGAGTTTCAGCTTCAGCTTCAGTCCCTCCAGTGAACACCCAGGACTGATCTTTTTTGAAAGTGAAAGTGAAGTTGCTCAGTCATGTCCGACTCTTTGCGACCCCATAGACTGTAGCCTGCCAGGCTCCCATGGGATTCTCCAGGCAAGAATACTGGAGTGGGTTGCCATTTCCTTCTCCAGGGGATCTTCCCAACCCAGGGATCGAACCCAGGTCTCCTGCATTGCAGGCAGATGCTTTAACCTCTGAACTGCCAGAGAAGCATATGGTTTATGGCTTCCCAGGTGGCTCAGTGGTAAAGAATCTGATTGCCAATGCAAGGAGACGCAGGAAACTTGGGTTCAATCCCTGGATCACGAACATCTCCTGAGGTAGGAAATGGCAACCCGCTCCAGTATTCTTGCTGGGAGAATCCCATGGACAGAAGAGCCTGGTGGGCTGCAGCCCATAGGACTGCAAAGAATCGCACACAGCTGTTGTGGTTTAAGGCAAATCAGTCATTAAATGTAGATTCTAGGTAATGATCAGCATGGTTTTATGAAGAACTGATTATAGATAAATGTAAAGTATTTTTCTGTACTAGTGACTTTTGGTAGGTGAAGAGAGAACAAGAACAACAGAGCCAGATTTAAATAAGACATTTTATTCTTTTATGAAGGAGTCATATTAATGTTGTGGCAGTTGGGAGAACTTTTGACAAGTTTTCTTATCTGGAATCTACAACTTTTAAAAATAGTGGTAGACATTTAGAAATAGATACTTACTAAGTGGTTCTATTTCTTTTCCCTCTCCTGGACTCAAATTTGTTCACATAATCACTGATTTAAGTGACTGAGCATATTAACTTCATGGATGAGTTCTTAAAAGGTGATAAGGTTGAGTACTTAAAAAACCGAAAATAGAAGTCAAATTATTTTGAGTAGTCTAAGAAAAAAGGAATAAACAAATGGGCTTCAGTCTTTGTAGAAATAACCAAAATATGAGTAGTAACTAAGAAAGGTTGAGCCAGAAGAATTAAGCAGAAAGTGATTTGGTATATAGTTGAATGAATCATCCTAAAGTATGTGTGCACATGTAAACACATGGTATAGTATCATAGTAGTTTTGGAATGGTGGGGAAAAAACATGTATTAGGAAAACGTGTTATCTTAAAGAGGAACAAGCTAAATGGTAAGTTAAGAATTACTTTCAGGGAAAGTGAAAAACCGTCTCTTTTAAAATTGCATTTTAAAAAGTTAAGAATAAACCTGATCAAGAAAGGTGAAAGACTTAGATGCTGTGAACTAGGTAACATTGATAAAGGGAACTGAGGATGATTCAGAGAAATGAAGGTATCCCATGCTTCTGGATTGGAAGAATCAATATTGTTAAAATGACCATACTACCCAAAGCAATCTGCAGATTTAATCTGATCCCTATCAAATTACCCTTGGCCTTTTTCACAGAACTAGAACAAATAATTCTAAAATTTATATGGAACTGTAAACTGACTCAGAATTACTAAAGCAGTCCTGAAGAAAAAGAACAAAGCTGAAGGCGTAATTCTCCCAGCCATCAGACAATACTGCAAAGCTACAGGAATCCAAACAGCATGGTATTGGCACAAAAACAAATATATGGATAAGTGGAACAAAATTGAGAGTCCAGAAATAAACCCACATACCTGCCAATCAGTTAACCTTCAACAAAGAAGGCAAGAATATACAATGGAAAAAAAAGTATCTGTAGTAAGTGGTGTTGGGAAAACTAGACAGCTGCATGAAAATTAGTGAAGTTAAAACACTCTTGCATCATACACAAAAATAAACTCAAAATAGGTTAAAGAGTTTATGAGGCATGACACAGTAAAACAGAGGACATGGGCAAAAAACGTTTTCTGACATAAATTATACCAGTGTTTTCTTAGACCAATCTCCCAAGGCAGTAGAAATAAAAGCAAAAGTAAACAAATGGGACCTAATCAAACTGAGAAGCTTTTACACAGTGAAAGAAACCATAAACAAAACTAAAAGGCAACCTACAGACTGGGAGAAAATGCTTGCAAACAATGCAACCAGCAGTGGCTTAATTTACAAAATATACCAACAGCCTGTACAACTCAATAACAACACCACCACCCCAAATCAAAAAATGAGCAGAAGACCTAAACAGACATTTCTCCAAAGGAAATAACAGGTGGCTAACAGGCACATGAAATGATGTTCAATATTGCTATTTATTAGAGAAATGTAAATCAAAACAACAATAAGATATCATCTCACACCAGTCAAAATGGTCATTTAAAAAAAAATCTATATGTAACAAAAGCTGGAGAGGGTGTGGAGAAAAGGAAACCCTCCTACATATTTGATAGAAATGCAAATTGTACAGCCACTATAGAAAACAGTATGGAGGTTCCTTAAAAAACTAAAAGTAGAGTTGCTGTATGATCCACTAAGCCCACTTGTGGGCATATATCAAGGGAAAATGAATTTGAAAGACACCTGCACCCTGATGTTCATAGCAGCACTGTTTGCAATAACCAAGACTCAGAACTAACCTAAATGACCATTTTCAGATGAATAGGTAAAGAAGATGTGGCATATATACACAATGGAACAGTACTCAGACATTAAAAAAAAAAGAATGAAATAATGTCATTTGCAGCAACATGAATGGACCTGGAGATTATCATACTAGGTGAAGTAAGAGAAAGACAGATACCATATGTTATCACTTACATGTGAAATCTAAAATATGACACATATGAACTTGCTAACAAAACAGACTCACATATATAGAAAACAAATTTATGGTTACCAAAGGGGAAAGACAGTGGGAAAGATAAATTAGTTTTAGATTAGCATATACAAACTACTATATATCCATATAAAATAGATAAACCAGATCCTACTGTATAGTACAGGGAACTATATTCAATATCCTGTAATAGACCATAATGGAAAAGAATATCTATGCACACCCACATATATATATAAGCTGAATCACTTTGTTGTATACCAGAAACTAACACAACCTTGTAAATCAACTATATTTCAACTTTTTAAAAAAAATTACTTTCTCGTGACTGAAGGTCTTAAAAATGTTGCTCAGTTATTTTTCTGTGTGCTCAGAAGATAGCTAGAGAAAATGAATTTAAGTTAGATTAATGACCTATACTGTTGTAAATAACATCTCACTAAAGATTAGGTACTTCTTTGGTGGCAGTTGTTAGTATTAGGTGTTTTAATTAAATCTTAGAGATGGCAAATTAGAAATTATAGAATGTTGGCAATTGAACAATAAAGCCAATGCTGAGGTTTATTCATTTGTTCAGGTTGGAATTAAAACACAGATTTCCTCACTCCCAATCAGTGATGATGGTGGTATCTGTTCTTGTTCTGGAATTTTATTTTCATTCTGTTCATTTTTTAGTTTAGTGATTTGCTGAGTCTATTGATCTGATAAACTTTTCTGTAATCCCTTAAACAGAATTTTTTTTTTTTTTTTTAGAATAGTTTAAAAGAACATGCAAGTAAAATTATGGTTTACTTCTTACTGATTGACTTAATTTTTTTTTTTTCTTCCTGTTTTGGCTGTGACTGGTTGGGGGAAAAAGGCAATTTTACTATGCAGTGTAAGGTAAACCATGTTGATGACAAGTTCATGTGGTGATTCCCAGTGTAATTAATTTCAGATGCATAAAAATTGGTTAATGCTGTTGAAGAGGTAGAGTTTTTCTTCACTGTGAATTCAAGTGTCTGTTTATAATACTGGTGGTATTTCAGATCAATAAGGAAGCAATTTACTGTTCACTAAATGATATTGAGACTATTGATTATTCCTTTGGAAAAACAGTTAATTTCCTACTTTGTACAGTAACAAGAAATACATTCCAAATGATTAAAGAGTGCAAATATTTTTTAATTAGGTAAAACATGAGATCTACTTTTTAAACAAAATTTTAAGTATATAATACAGTATTGTTAACTATAGGCAATATATTGTATATCAGGTCATGAGAACTTAATTTATCTTTCATAATTGAAACTTTATACCCATTGAGGAGCAGCTCTCCGTTTCCTCTTTCCCCTGGCCCTTCTACTGTCTACTTCTGTGTTTTACTATTTTAGATACTTAATAGTATTTGTCCTTTGTAACAAGCTTATTTTACTTAGCATAATGTCCTCCTAGTAAGAGGAGCTCAGTGTTTTTGTTTAACCATAGAAGAATAAGAAGAAAGTACTTTTCGTATAAGCAAAGCCAAAAAAATCCAAAAGTCATTAAAGAAACATCAGGAGGTTGACTATACAAAATAAATTGAAAGTTCTATGCAAGAGAGGTGCTAAAAGCAAAGTTAACACAAATGAAAGACTGGAAAAACAATTGCACTTATTTACCATACAGTATATGAGTCTTTTGAAAAATTTTATTCATTCTTTTTTTTTTTTTTTTTTTTTGGCTACACTAGGTTTTTCATTGCTGTGCTCGGACTTTCTCTGGTTGCAGTGCCCAAGCTTGTAATTGAGGTGGCTTCTCTTGTGGAGTACGGGCTCTTGGGCACTCAGGCTTCAGAAGTTGCAGCCCTCCAGCTCTAGAGTGTGGCTCAGTAGTTGTAGTGTATGCATCTGGAATCTTCCTGGACCAGGGATCAAATTCGTGGTAGGCAAATACTTATCCACTGGACCACCTAGGATGTCCCTATATGAGATTTTATTTAAAACTTTTTTTGAGATAAAATATAGCTTATTGAACTGAATCCTCTTTTAAAAAAATACTTTCCATCCCATTCCCCTCCTCACTCTCACCCTTCTCAGAAACAACCACTGTCGTGAATTTGATAAGGGCCTGTTCATTCCTTGTAAAAAGTACTTATACATGAACGTGCATCTGTAAACATGTATGCTTATAGTTGTTGCTGTGGGGAAGGAAGCTTGCTTTCAACATGTTTATGGCTCAGTGGGATAAACAAATATGAAATACCTCAAAAGACATTTAATGTGTAAGGGCCAGGTGAGTGGTATAAATCTTGAGTGTCTGGCACTCTAGAAATTTTCAGATGATTCCTAAATGAATTAATGAATATAGAATTATAGGAAACTTTAAAATTAAGTCAGTTCTTTTCCTTTGTACTTCTGTTCCCCAGAGATAACTATTAATTGTATTTGTATATGTTTGTATTTACTTTTAAATTTGTTTAACAAGTATATATAAATACACATACTTCTTTCATTAAAAAGAAACCACACTATGTAATAATTTATAAATTAAGTTTTTCTTTTTGCTTGAATATATCCTGGGTGTATTATTTTTAAACAACAATATAAAAAGTTGTCTCAGTCTTTTTTAGTTGAACAGTCCATTATGTGAATATACCACAATTTGTATTAAATGTACCTCTGTTGATTAATATTTAGGTACTTTTGTTGTTGTTGTTATGATAGAATTGCTGCGAACATCTTTGTACAAATGTCTTTCTTTTTATGTTTACATCACAATTTCAGTTCATATAAGTGAGTTATTGAGTCAAAGGGATATTTGCATTCTTTTCTTCCAGTTTTATTAAGATATAGTTGGCATGAAGCACTATATAAGTTTCACATGTACAGCATAATGATTTGACTTACATATACCATGAAATGATTATCATAAGTTTTGTGAATATATGTCATCTCATACAGATACAAAATTAAAGATATAGAAAAATTTTTTTCTTTGTGATGAGATCTCTTGGGATTTACTGTTAACTTTGATATATAACATAGAGCAGTATTATACTTTTCATGTTTATATTACATCCCTAGTATCTATTTTATAATTGAAAGTTTGTATCTTTTGACCACTTTGATCTAGTTCCTCCTTCCCAGTGCCCCCACTCTGATAACCACAAAGCTGATCTTACTTTTTTCCAAGTTTTTTTTTTGAGATACAATAGATCCACACTTTGTTAAGTTCCTGTTACCAAATTTGTTTTTAAAAAAAAATCCCACTATTAAGGAAACTGAGGGCTAAAATGGTTTGTAAAGACTTCTCAGAGAAAGTGGGTACTTGAACAAGATCTTGAGGATTGAGTATGTCACGAAAAAAGGGAAAAAATAGCATTCTTAGTAAGAGGAAATGGGCTAGACAAACAGCATAGAAGTTTACCAGGGCAGAGATTTTTACTTGGTGTGCATACTCTGTTCATTTCTCAGTTTACTTTATGTTGGTGTTTCTTTTCCAATAAGGAGGTTAGAGTTAATCACTCTTTTGTCTCTATAAACTTTCCTCTACCACCTGTGAATTAATCTAAATCCTTTATCCCAGTCTTTCACACTTTGGCTGCCTATTTTTTTTCCTTATGATTCATCTCTTGACAGACTCATATGCATTGCTAATCTCACACACACACACACACAGAGCTATAAAATTTTGAACTCAGTTGTTGCTTAAGTATTTGATCACTTCCTTTTTGCCCCCATGCCGCCTTGATAGCTTCTCATATCCCACAGTCATTTACAATTGTTGGTAGGTCCATTTATGCTTAATGTATGAAGGAATATGAGTAAAGATGTGATAATATTTTATGTCGTAAGCTTATCTTATTCTACACTCTGAATGTTTTGCTAATACTGTTTGGCAAAGTTTCTGAAAAATCACCAGGATGTATTTTCCTTACAAGTAAATGTTGAATATCAGTGAACAGATTTGTAATACACAATAGAAACTGTATAATTCTCATTATAATAGGGCTTCCCTGGTAGCTCAGACAGTAAAGAATCTACTTACAATGCAGGAAACCTGGGTTTGATTTCCTGGTCAGGACGGCCCCCTGGAGAAGGGAATGGCACCTTACTCCAGTTTTGCTGTCTGGAGAATCCCCATGGACAGAGGAGTCTGACTGGTTACAGTCCATGGGGTCGCACAGAGTTGGACACAATAAGTGACTAACATTTTCACACTTTTCACAGTTGTAATGTCAATAGACATCATTTATTGATGACTTTATTTCAAGTAGACACTAAGTGCTGGTTTTATTCAACAGTTTCCATCATATGGACAATATACCTGTTCTACATTTGAGAAAACAGAAGTTTAACAAATTTAACTCCCAGGACCAAGTAAATGGCAACCAGAGGGTTAGAATCCATGTCTTTCTGATTAAACAGCCTGGATAAAGGTCGAATTACTATATTATACTACATCAGTAATCATTATCTCTCATGTATAACTTTTCAAAAACACGTTTCTAGAAAATATTTGTTACATAAAAATGATTACTAATTGCATTGCAGTTACCTGCTTTTAGAAAGCAAGGAGTAATGAATAATCACTTACGCATTTCCCAAGAAAACTTTGAAAATTCAGAAAAGCATAAAGAGAAATTGAAAATTAGCAACAATCACCCTAGAGGAAACTTCCCTGGTGATCCAGTGGCTGAGAATGTTTGCTCTCAATGCAGGGGGCCCAGGTTTGACCCCTGATCAGGGAACTAGGTCGTACATGCCACAGTGAAGAGTTCACATGCCACAACTAAAGATCCCACATGCTGCAGCTGAGACCCAGCACAGTCAAGTACATAAGTAAATGTTAAAAAAAAACAAAACTAGAGAAAACTTACACATTTTCTTTTTACTTGCTATAAATATAATAAGATTTATAAATATATGTAATATCATGTAATATTTTCATTGGAATCATATATACAATTTTGTGTTCTTTCTTATTTAACATTATTTTCCTAATATAAATATATATGCATGTATGTATGTATTCTTTGAAAATGAGTATCAGTGGCCGCACTTTTAAAACTTTTTTATTTATATTTGGCTGTGCTGGGCTTTCGTTGCTATGCAAGGGCTTTCACTAGTTGTGAAGAGCAGGGTCTGTTCTCTAGTTGCAGTGTGTGGGTGGTGTCTCATTGAGGTTGCTTCTCTTGATCTAGGTCATCNCCGCACTTTTAAAACTTTTTGATTTATATTTGGCTGTGCTGGGCTTTCGTTGCTATGCAAGGGCTTTCACTAGTTGTGAAGAGCAGGGTCTGTTCTCTAGTTGCAGTGTGTGGGTGGTGTCTCATTGAGGTTGCTTCTCTTGATTTAGGTCATCCCTGAATGGTCTAGTGGTTTTCCCTACTTTCTTCAATTTAAGTCTGAATTTGGCAATAAGGACTTCATGATCTGAGCCACAGTCAGCTCCCAGTCTTTTTTTGCTGACTGTATAGAGCTTCTCCATCTTTAGCTGCAAAGAATATAATCAGTCTGATTTCGGGGTTGACCATCTGGTGATGTCCATGTGTAGAGTCTTCTCTGTGTTGTTGGAAGAGGGTGTTTGCTATGACCAGTGCATTCTCTTGGCAAAACTGTATTAGCTTTTGCCCTGCTCCATTCCACATTCCAAGGCCAAATTTAAATGTTCTTCCAGGTGTTTCTTGACTTCTTATTTTTGCATTCTAGTCCCCTATAATGAAAGGGATATCTTTTGGGGGTTTTGGTTCTTAAAGGTCTTATAGGTCTTCATAGTACCATTCAACTTCAGCTTCTCAACAGCGTCACTGTTCGGGGCGTAGACTTGGATTACCCTTATATTGAATTGTTTGCCTTGGAAATGAACAGAGATCATTCTGTCGTTTTTGAGGTTGCATCCGAGTACTGCATTTCAAACTCTTGTTGACTGTGATGGCTACTGTATTTTTCTAATGGATTCCTGCCCACATTAGTAGATAATAATGGTCATCTGAGTTAAATTCACCCATTCCAGTCCATCTTAGTTCACTGATTCCTAGAATGTGGATGTTCACTCTTGCCATCTCCTGTTTGACCACTTCCAGTTTGACTTGATCCAATGTTCGCTGGATCATGGAAAAAGCAAGAGAGTTCCAGAATAACATCTATTTCTGCTTTGTTGACTATGCCAAAAAGCCTTTGACTGTGTGGATCACAATAAACTGTGGAAAATTCTGAAAGAATATCAGACCACCTGATCTGCCTCTTGAGAAAGCTGTATGTAGGTCAGGAAGCAACAGTTAGCACTGGACATGGAACAACAGACCGGTTCCAAATAGGAAAAGGAGTATATCAAGGCTGTGTATTGTCACCCTGCTTAATTAACTTATATGCAGAGTACATCATGAGAAATGCTGGGCTGGATGAAGCACCAGCTGGAATCAAGATTGCTGGGAGAAATATCAATAACTTAAGATATGCACATGACACCACCCTTATGGCAGAAAGTGAAGAAGAACTAAAGAGCCTCTTGATGAAAGTGAAAGAGGAGAGTGAAAAAGTTGGCTTAAAGCTCAACATTCAGAAAACTAAGATCATGGCATCCGGCCCCTTCATTTCATGGCAGATAGATGGGGAAACAGTGGCTGACTTTATTTTGGGGGGGCTCCAAAATCACTGTAGATAGTGATTGCAGCCATGAAATTAGAAAATGCTTACTCCTTGAAAGTTGTGACCAACCTAGACAGCATATTAAAAAGCAGAGACATTACTTTGCCAACAAAGGTCCACTAGTCAAGGCTTTGGTTTTTCCAGTAGTCACGTATGGATGTGAGAGTTGGACTGTAAAGAAAGCTGAGCATGGAAGAATTGATGCTTTTGAACTGTGGTGTTGGAGAAGACTCTTGATTGAGAGTCCCTTGGACTGCAAGGAGATCCAACCTGTCCATCCTAAAGGAGATCAGTCCTGGGTGTTCATTGGAAAGACTGATGTTGAAGCTGAAACTCCAGTACTTTGGCCACCTGATGCGAAGAGTTGACTCATTTGAAAAGATCCTGATGTTGGGAAAGATTGAAGGCAGGAGGAGAAGGGGACGGCAGAGGATGAGGTGGTTAGATGGCATCACTGACTCAATGGATATGAGTTTGGGTGAACTCCAGGAGTTGGTGATAGACAGGGAGGCCTGGCGTGCTACGGTTCATGGGGTTGCAAAGAGTCAAACACAACTGAGCGACTAAACTGAACTGACCTCTTGTTGCAGAGCACAGGTTCTAGTGTACTCGGGCTTCAGATTTTGCGGCTTGTGGTTTCTAGAACACGAGCTCAGTAATTGTGATATATGGGCTTAGTTGCCCCACAGCATGTGGAATCCTCCTGGACCAGGGATCAAACCCGTGTCCCCTGCATTGGAAGGTGGATTCTTAACCACTGGACCAACAAGGAAGTCCTACATGAATTGTTTTATGTATCCTTGAATTTATTTTATCATTCCTTTATTGTTAGGTTACTTCTTTGTTGTTCAGTCGCTCAGTAGCATCCGACTCTTTGTGACCCCGTGGACTGTAGCACGCCAGGCTCCCCTGTCTTTCACCATCTCCTGGAGTTTGGTCAAACTCCTGTCCATTGAGTTGGTGATGCCATCCAAGTATCTCGTCCTCTTTAGTCCCTGTCTCCTCCTGCCTTCAGTCTTTCCTAGCATCAGGATCTTTTCTAATGAGTCAGTTCTTCACATCAGGTGGCCAGAGTATTGCAGCTTCAGCACCAGCCCTTCCAGTGAATATTCAGGGTTGATTTCCTTTAAGATTGACTGGTTTGATCTACTTGCTATCCAGGGGACTCTTAAGAGTCTTCTCCAGCACAACAGTTCAAAAGCATCAGTTCTTTGACGCTTAGCTTTCTTTATGGTCCAACTCTTACATCCATACACGACCACTTGAAAAATCATAGCTTTGACTATATGGACCTTTGTCACCAAAATGATGTCTCTGCTTTTTAATATGCTGTTTAGGTTTGTCATAGCTTTTCTTCCAAGGAACAAGCATCTTTTAATTTCATGGCTGTAGTCACCATCTGCAGTGATTTTTGGAACCCAAGAAAATAAGTCTGTCACTTTTTCCATTGTTTCCCTACTTGCCATGAAGTGATGGAATCTTAGGTTTTTAAATGTTGTGTTTTAATCCAGCCTTTTCACTCTCATTTTTGCCTTTCATTAAGAGGCTCTTTAGTTCCTCCTCACTTTCTGCCATATGGATGGTGTCATCTGCATATCTGAGGTTATTGATAGATATTTCTCCCAGTAATCTTGATTCTAGCTTGTGTTTCATCCAGCCAGGCATTTCACATGATGTACTCTACATAGAAGTTAAATATGCAGTGTGGCAGTATACAACCTTTCCCAATGTGGAACCAGTCTGTTGTTCCATGTCCAGTTCTAACTGTTGCTTCTTGACCTGCATATAGATTTCTTAGGAGGCAGGTCAGGTGGTCTGGTATTCCCATATTTTTAAGAATTTTCCACAGTTTGTTGTGATCCACACACTTCTAGTTTTTCTCTATTGTAAGTTACACTATAAGGAGAAATCTATCAGAATGAGCCCTATGAGTTCCANTTTTTTTTTTTTTCAGTTCATTGTTTTTCTTTTTATTGCATTTATTGAAGTATGCACCCCCAAACAGCATAGCTTACTGGAATGTAAATTGAAGTATAGATAATTTTCTCTTCAGCTCTACATCAAATTCTGTCTCTGTTATAACACTGAAATTGTCTGGGCAAAGGGATGGAGACATTTTTGATTATCAAGGATGGGAGGGAGATAGGTATCTAGTGGGTAAAGGGAAGAGATACTTCTAAACATCCTACAATGCTTGGAACAACACCAAACGCTTTGTGTTTTTCTATTTAAAGAAGACTTTAAAACCATGTTGACTGCTTTTTATTTGTGACAGTCATACTTTTGTGTCTTCTGGGTCAGTGCCCCTTGATAGAAGAAAGATTTCTTACCTCTGCTCTAATGTTAGATTGTACTTTAATTTCTTTACATTATAATACATCAGGGAACTACTTCCCTGAAGTGAGAAGAGTATTAACCCCCAAAACAAAGAATCATCTGATCCTGAATGTCAGTAGTTCCGTAGCTGAAAAACCTTATTCTAGGTGTATACTTCTTAACCAATGAATAAAATTACTTTTCATTTCAGAGTTTTGAAGCACCATGTTCTTCAGTGTCACTTGAAAGTATTCAAGATACAGATCAAGAGGTTACTGATATATTTGTTTACTTCGAATATTTTTAATGAAATTAAGACGGGGTTCCTATTTTAACAAAAAAATAATGATGATAAAAACTTCTATAGTATGAAAATAACAATGATGTCTCTACTTAATTCAGTATATAAGTATTTATGAAGTCCTGAAAAATTCTTTGGAAAAGTATTTCCATTTATTCAGTCACCTTTTGGCCTTTTTTTTCTAATAAGCTCTAATTTGTTTTGAATAAAAAGCGTGGAGCCTATGCTCACAATATTAATTTTAATTTAATGTTTGTTTTTGCATGCTTATGCCTCAGCTTGCCAAAATACAGTATAATATTAATGTTTTTGCCTCATTTTTCTAATTAGCAATAAGATGAAAGTGAAAACACATACATATTTATTTTTTACCTGTTGCTTCATTTCTCAGCTAGAATCTTCTGGTCAAACCTAATAGAAGTATTTCATGTAATTTTATGTTCTCTGCTTCTAAATTAAAATTAGAATCAGAGAATACTTTGGGTTTTTCTATTTAAAGGAAACTTTAAAACCATGTTGATTGCTTTTTATTTGTGACAGTCACTTATATTTTTATGTCTTCTGGGTCAGTGCCCCTTTATAGAAGAAAGATTTCTCACCTCTGCTCTAAAATTAGGTTATACTTTAATTTCTTTACATTATAATACATCAGGGAACCACTTCCCTGAAATGAAAAGAGTATAAAGATCTGGATTTCAGTTTTTGATAGTTAATTAACAATCTTAGAAATTAGGAAGAGTGCTGATCATCCAGACAAAAACATATTTGGCTCCTAAAGTACTTTGAAGTGAGAATAGAAAGGATAATTAACTTATTTTGGAGAATTAACTTATTATCTCTTATGTATTAGACCCTATGTGAGGTTTTTCATGTTGTTTCACTTAATCTTTACAAAAAGTACTAAAAGGATACAAATATTTACCATTCCTATTGTGCAGATAAACTGAGACCCATGATGTTTAAATAATTTGCCCAAAGTTGTAATAAGAATAAGAGAAGAGCTATTTTATATTTTTTAAAGAGCTTAANGGATACAAATAGTTACCATTCCTATTGTGCAGATAAACTGAGACCCATGATGTTTAAATAATTTGCCCAAGGTTGTAATAAGAATAAGAGAAGAGCTATTTTATATTTTTTAAAGAGCTTAAAAAAATTTTTTTTGGACTATGGTTGATTTGTGAGGTTATGTTAGTTTCAGGTGTATAGCAGAGTTAATTCAGTTATAGATATACAAATATCTTCTATTTCAAATTCTTTTCCTATAAACCTTGTATATGTTTATAAATCTGTGGGTTTCTTACCATGTGGCTTCCATATTTTTGTAAAGTTTTTGCTTTCCACAGACTATCTCATATTAAGTGAATTAAGGATTAATTGCTTTCTTATTAATCTGAAGAGAAAATAATTAAAAATACTGTTTTGCGGGTCTTTTGCAATTTAGATGCAGATAGTAGAAGAGCTTCATGCTGCTCGTGTGGGAAAAAGTATGGATTTACCTGTGGTTCCACCTTCAGGAGAGTTAATGAGTATGGAAATTGACGTGGTAGAAGATGATACACCTTCCTCTGCTGGTATACCCTTTATGTATATGACTGTATTTGCGATCTCCTGTGTTTTCTCAATGTTCAATTTTTATAATATTTAAGTGAAAGTGTTAAAATATGCTCATTTGAAATAATAAAATATGGTATATTTCTTTCAGCTGTAGGAATCAGGTCTAAGATTTGTGTTATCATTTGCTTTATATATCTCACATTATTAGGCAGTTAGAAATATTTTCTTTCTTTTTTTTTGCCTAAGGACAGTAATCAGAATTATGAGTAATCTGTTAGTCTTGCTCTTAGTCATAAATTTTGACAGTTTCAAGTTTATAAAGCACTGATCAGAAACAATGCAATTTTCTCAAAGGTATCCATGAATTTCTTATTTATATAGTAAAACTGTGATCATTCTTACTCCTGGGAGAAGAAAAACTGAGATTATTCTTAACTCTTGTGATTATTCTTACTCTTCCAGAGTATGCTAGTATACAGTTTTGAATGGCATTTATAAAAATAGTAATGCTGCTACATTATATTCATGTTGCATTTTCCAGTTTATTGTTTATCTGTGAATCAGTTCACCTGTTCCTAATATGACCCTAAGAAGTAATAATACTAGTAATATTAGTTTTCTTTCTTTTTATACATATTTATCTTTTCAGTGTTATTTCACAATATATTAAGATTAGCTTATCATTCCTAACTGGATAACTACCAGTGGTAGAGTACAGGTTTGACAACATAATTACTGCTGTCATAAGTTAGTTTATGATTTAAAAATCTACCCATAAGTAATATGCAATATTCTACTGGTGGATAATGAAACACTGATTACTGTTCTTTCTCTTAAGAATTGGAGTAAATGTGTTTTTGTCGTTTAAAGGGTTGCCTTAAGAATGCTGTCAGAGTTCTATGATAACAAAGTTTTATTTATTATACAAGTGTGTTACAAATGTCAGTTCTCACTTTGCTTTTTTTCCCTAGCAAATGCTGCTTCAGACAAAAAGCTTCTAATTGTTATCGACACAAATATCCTAATGAATCATCTCAAATTTGTTAGACTTTTGAAGACAAGAGAAATCCCAGGTATTTATAAAACATACTGATTGATTCTGATTTTCTTATTTAACATTTTATATTAATAGTGATGTGAGTTTTTTACTCCCTGTAAACTTACTTTCATTTGGATATGTTGTTAAGCACAAGCGCGCACAGCGTAATCAGCTTAAGTAAAAAGGGGAATAAAAAATAGCCTTTACTGGTTAATCTAGCTTCTAAACTTACTTTTCTTTGATCTCCGGTTTTATTAGTATTTATTTTTGTAATGTTCTCTTGATACTTGTATCTGTTTTAAGTTCCTATTTTTATGTATTGTCTCTTTATTTAGATTGTGAATTTCTGTAAAACTTTTAATTCTCCTACTGCAGTTCGATTTAGTAGCTTAATACATATTTGTTGACTTATAAGAAATCTTTTTATTTTTTAGGCTTTGACAGACTTGTGTTAATAATTCCCTGGGTGGTTATACAAGAGCTGGATCGTATGAAGGCAGGAAAATTACTGAAACATGCCCAGCACAAAGCTATACCTGCAGTTCATTTCATCAATGACAGTCTCAGAAATCAAGATAGAAAGCTATGGGGTCAGTCAATACAACTTGCATCTCAAAAACTTTGTAAGTACTGTCCTCTCAGGGTGTTTCCTGATTAAGATTTATTTGGATGCTGACTCATTATTGCAGGGAAATGGTGCAAAACTTAATACTCTAAGTATTGCATTATGAAATGGCAGGGCACAGTGATGCTTTAAAGTGTTCTATTAGGCTTGTTTTGGAGCTCATTGATAATTTATTTCCTGTTTCTCCTAGACCTTATTGGGAAGGTCTGTGATTTCACAGATAGTGACTATATAGTTCTGTATGTATAGTTGTCTGTATTACAATACTTGAATTCTTTTTTTAAAATACCTTGTTGAGCGATGAGGCCTGTAAGTGATCTGTGTTTCTAATCACCATCTGTGTGCTCAGATGATGCAGTCGTGTCTGGCTCTGTGCGACCCTGTGAACTGTAGCCTGCTGTGGGATTCTCCAGGCAAGAATACTGGAGTGAGTTGCCATGCCCTGCTCCAGGGATCTTCCTGACCTAGGAATTGAACCTGTTCTCCTGCCCTGTAGGTGGATTCATTTAACTGCTGAGCTACCAAGGAAGCCCCTAATCACCACTACATGCAGTTAATATAATACAGAGATAGGTGTTGTTTTCCTCTGGTTTGTCAGAACCTATAATAAGGAGGTTTTTTTTTTTATAATAGAGATCTATAGATTTTTTTCTTGATTTTTTTCTATATTAGTTTTTTTGGTTTTATTTTTTAGACGTTTAAAAATTAGTCTTAGAACCAAAGTGTGTTCTTCATGTTTTGTATAACTATTTGGTAAAAAAATCTTTGTAAAGCAACACAGTTGCCTCTGAAGAGTTTATATTTACATTTAGAGGATATATTTCATTCTTTAAAAATTGTTCATTCCCAATTCAGAATTATTTGTATATGTAGATTTNTAAAAATTAGTCTTAGAACCAAAGTGTGTTCTTCATGTTTTGTATAACTATTTGGTAAAAAAATCTTTGTAAAGCAACACAGTTGCCTCTGAAGAGTTTATATTTACATTTAGAGGATATATTTCATTCTTTAAAAATTGTTCATTCCCAACTCAGAATTATTTGTATATGTAGATTTGTATTATTTTAAATATCATAAATTTATGTTGTTTGCTGTATCCATATTCACCATAAGATATGAAAGAATCTATCCTAAGATGAGTCTAATTATGATATTAATCCTGAGAAGGCTTTTGGCACAGCTGTTTAGTCTTAAATCTTTGAAGAAAAAGGGCCTCTACCATTAATTCCCTTATTTATTCCCTTTACAAATAATTATTAGCTCTTAGTATATTCTGGTACAATGCTTAAGCATTTTAAGTAGGAACGTCATGTGACGTTTAAGAGCTTTTAAAGGAAACCACTAAAAAAAAATCATTTATTAGAGTTAAAAAAATACTAAAATATTTTAACGTATTATATTAAATTGCATTTTTTTTCTTTTTTTTTTTTTTACTTTCTATTATGAAAACCTTCAAATACAGAAGTAGGTAGAATAATACAGTGAATCCTTGTGTGCTTTTCACTCATTTTCAGTGATTCTCAACATTTTGGCGAGAATTTCTTTCATTCTGTCATTTCCTTTTTACCTTCTCTCCCAAAACCTGAAAATCCTGTAGTTACTTTGGTATATAATGCTAACAGATAGGACTTTTTAAAAAAACAACCACACTATAACAAAACCTCTGTCTAAACCATCATTTCAATAAACCTCCAATCCTTAAGAAGAGGTGAGAACTTTTTTCACTCATAATTTTTTTCCTTGTTAGGTGATAAAAATTATATTTTAGTGTATAATTGTATAGATGATGATAGTAATAGATAACACTGGTATGGCCATTATTCTCCAGACCCTTTTCTAAGTACTTTACAGCTAGTATCTCATTAAAAACTTGTACTTGTGGAACATATTCATATTAGACCCATTCTGCTGATGAAGAAATTGAGACACAGAGATGTTAAGAACTTGTCCTGGATGGAATACCTATTCCTTCAATAGATTGACTTTGAGACTTATTTTAGAAAAACTAATAGATATTTTGGCCACATTTATTATTTATACATACTTGATATGTGTCTTTTGACTTTTCAATTTTTATGTGCTGTTTTTGATGCTTTTACTTCTTCAGTCTATGCTTTTAGGATTATTAAGGAGGATAAATCATAATAGTAGTCTCAAACTTCTGTGCTGCTACAGTTCTGGGCCTTCCTGGAAAACCATACTTCCCTTTAATGCTTCAATTTGGTATTCAGTTCAGTTCAGTTTTACTTTACTTTATTTACGCTTTACATCTGTTGAGCACATTTGCCACTAACTCTAATAATTGCTTATATAGATGTATAATTTTGTTTTGTGTAATCACTGAGTATTATAACTGAATTTTTCTTAGGAATTTTCCATTAAAAAAAGAAACATGCCACAAATTGAATGAAAATAGTCTATGTTATTAACACATAGATTTAGTTGAACATAATTTTAGTGCTGTCCTTACTCTTTTCAAAATTGTACTTCTTTGATGTAGTAGCATTACGATGAGAATAAGATNGTTTTTTTTTTATAATAGAGATCTATAGATTTTTTTCTTGATTTTTTTCTATATTAGTTTTTTTGGTTTTATTTTTTAGACGTTTAAAAATTAGTCTTAGAACCAAAGTGTGTTCTTCATGTTTTGTATAACTATTTGGTAAAAAAATCTTTGTAAAGCAACACAGTTGCCTCTGAAGAGTTTATATTTACATTTAGAGGATATATTTCATTCTTTAAAAATTGTTCATTCCCAACTCAGAATTATTTGTATATGTAGATTTGTATTATTTTAAATATCATAAATTTATGTTGTTTGCTGTATCCATATTCACCATAAGATATGAAAGAATCTATCCTAAGATGAGTCTAATTATGATATTAATCCTGAGAAGGCTTTTGGCACAGCTGTTTAGTCTTAAATCTTTGAAGAAAAAGGGCCTCTACCATTAATTCCCTTATTTATTCCCTTTACAAATAATTATTAGCTCTTAGTATATTCTGGTACAATGCTTAAGCATTTTAAGTAGGAACGTCATGTGACGTTTAAGAGCTTTTAAAGGAAACCACTAAAAAAAAATCATTTATTAGAGTTAAAAAAATACTAAAATATTTTAACGTATTATATTAAATTGCATTTTTTTTCTTTTTTTTTTTTTTACTTTCTATTATGAAAACCTTCAAATACAGAAGTAGGTAGAATAATACAGTGAATCCTTGTGTGCTTTTCACTCATTTTCAGTGATTCTCAACATTTTGGCGAGAATTTCTTTCATTCTGTCATTTCCTTTTTACCTTCTCTCCCAAAACCTGAAACTCCTGTAGTTACTTTGGTATATAATGCTAACAGATAGGACTTTTTAAAAAAACAACCACACTATAACAAAACCTCTGTCTAAACCATCATTTCAATAAACCTCCAATCCTTAAGAAGAGGTGAGAACTTTTTTCACTCGTAATTTTTTTCCTTGTTAGGTGATAAAAATTATATTTTAGTGTATAATTGTATAGATGATGATAGTAATAGATAACACTGGTATGGCCATTATTCTCCAGACCCTTTTCTAAGTACTTTACAGCTAGTATCTCATTAAAAACTTGTACTTGTGGAACATATTCATATTAGACCCATTCTGCTGATGAAGAAATTGAGACACAGAGATGTTAAGAACTTGTCCTGGATGGAATACCTATTCCTTCAATAGATTGACTTTGAGACTTATTTTAGAAAAACTAATAGATATTTTGGCCACATTTATTATTTATACATACTTGATATGTGTCTTTTGACTTTTCAATTTTTATGTGCTGTTTTTGATGCTTTTACTTCTTCAGTCTATGCTTTTAGGATTATTAAGGAGGATAAATCATAATAGTAGTCTCAAACTTCTGTGCTGCTACAGTTCTGGGCATTCCTGGAAAACCATACTTCCCTTTAATGCTTCAATTTGGTATTCAGTTCAGTTCAGTTTTACTTTACTTTATTTACGCTTTACATCTGTTGAGCACATTTGCCACTAACTCTAATAATTGCTTATATAGATGTATAATTTTGTTTTGTGTAATCACTGAGTATTATAACTGAATTTTTCTTAGGAATTTTCCATTAAAAAAAGAAACATGCCACAAATTGAATGAAAATAGTCTATGTTATTAACACATAGATTTAGTTGAACATAATTTTAGTGCTGTCCTTACTCTTTTCAAAATTGTACTTCTTTGATGTAGTAGCATTACGATGAGAATAAGATTTGAAATCTGATTGACCTGAGTTTTTTGAGCTGACCTGGAGAGAGTTAAAGGTGAGGAAACTGAGTAAATAAAATGGGGGGAAATGACCTCCAGCTGAAAATACGGTTCTGAAGATTGGTTGAGGTAATTGTATTAAAGTGCTAAATGGTTTAATGTTTGGTATAGGTGATAAGTCTTTTGTGTCCTCTTACATGAGAAAGTTATACAGATGGATTATAAAAACTAAATTTCCCTAAATGGACAAAGATTATTAATAGGTAATTCACAAAAGAAGAAATACATCTAGTCAGCCTTTTTTGTTAAAGGTAAATATTTTGCTGTTTGCTGTTTTAAATATTGTTAAATGCTTATCACGATGGTGTGATCAATCACCTAGAGCCAGACATCCTGGAAAGTGCAGTCAAGTGGGCCTTGGAAAGCATCATTACGAACTAAGCTAGTGGAGGTGATGAAATTCCAGTTGAGCTGTTTAAAATCCTGAAAGATGATGCTGTGAAAGTGCTACACTCAATATGCCAACAAATTTGGAAAACTCTGCAGTGGCCACAGGACTGGAAAAGGTCATTTTTTATTCCAATCACAAAGAAAGGCAATGCCAAAGAATGCTCAGACTGCTGCACAATTGCACTCATCTCACATGCTAGTAAAGTAATGCTCAAAATTCTCCAAGCCAGGCTTCAGCAATACGTGAATTGTGAACTTCCTGATGTTCAAGCTGGGTTTAGAAAAGACAGAGGAACCAGAGATCAAATTGCCAACATCCGCTGGATCATGGAAAAGCAAGAGAGTTCCAGAAAAACATCTATTTCTGCTTTATTGACTATGCCAAAGCCTTTGACTGTGCAGATCACAAGAAACTGTGGAAAATTCTGAAAGAGATGGGAATACCAGACCACCTGACCTGCCTCTTGGGAAATCTGTATGCAGGTCAGGAAGCAACAGTTAGAACTGGACATGGAACAACAGACTGGTTCCCAATAGGAAAAGGAGTATGTCAAGGCTGTATATTGTCACCCTGCTTATTTAACTTACATGCAGAGTACATCATGAGAAACACTGGACTGGAAGAAGCGCAAGCTGGAATCAAGACTGCTGGGAGAAATATCAATAACCTCAGATATGCAGATGACACCATCTGNTAAAGCTGAAACTCCAGTACTTTGGCTACCTCATGCGAAGAGTTGACTCATTGGAAAAGACTCTGATGCTGGGAGGGATTGGGGGCAGGAGGAGAAGGGGACGACAGAGGATGAAATGGCTGGATGGCATCATGGACTCGATGGACATGAATCTGAGTGAACTCCGGGAGTTGGTGATGGATAGGGGAGGCCTGGCGTGCTGCGATTCATGAGGTCGCAAACAGTCAGACACAACTGAGCGACTGAACTGAACTGAGGTGAACTATGTGTAAAAACTTTTAGTATATATTTTTTGCATTTTCCCTTTCTATTTTTATTGCTCCTAAGTTTAGAATGATACTTCTTCCCAGCATTTGATAGGAACACAGCACTCAATGCATAGGGAATATGAATTAGTAACTTTTCATGAGAGCAATTTATCAGTGTTTTTTACGAAGCCTAAAGAGAGGATTTGTCTTTCTTGCTATTATTCTAAAGAAATAATCAGCGATTCAGTGATTTATATAATTAATGTTCCTCACAGCATGATTTATACAAGAAAAAGTTGAAAATAGTCTGACAGTTGGAGATGTTACATATAATGCTGTAGCCAAATGAGAGAATACTAATTTTGAAAAATGTTAATGATGTGATATTAAACAGAATAATATTTAAAAGAATATAAACTACAATCCTAAATTTCTTAGATTAATTCAGGCAAAGAAAGACAAATATTATATGTCACTTATATATGGAAGCTAAAAAGTAATGCCATAAACCATCCAGAAATTTGTCTCACAGTTCCGAGACTGAAGTCTAGAATCAGGGTGTTAGCAGGATTATTTCCTTCTGATATCTATCAGAGAAACATCTGTTCCAGACTGCCTTCTTGGCTTGTAAATGGCTATTTTCTCCTTATGTCTCTTCATATCCTCTTCTTTCTCCCCATATTTGGTTCCAAATTTCCCCTTTTTAGTTAGAATATCAGTCCTGTTGGGTTAGTTCAGTTCAGTCGCTCAGTTGTGTCCAACTCTTTGCGACCCCATGAACCGCAGCATGCCAGGCCTCCCTGTCCTCATCAACTCGCGGAGACCACCCAAAACCAAGTCCATTGAGTTGGTGATGCCATCCAACCATCGCATCCTCTCCTCCTGCCATCAGTCATTGCCAGCATCAGGGTCTTTTCCATTGAGTCAGCTCTTCGCATCTGGTGGCCAAAGTATTGGAATTTCAGCTTCAACAGCAGTCCTTCCAGGACCGATCTCCTTTAGGAGGACTGGTTGGATCTCCTTGCGGTCCAAGGGACTCTCAAGAGTCTTCTCCAACACCACAGTTCAAAAGCATCAATTCTTTGACACTCAGCTTTCTTTATAGTCCAACTCTCACATACATGACCACTGGAAAAACCATAGCCTTGACTAGACGGACCTTTGTTGGCAAAGTAATGTCTCTGCTTTTGAATATGCTATCTAGGTTGGTCATAACTTTCCTTCCAAGGAGAAAGCATCTTTTAATTTCATGGCTGCAGTCACCATCTGCAGTGATTTTGGAGCCCAGAAAAATAAAGTCTGACACTGTTTCCACTGTTTCCCCATCTGCTTCCCATGAAGTGATGGGACCGGATGCCATGATCTTCATTTTCTGAATGTCAAGCTTTAAGCTGTTTTCACTCTCCTCTTTCACTTTCATCAAGAGGCTCTTTAGTTCTTCTTCACTTTCTGCCATAACGGTGGTGTTATCTGCATATCTGAGGTTATTGATATTTCTTCCGGCAGTCTTGATTCCAGCCTGTGCTTCCTCCAGCCCAGCATTTCTCATGATGTACTCTGCTCAGTCATGTCCGACTCTTTGCGACCCCATGAATCGCAGCACGCCAGGCCTCCTTGTCCATTACCAACTCCCAGAGTTCACTCAAACTCATGTCCATTGAGTCGGTGTTGCCATCCTCTGTTGTCCCCTTCTCCTCCTGCCTCCAATCCCTACTCTGCATNCAACTCCCAGAGTTCACTCAAACTCATGTCCATTGAGTCGGTGTTGCCATCCTCTGTTGTCCCCTTCTCCTCCTGCCCCCAATCCCTACTCTGCATATATAAGTTAAATAAGCAGGGTGACAATATACAGCCTTGATGTACTCCTTTTCCTATTTGGAACCAGTCTCTTGTTCCATGTCCACTTCTAACTGTTGCTTCCTGACCTGCATACAAATTTCTCAAGAGGCAGGTCAGGTGGTCTGGTATTTCCATCTCTTTCAGAATTTTTCACAGTTTATTGTGATCCACACAGTCAAAGGCTTTGGCATAGTCAATAAAGCAGAAATAGATGTTTTTCTGGAATTCTCTTGCTTTTTCAATGCTCCAGCGTATATTGGCAATTTGATCTCTGGTTCCTCTGCCTTTTCTAAAACCAGCTTGAACATCTGGAAGTTCACGGTTCACATATTGCTGAAGCCTGGCTTGGAGAGTTTTGAACAGTATTTTACTAGCGTGTGAGATGAATACAGTTGTGCGGTACTTTGACCATTCTTTGACATTGCCTTTCTTTGTGACTGGAATGAAAACTGACCTTTTCCAGTCCTGTGGCCATTGCTGAGTTTTCCAAATTGGCTGGCACATTGAGTGCAGCACTTTCACAGCATCATCTTTCAGGATTTTAAATAGCTCAACTGGAATTCCATCACCTCCACTAGTTTTGTAGTGATGCTTTCTAAGGCCCACTTGACTTCACATTCCACAATGTCTGGCTNGCTGGCACATTGAGTGCAGCACTTTCACAGCATCATCTTTCAGGATTTTAAATAGCTCAACTGGAATTCCATCACCTCCACTAGTTTTGTAGTGATGCTTTCTAAGGCCCACTTGACTTCACATGCCATAATGTCTGGCTCTAGGTGAGTGATCACACGATCGTGATTATCTGGGTTGTCAAGATCCTTTTTGTACAGTTCTTCTGTGTATTCTTGCCATCTTTTCTTAATATCTTCTGCTTCTGTTAGGTCCATACCATTTCTGTTCTTTATTGAGACCATCTTTGCATGAAATGTTCCCTTGGTATCTCTAATTTTCATGAAGAGATCTCTAGTCTTTCCCATTCTCGTATTTTCTTCTATTTCTTTGCATTGATCACTGACACTAATGAACTCATTTTAACGTACAAAAAACCAAAAATAGGATTTAAAAGAATATAGATTGCAATCCTAAGTTCCTTAGATTGTGCATATATACTTAGAGAAATATTGAGCTGATGAAATTATGAGATATTTTAGCTTTCTTTATAGTTTTGGAATTTTTCAGATTTTCTACAATTATTTATTTTGATAATTGAGTAAAAATAACATTATCTGACACCTGCTACATCAGACATTTGTTCCATTATTTTTATACTTTCTTTTATTGCATTTTTGGTGAATCATTTACTTGCAAGATATTTGTATTAGACACTGGTCTAACTGTTGAGGCTGTAGCAGTGAATGAGCCTGCTGTTGAGAAGTTTTAATTCTATTAATATGCTAAATATCATGTTAACTATAATTTATACAGTAGTTCTTTTGATGTCAAATGTGAATAGAGGTCATTACTGTTGAGATACAATTAAGCTGAATCTTAAGTAATCAACATATTACTTGAGCACTTGGTATCACCACATACTGGGCAAAGTGTTTTATATAAATTTTCTCATTTAATCTTCCTTCTTAAGCAATTTGCCCATTATTGCATGTCCAGTAAGTGGGAAAGCAAGAATTCAAACCCACATCATCTGTTTCCAGAGTCTTTGTTCATTTTTGAACAGTTCCTGAGCAAGTACTCAAATATATTTGTTGGTAAAATATTTCATGAATATTCTTATAATTTTAGGTATACTTTCTGGGCCTGTGTATTCTAGAAAAAAGTGACAAAACAAGTAATCCTGAACTTTGATACCTTTAGAGCAGTGTACTTACTGTATGCGCTAAACCTCCGATCATTGGTCAAATTGAGTTGCTAAAGTTAACCACTGATTTTGAGCTGCCCATTTTGCATTATTATGATATTTACTTTGTGAGCTAAAAGTAGGAAAATTGGCTGTTGTAACATATGTCTGTCTGGCTTACTGGTTGTCTGATTAAAGAACTGAATCATATGTCTCTCAGGTTCACGGTATGAGATCAGTTGAGTTTTGTCTAGACCTCGCCATGAGAGTGTGAGGCCCCAGAGAGCTTGTCTTTTGACAAGCATAGGAACCTGGTGCAGCTTAGACCTTAGAAAAATGTTTTTTGCATGCATGAACAAGTTTTCTAATTTGAAAGTTTAGAGGACTCGGTGATATAGGCTAAAAGTTGAGGGGAGAAAAAGGTTATAATCTGGGAAAAAAATTAAGGCTCACAGGCCAGCATATCTTGACTTTTAGTGTGTAAGAGACTTGCCAAGGGCTTAAATCAGTCTTTGGATCCAGGCTTCAAAGATTCTTATCCATAAATGGGTCTGGGGTGTAGTGCTTCTTTCTATATTATTAATAAGTACCCCAGGGAATTCTGAGGCAGGTAGTGTAAGGACTTATAAAAATGATATCTTTGGTCCTCTTTCTACATATTACATTCTTTTCATACACACACATACACACACCCAACTTATTAACATGCTTTATGACTTAGAGAATACCAGAGGACACTGTATCAGCTACATACAAACATTTGCTAGAAATTACTTTTTGTATTCTCTTCCTAGCGCCCATGTTGTCTTCTTCTGTACATCTCTCTCTCTAAATGTTATTGCTTAGAAGAAAATCCCACGGACGGAGGAGCCTGGTAGGCTGCAGTCCATGGGGTCGTTAAGAGTCGGACATGACTGAGCAATTTTACTTTCACTTCACTTTTCACTTTCATGCATTGGAGAAAGAAACGGTAACCCACTGCAGTGTTCTTGCCTGGAGAATCCCAGGGATGGGGAAGCCTGGTGGGCTGCCGTCTCTAGGGTCGCACAGAGTCAGACACGACTGAAGCGACTTAGCAGCAGTAGCAGCAGCAAATGTTAAGGAAAAGCAGGCACATGAAAGTGGTTCTGTTGCTGGTGGAACCATTGCTCATTATTTTGCCGACCTCTTTTAAGTTAATATGAAACAATTTAATCATATAATTTGCTTATAGTCTCTTTAAGTGACTGAACTGAGACTAGAATTCGTAGCTTTTGGTTTCTAGTATGGCATTTTAACCTACTGATCATATTTCTTTCCTTTGGGTTTATTAATAGGCATATTCTCTTCTGTTTTAGTAAAGTATCAGTTTAATAAACTATCAGTTAATTCCCTGGAGAAGGAAATGGCAGTCCACTCCAGTACTATTGCCTGGAAAATCCCCTGGACAGAGGAGCCTGGTAGGCTACAGTAGTCCATGGGGATCGCAAAGAGTTGGACACGACTGAGTGACTTCACTTCACTCACTTATCAGTTAAAATTAAACCGATAAATATATGAATCCTAGATCCAGAATTTACAGGTCATTGTTTTTGTTGTGTTTTATCTTCCTCCTCTTATTTAAGAAGTTTTCTTTGTTTTAGATGATTCAATTGGTAAATATGGCCTAAGTTGTTTATACAATTCCCAGATTTTCAGTGTGCTTATTGATTGTTGCTTTTGCTGAATCCGCAGATGGATTGAGTGATGAGAACAATGACGATCGTGTATTAAAATGCTGTCTTCAGTACCAAGAACTATTCCCTTGTTCTCTTGTTATTTTGTGCACGTGAGTTTCATAATCATTTTATTCTTTTTTAAAAAATAGCAATTTCTATTAAAGAATTTTAAAAAATCATACTGTAATGACTATACCAAGGATCAAAAACATATATAATATTCTAAATCTCCCAGTAAATATATTCAGTTATATCTCACATTCTTATAATGTGCAAACTATAGAGGAATGAGATTTGAATCTCATGAAGTTTCATTTCAACTTAAGTTATATGATACTCAGAAAACTTTTGAAAAAGCAAGGGAGAGTCAATTTAATATCCCAATAAAATAGTTAAAAATGAAAATCTACATTTTGGTCATGAGGCAGGAGGGTTAATTAATTTATTTGTTGGGGAAGGCTAATGTATGTTGCAGTTATATCCTGAGTGCCTATAACAGAGTTAGAGTTGAAATTCTGGGTCTACCACTTACCAGCTTTATGACCTTGGAAAGCTGCTTAATGTTTCTTTATGCGTTTCCTTATGTGTGAAGCATAGGGAGAATAATAATACCTGCATTTATGAGGATATTGTGAGTATTTAATGAGAAAAAGTATGCATATATGACTTGGAAGAGTGCCTCATACATAAAATTATCTCAGTAAGAGTTTTTCCTCCTTCTCCTGTCCTCATTCCATTCCATTCCTCCATTCCAAACTAATATATTCATAAGTTAGTTCTAAGGTAAAACTAGANAGTATGCATATATGACTTGGAAGAGTGCCTCATACATAAAATTATCTCAGTAAGAGTTTTTCCTCCTTCTCCTGTCCTCATTCCATTCCATTCCTCCATTCCAAACTAATATATTCATAAGTTAGTTCTAAGGTAAAAGTAGCAAATTTTATTTGCCAAATTGTATTTATCATGTATGAGAAAAGGCTCTATAGGAACTGATAAGAGTAATTTTAGTTTGTACTTTTAGTCCGAATTGTATTCACTTCAGAATGGGGTTTTTACAGTTTCATGATCATGCCTAAATTCTCTGAAATGGAGTGATTATGGAAATGACTAGCTCTTAGATTTTTCTTGTAAGAGGCTTGCCAATTATCATTTTAGCTGTGTTCAAAGATAAAGTTATTTTTTTTATTTTAAAAGAAACAGATTTCTATCTCTTCCTTCAAATTATTTATTAATCTAGGACATAATATATCATCCTGGAGTTTGTTGAAGGCTGAAATAGATTTAG
Organism: Raphicerus campestris; assembly: GCA_006410735.1. Taxonomy (NCBI): domain Eukaryota; kingdom Metazoa; phylum Chordata; class Mammalia; order Artiodactyla; family Bovidae; genus Raphicerus; species Raphicerus campestris. The sequence continues at coordinate 724,520 of SJYW01054072.1, read as the reverse complement.
TAATATGTTAATTGTTTTGAATTTGAGATAAGCTAAAATTGAGAGATAATTGTTATTTTTTTGTTCCACTTAGATTGAAAATTAAATTGGTAAGATTTAATCATTGTCCATTATTTCTGCAGTCACTGTTTTGGAATGAACAGATGTAACAGTTTTCAATGAAATGAAAGTTTGTGGTCAAACTTTACTTTTACCTCTGGCATTGTCATGTTCCAGACAAGCCTTTTTTGTTTTTTCCCTGTTAAGTGTGATAATCATGCTTACTGTGTAAGTCAGACATACTTAATGTGAGGATGTATTTTTACTATTTTAAGGGATGATGAGATGATAATTAACATTAATATTAATAATGGCAGTGATAGGAGAAACCACCTATAAATACTATATACTATATCTCATTCTAAGTGCTTTACTCACATTTTTAATCTCAAGTATGTGCCAGCAACCTCCAGTTAGTATTTCCAGTCCACATCTCTCTTCTAAACTCTAGACTAATATATTCATCTACTTATTTGATATCTGTTTGGATGTCTCATAGACATCTGAAACCTGCCCTCTCCAAAAATGAGTTCCTAATCTTTCCTTCTAAACTGTTCTCCATTTGAATAAAAAAGACCATCTTCTACCCATTTCGCTAAAACCAGAAACCTTGGAGACATTTTTTATTTCTGCCTTTCCTTCATAATCTTTAGTCAGGCAAATAGCAGGTCTTGGGTGGTTTTCTTTTCTTTACCTACTCTGCCACCATCCTATGTCAAGTGATGTTATTTTTCCTCTTCCTTTTCTTCTCTAAGATCCATTATGCTCTCTACTTCCATATTCTCCATCATTTATTTTTCAAAAAATAATAATGGTATTTTTAACTTTTAAAAAGTTTTGTTATGAAGAATTTCAACAACGTTCAAAGTGAAGAAGAGTTAATAAACTCCTAAGTACCAAGTTACAATAATTATCAAGTTTCTACACTTCTATTACCTTATATTTCCATCTACTCCCTGTCCTACAATATGATAATTTTTATACAGTTCTTTTTATATTGAGGGAAGCTGTATAATTTTAAAATGCCCAAATCTTAACTATACAGTGTGACAATGGATACCCTGGTTGTAGCCCCACGTCCCTCTTGATACATAGAACACTTCCATTATCCCAGAAAATGTGCTTATCCCCGTTTTGTGCCCTTTTTCTAGTTTCTTAAGGTGGAAGCTAAGATAATTTATTTGAGACTTCTGTAAATTCCCTTTAAGCACTGCCTTAGCTGCATTTCACAAATTTTGATACATTATTTTTTTTAATTCAATTTAATATGCTTTATAATTTGAATTCCTGGTGGTCCAGTCTAGTGGTTAAGACTCAGTGCTTTCCCCTTGGGGCTGGAGTTTGATCCATGGTAGGGGAGCTAATCTTGCAAGCCGTGGTGCACCCAAAAAATAAACTAAAGAAAATATGTTTTATAATTTCCCTCATGATTTTCTTTTGACCCACAGGTTTTTTAGATATTTGGTGCAATTAACTCCAAATATTTGCAAATTTTCCAGTTATCTTCTTGTTATTGATTATACTTTAATTCTGTTATATGACTTGAGAACATAATTTTATGATTTCTGTTCCTTTAAACTTGTTAAACTTGGTTTTATGCCCATGAATAAAATCTTAACTTGATGAATGTTTTATATGCTCTTAAGAATTTATTCCGCTCTTGTGGGTCGTGTATTCTATAAATTTCATATAGGTCAAGTTTGTTGATAGTGTTGTTTAGGTCTTCTGTAACCTTAGTATTAATGATTATCTGTCTACTTATTTTATGATTACTTACAAAGGAGTCTTGAATTTCCAAACTGTAATTTATTGATTTTTTTGCTTCTCCTTTCCATTCTGTTTGTTTTACTTCATGAATTATGAAGCTCTGTTGTCAGAGGCGTACACATTTAGGATAGTCTTCTTGGAGAACTGACACCTTTCTCACTATCTAGTTGCTGTCTTTGTTCCTGATAATATTCCTGATTCTGAAGTTTCCTTTGTGTAATATTAATATTACTATTCCAGTGTTGTTTGCTTTATATTTATAATATATATATTTTCATCCATTTACTTTTATCCTATCTATATCTTTATATTATTTTGTAGATAGCATATAATTGATACTTTTATTTTTTCCATTCTGACAATTTCTATCTAATTGATGAGTTTCTACTATTCACATTTAATTGGCTGGATCAGAATCTACCATTTTGCTAATTATTTTTTATTTGTTCAGTTATTCTTGTCTTCCTTTTCCTTTTTTTTTCTTCTTGGATTAAGTATGGTGCCATTTTATCTCCATTATTGACTTTGTACCTTTTTGAAAAAAAACTTTATAATGGTTGCCTTAGTGTTTATAATATACATCTTTACTTGATCAAAGTCTGTCTTTAAATAACACTATGTTGCTTCATGTGTAGTATAAGTATTTTAATATGCTTTGAATTTCTCCCCTCGTCCATTTTGCTATCATTATTACATATTTTACTTTTACAGAAACAATAGCACAGTACTTTGCAATGTTTTTGCTTCACTCATTTGTCATTTAAAGGAATTAAAAATAAGAAAGTGAATGTTTTCATCTTGCGTTCCATTTTTAGCATTCTGTATTTCTTTTTTTGAATCCAAGTTTCTGTCTGGTGTCACATTTCTGGTCATATTCCTTTTGCCTAAACAACTTTGACATGTGTGAGTATGTTGGCAGTGAATTTTCTGGTTTTGTTTGTCTGATAGTGTGTTTATTTCTCATTTATTTCTGAAGTATATTTTTACAGGATATGCAATTCTGGGTTGATTGGTTTTTTCTCTTTCTTTGAGTATTTTAAAGGTATCACTGCGTTTTCTTCTAATTTGTTTGATTTCTGATGAGAAGTCTGCTATAAATATTTTCTTCCTCTGTGTGTAATGTTCTTTTGGTCTTTTTTTCCCCCTCTCATTGCTTTCAAGATTTTTTCTTTGTCTTTTTTTTAGCAGTTTGGTTTTAGCAGTCTTTAGCAGATGTACCCACTCCAGTGTTCTTGCCTGGAAAATACCAGGGACAGGGCAGCCTGGTGGGCTGCCGTCTATGGAGTTGCACAGAGTTGGACACGACTGAAGCCACTTAGCAGCAGCAGCAGCAGCAGCATCAACAGATGTACCACATGTTTGTGTGTATGTTTGTGATCCAAGCATGCATGCATAGTTGCTCAGACATGTCCAACCCCTCGTGACACCATGGATTATAGCCAGCCTGGTTCCTCTGAATACTGGAGTGAGTTGCCATTTCCTCCTCCAG
>SJYW01054072.1:686220-719318 GCA_006410735.1 Raphicerus campestris | reverse complement strand
TTGTGCGGTACTTTGACCATTCTTTGACATTGCCTTTCTTTGTGACTGGAATGAAAACTGACCTTTTCCAGTCCTGTGGCCATTGCTGAGTTTTCCAAATTGGCTGGCACATTGAGTGCAGCACTTTCACAGCATCATCTTTCAGGATTTTAAATAGCTCAACTGGAATTCCATCACCTCCACTAGTTTTGTAGTGATGCTTTCTAAGGCCCACTTGACTTCACATGCCATAATGTCTGGCTCTAGGTGAGTGATCACACGATCGTGATTATCTGGGTTGTCAAGATCCTTTTTGTACAGTTCTTCTGTGTATTCTTGCCATCTTTTCTTAATATCTTCTGCTTCTGTTAGGTCCATACCATTTCTGTTCTTTATTGAGACCATCTTTGCATGAAATGTTCCCTTGGTATCTCTAATTTTCATGAAGAGATCTCTAGTCTTTCCCATTCTCGTATTTTCTTCTATTTCTTTGCATTGATCACTGACACTAATGAACTCATTTTAACGTACAAAAAACCAAAAATAGGATTTAAAAGAATATAGATTGCAATCCTAAGTTCCTTAGATTGTGCATATATACTTAGAGAAATATTGAGCTGATGAAATTATGAGATATTTTAGCTTTCTTTATAGTTTTGGAATTTTTCAGATTTTCTACAATTATTTATTTTGATAATTGAGTAAAAATAACATTATCTGACACCTGCTACATCAGACATTTGTTCCATTATTTTTATACTTTCTTTTATTGCATTTTTGGTGAATCATTTACTTGCAAGATATTTGTATTAGACACTGGTCTAACTGTTGAGGCTGTAGCAGTGAATGAGCCTGCTGTTGAGAAGTTTTAATTCTATTAATATGCTAAATATCATGTTAACTATAATTTATACAGTAGTTCTTTTGATGTCAAATGTGAATAGAGGTCATTACTGTTGAGATACAATTAAGCTGAATCTTAAGTAATCAACATATTACTTGAGCACTTGGTATCACCACATACTGGGCAAAGTGTTTTATATAAATTTTCTCATTTAATCTTCCTTCTTAAGCAATTTGCCCATTATTGCATGTCCAGTAAGTGGGAAAGCAAGAATTCAAACCCAGATCATCTGTTTCCAGAGTCTTTGTTCATTTTTGAACAGTTCCTGAGCAAGTACTCAAATATATTTGTTGGTAAAATATTTCATGAATATTCTTATAATTTTAGGTATACTTTCTGGGCCTGTGTATTCTAGAAAAAAGTGACAAAACAAGTAATCCTGAACTTTGATACCTTTAGAGCAGTGTACTTACTGTATGCGCTAAACCTCCGATCATTGGTCAAATTGAGTTGCTAAAGTTAACCACTGATTTTGAGCTGCCCATTTTGCATTATTATGATATTTACTTTGTGAGCTAAAAGTAGGAAAATTGGCTGTTGTAACATATGTCTGTCTGGCTTACTGGTTGTCTGATTAAAGAACTGAATCATATGTCTCTCAGGTTCACGGTATGAGATCAGTTGAGTTTTGTCTAGACCTCGCCATGAGAGTGTGAGGCCCCAGAGAGCTTGTCTTTTGACAAGCATAGGAACCTGGTGCAGCTTAGACCTTAGAAAAATGTTTTTTGCATGCATGAACAAGTTTTCTAATTTGAAAGTTTAGAGGACTCGGTGATATAGGCTAAAAGTTGAGGGGAGAAAAAGGTTATAATCTGGGAAAAAAATTAAGGCTCACAGGCCAGCATATCTTGACTTTTAGTGTGTAAGAGACTTGCCAAGGGCTTAAATCAGTCTTTGGATCCAGGCTTCAAAGATTCTTATCCATAAATGGGTCTGGGGTGTAGTGCTTCTTTCTATATTATTAATAAGTACCCCAGGGAATTCTGAGGCAGGTAGTGTAAGGACTTATAAAAATGATATCTTTGGTCCTCTTTCTACATATTACATTCTTTTCATACACACACATACACACACCCAACTTATTAACATGCTTTATGACTTAGAGAATACCAGAGGACACTGTATCAGCTACATACAAACATTTGCTAGAAATTACTTTTTGTATTCTCTTCCTAGCGCCCATGTTGTCTTCTTCTGTACATCTCTCTCTCTAAATGTTATTGCTTAGAAGAAAATCCCACGGACGGAGGAGCCTGGTAGGCTGCAGTCCATGGGGTCGTTAAGAGTCGGACATGACTGAGCAATTTTACTTTCACTTCACTTTTCACTTTCATGCATTGGAGAAAGAAACGGTAACCCACTGCAGTGTTCTTGCCTGGAGAATCCCAGGGATGGGGAAGCCTGGTGGGCTGCCGTCTCTAGGGTCGCACAGAGTCAGACACGACTGAAGCGACTTAGCAGCAGTAGCAGCAGCAAACGTTAAGGAAAAGCAGGCACATGAAAGTGGTTCTGTTGCTGGTGGAACCATTGCTCATTATTTTGCCGACCTCTTTTAAGTTAATATGAAACAATTTAATCATATAATTTGCTTATAGTCTCTTTAAGTGACTGAACTGAGACTAGAATTCGTAGCTTTTGGTTTCTAGTATGGCATTTTAACCTACTGATCATATTTCTTTCCTTTGGGTTTATTAATAGGCATATTCTCTTCTGTTTTAGTAAAGTATCAATTTAATAAACTATCAGTTAATTCCCTGGAGAAAGAAATGGCAGTCCACTCCAGTACTGTTGCCTGGAAAATCCCCTGGACAGAGGAGCCTGGTAGGCTACAGTAGTCCATGGGGGTCGCAAAGAGTTGGACACGACTGAGTGACTTCACTTCACTCACTTATCAGTTAAAATTAAACCGATAAATATATGAATCCTAGATCCAGAATTTACAGGTCATTGTTTTTGTTGTGTTTTATCTTCCTCCTCTTATTTAAGAAGTTTTCTTTGTTTTAGATGATTCAATTGGTAAATATGGCCTAAGTTGTTTATACAATTCCCAGATTTTCAGTGTGCTTATTGATTGTTGCTTTTGCTGAATCCGCAGATGGATTGAGTGATGAGAACAATGACGATCGTGTATTAAAATGCTGTCTTCAGTACCAAGAACTATTCCCTTGTTCTCTTGTTATTTTGTGCACGTGAGTTTCATAATCATTTTATTCTTTTTTAAAAAATAGCAATTTCTATTAAAGAATTTTTAAAAATCATACTGTAATGACTATACCAAGGATCAAAAACATATATAATATTCTAAATCTCCCAGTAAATATATTCAGTTATATCTCACATTCTTATAATGTGCAAACTATAGAGGAATGAGATTTGAATCTCATGAAGTTTCATTTCAACTTAAGTTATATGATACTCAGAAAACTTTTGAAAAAGCAAGGGAGAGTCAATTTAATATCCCAATAAAATAGTTAAAAATGAAAATCTACATTTTGGTCATGAGGCAGGAGGGTTAATTAATTTATTTGTTGGGGAAGGCTAATGTATGTTGCAGTTATATCCTGAGTGCCTATAACAGAGTTAGAGTTGAAATTCTGGGTCTACCACTTACCAGCTTTATGACCTTGGAAAGCTGCTTAATGTTTCTTTATGCGTTTCCTTATGTGTGAAGCATAGGGAGAATAATAATACCTGCATTTATGAGGATATTGTGAGTATTTAATGAGAAAAAGTATGCATATATGACTTGGAAGAGTGCCTCATACATAAAATTATCTCAGTAAGAGTTTTTCCTCCTTCTCCTGTCCTCATTCCATTCCATTCCTCCATTCCAAACTAATATATTCATAAGTTAGTTCTAAGGTAAAAGTAGCAAATTTTATTTGCCAAATTGTATTTATCATGTATGAGAAAAGGCTCTATAGGAACTGATAAGAGTAATTTTAGTTTGTAGTTTTAGTCCGAATTGTATTCACTTCAGAATGGGGTTTTTACAGTTTCATGATCATGCCTAAATTCTCTGAAATGGAGTGATTATGGAAATGACTAGCTCTTAGATTTTTCTTGTAAGAGGCTTGCCAATTATCATTTTAGCTGTGTTCAAAGATAAAGTTATTTTTTTTATTTTAAAAGAAACAGATTTCTATCTCTTCCTTCAAATTATTTATTAATCTAGGACATACTATATCATCCTGGAGTTTGTTGAAGGCTGAAATAGATTTAGTAATATGTTAATTGTTTTGAATTTGAGATAAGCTAAAATTGAGAGATAATTGTTATTTTTTTGTTCCACTTAGATTGAAAATTAAATTGGTAAGATTTAATCATTGTCCATTATTTCTGCAGTCACTGTTTTGGAATGAACAGATGTAACAGTTTTCAATGAAATGAAAGTTTGTGGTCAAACTTTACTTTTACCTCTGGCATTGTCATGTTCCAGACAAGCCTTTTTTGTTTTTTCCCTGTTAAGTGTGATAATCATGCTTACTGTGTAAGTCAGACATACTTAATGTGAGGATGTATTTTTACTATTTTAAGGGATGATGAGATGATAATTAACATTAATATTAATAATGGCAGTGATAGGAGAAACCACCTATAAATACTATATACTATATCTCATTCTAAGTGCTTTACTCACATTTTTAATCTCAAGTATGTGCCAGCAACCTCCAGTTAGTATTTCCAGTCCACATCTCTCTTCTAAACTCTAGACTAATATATTCATCTACTTATTTGATATCTGTTTGGATGTCTCATAGACATCTGAAACCTGCCCTCTCCAAAAATGAGTTCCTAATCTTTCCTTCTAAACTGTTCTCCATTTGAATAAAAAAGACCATCTTCTACCCATTTCGCTAAAACCAGAAACCTTGGAGACATTTTTTATTTCTGCCTTTCCTTCATAATCTTTAGTCAGGCAAATAGCAGGTCTTGGGTGGTTTTCTTTTCTTTACCTACTCTGCCACCATCCTATGTCAAGTGATGTTATTTTTCCTCTTCCTTTTCTTCTCTAAGATCCATTATGCTCTCTACTTCCATATTCTCCATCATTTGTTTTTCAAAAAAATAATAATGGTATTTTTAACTTTTAAAAAGTTTTGTTATGAAGAATTTCAACAACGTTCAAAGTGAAGAAGAGTTAATAAACTCCTAAGTACCAAGTTACAATAATTATCAAGTTTCTACACTTCTATTACCTTATATTTCCATCTACTCCCTGTCCTACAATATGATAATTTTTATACAGTTCTTTTTATATTGAGGGAAGCTGTATAATTTTAAAATGCCCAAATCTTAACTATACAGTGTGACAATGGATACCCTGGTTGTAGCCCCACGTCCCTCTTGATACATAGAACACTTCCATTATCCCAGAAAATGTGCTTATCCCCGTTTTGTGCCCTTTTTCTAGTTTCTTAAGGTGGAAGCTAAGATAATTTATTTGAGACTTCTGTAAATTCCCTTTAAGCACTGCCTTAGCTGCATTTCACAAATTTTGATACATTATTTTTTTTAATTCAATTTAATATGCTTTATAATTTGAATTCCTGGTGGTCCAGTCTAGTGGTTAAGACTCAGTGCTTTCCCCTTGGGGCTGGAGTTTGATCCATGGTAGGGGAGCTAATCTTGCAAGCCGTGGTGCATCCAAAAAATAAACTAAAGAAAATATGTTTTATAATTTCCCTCATGATTTTCTTTTGACCCACAGGTTTTTTAGATATTTGGTGCAATTAACTCCAAATATTTGCAAATTTTCCAGTTATCTTCTTGTTATTGATTATACTTTAATTCTGTTATATGACTTGAGAACACAATTTTATGATTTCTGTTCCTTTAAACTTGTTAAACTTGGTTTTATGCCCATGAATAAAATCTTAACTTGATGAATGTTTTATATGCTCTTAAGAATTTATTCCGCTCTTGTGGGTCGTGTATTCTATAAATTTCATATAGGTCAAGTTTGTTGATAGTGTTGTTTAGGTCTTCTGTAACCTTAGTATTAATGATTATCTGTCTACTTATTTTATGATTACTTACAAAGGAGTCTTGAATTTCCAAACTGTAATTTATTGATTTTTTTTGCTTCTCCTTTCCATTCTGTTTGTTTTACTTCATGAATTATGAAGCTCTGTTGTCAGAGGCGTACACATTTAGGATAGTCTTCTTGGAGAACTGACACCTTTCTCACTATCTAGTTGCTGTCTTTGTTCCTGATAATATTCCTGATTCTGAAGTTTCCTTTGTGTAATATTAATATTACTATTCCAGTGTTGTTTGCTTTATATTTATAATATATATATTTTCATCCATTTACTTTTATCCTATCTATATCTTTATATTATTTTGTAGATAGCATATAATTGATACTTTTATTTTTTCCATTCTGACAATTTCTATCTAATTGATGAGTTTCTACTATTCAAATTTAATTGGCTGGATCAGAATCTACCATTTTGCTAATTATTTTTTATTTGTTCAGTTATTCTTGTCTTCCTTTTCCTTTTTTTTTCTTCTTGGATTAAGTATGGTGCCATTTTATCTCCATTATTGACTTTGTACCTTTTTGAAAAAAAACTTTATAATGGTTGCCTTAGTGTTTATAATATACATCTTTACTTGATCAAAGTCTGTCTTTAAATAACACTATGTTGCTTCATGTGTAGTATAAGTATTTTAATATGCTTTGAATTTCTCCCCTCATCCATTTTGCTATCATTATTACATATTTTACTTTTACAGAAACAATAGCACAGTACTTTGCAATGTTTTTGCTTCACTCATTTGTCATTTAAAGGAATTAAAAATAAGAAAGTGAATGTTTTCATCTTGCGTTCCATTTTTAGCATTCTGTATTTCTTTTTTTGAATCCAAGTTTCTGTCTGGTGTCACATTTCTGGTCATATTCCTTTTGCCTAAACAACTTTGACATGTGTGAGTATGTTGGCAGTGAATTTTCTGGTTTTGTTTGTTTGATAGTGTGTTTATTTCTCATTTATTTCTGAAGTATATTTTTACAGGCTATGCAATTCTGGGTTGATTGGTTTTTTCTCTTTCTTTGAGTATTTTAAAGGTATCACTGCGTTTTCTTCTAATTTGTTTGATTTCTGATGAGAAGTCTGCTATAAATATTTTCTTCCTCTGTGTGTAATGTTCTTTTGGTCTTTTTTTCCCCCTCTCATTGCTTTCAAGATTTTTTCTTTGTCTTTTTTTTAGCAGTTTGGTTTTAGCAGTCTTTAGCAGATGTACCCACTCCAGTGTTCTTGCCTGGAAAATACCAGGGACAGGGCAGCCTGGTGGGCTGCCGTCTATGGAGTTGCACAGAGTTGGACACGACTGAAGCCACTTAGCAGCAGCAGCAGCAGCAGCATCAACAGATGTACCACATGTTTGTGTGTATGTTTGTGATCCAAGCATGCATGCATAGTTGCTCAGACATGTCCAACCCCTCGTGACACCATGGATTATAGCCAGCCTGGTTCCTCTGAATACTGGAGTGAGTTGCCATTTCCTCCTCCAGGGTATCTTCCCAACCCAGGGACTAAACCTGTGTCTCCTGCATTGACAGGTAGATTCTTTACCTGAGCCACCTGGGAAACCTGTATGCTTGTGGTAGAGGAGAGGAAATTATCCTGCTTGATGTTCTCTGAGCTTCTCGGATCTGTGGTTTGGTATTCATTTTTTAGTTTTAGAAAACTCTCAGCTGTTATTTCTTTAAATATGTGATATTTCTTCTGCCCCATTCCCTCTTTTCTGCTTCTGGTATTACAGAATTGTTAATACATTGTAGTAGTCAGCCTCCGAGATTATTCCAGTGATCCCTCGCCTCTTGGCATCTTTTTGTTTTTGTTTCTTGGCTGCACTGCACCACTTGCAGGATCCTAGTTACCCAATCAGGAACTGAACCCAGGCCCTCTGCAATGAAAGTGCAGAATCCTTACCACTGGACCACCAGGGGATTCCTGTGCCTCATAGTATTAATTCCCTTGTGTAGTCCTCTCCTACGTTGTACCGGGGTTGATCGTCTGTGTGACAGATAGCAGGCATCAGAAGTGATGGTATGTCACTTCTAAGATTAGTTTATGAAAGACTGGCACTTCCTTTTTGGGCACACTCTTGTTTCTTTTTCTTGGATCAGTTGTTCTGGGGAAGCAAACTCCATGCTGTGAATAGCGCTGTGGAGATGCCCACTTGGTGAGAAACTGAAGCCACACGCCAAAAGCCAGTGAAGGGCTAAGCCCTACCAATAGCTACCTGAATGAGCACCAATTAAATCACGAGGTGACTGTAACACTGGGGAGTAGTGTGCTTCAACTTTGTGAGATACCCTGAGCCAGAACCATTCAGTCAGGCTGCTCACAGATCCCTCACTTTTAGAAACTGTGTGAGATAATAAATGTTTTTTTCACACTACTAAGTTTTGGGGATAAATTGTTACACACCAAGTAGACAACTAATACATGCCTATATATTTGACTCTTTGATATTGTCCAACAACTCTTATATATGTATATTTTAACATTTTCTTCTTTTTTGTTTCAGTTTGGATAATTTCTTTTGACCTGTCTTAATGTCTGGTCTTTCTTCACCTGTGTTGAGTCTACTGAGGAGCCTGTTGAAGGCATTTTTAATTTCTGTCTGGTTTTACATGCTGTTCACCTTTTCTGTTGGGCTTCCCAGGTGGCGCTAATGGTAAAAGTGAAGTCACTCAGTCATGTCCGACTCTTTGTGACCCCATGGACTGCAGCCACCAGGCTCCTCCATCCATGGGATTTTCCAGGCAAGAGTACTGGAGTGGGTTGCCATTTCCTTCTCTAGGGAATGGTAAAGAACCTGCATGCCAAAGCAGGAACTGTAAGAGATGTGGGTTCGATCCCTGGGTGGNGCTCCTCTGTCCATGGGATTTTCCAGGCAAGAGTACTGGAGTGGGTTGCCATTTCCTTCTCCAGGGAATGGTAAAGAACCTGCATGCCAAAGCAGGAACTGTAAGAGATGTGGGATCGATCCCTGGGTGGGGAAGATCCCTTGAAGAAGGGCTTGGCAACCTGCTCCAGTATTCTTGCCTGGAGAGTCCCATGGACAGAGAAGCCTGGTGGGCTACAGTGCGTAAGATGACAGAGTTGGACACGACTGAAGAGACTTAGAATGCATGCATGCAACTTTTCCATTAGAGCCTTTAACACGTTAATCTAAATTCTTTAAAATTTTCTGTCAGATTCAACATCTGTGTCATATCCAACATCTGTGTCATATCTGAGTCTGGTTCTATTGATTGCTGTGTCTCTTGGAAGTATATTGCTTTTTTCTGGGTTGAATTTATATGCAGATTTTAAGACTCAACTCTGTGATTTCCTCCCTTCTTCAGTTTCCCCTTAACTGTCCATATGTTTTGGCCTGTGCTACCTAACATTGCCTTCTGACATTTCAAGCCACGAAGGCTCTGAGTTTCTGTCCTAAAGCACTGATGAGTTGAGGAATGCCCACAGGCAAAAAGATAGAAAAGTGTGCTCTTAATTTGCAGTGTCTGTGTCTTAAGTGTACATTCCCCTCCACCTTCTACCTTCATTTTATTGCTCTTTAGTGCCTTCAGATAGATTTTGCCTTTTTTGTTGTTTTTGGTTTAGATTTTCTAATTCTGTCTATGGGAAGTTAGTCTGACCTACCTACTCTGCCATTAACAGAAGCTGGTAGCCTGCTGGTCTTAAGAACAACAGTTTGGTAAACACAGATCTGATGTCATTTCTGCACTGAAGCCCTTTAATCTCTTTCCATTTATTAATGTTCTTGACTTTCTCTGTAGCCACGTAAACTGGTCTTATCCACTATTTCTAATCATCCTGGCTTCTTATAGCATATAGCAAATTCATATCATTTGTCTTCAGTCATCAGTTCAGTCGCTCAGTCATGTCTGACTCTTTGCTACCCATGAACCGCAGCACGCCAGGCCTCCCTGTCCATCATCAACTCCNAGGGACTACTGTCTAGTTGCTGTGCATAGGCTTCTCATTGCAGTGGCTTCTCTTGCTGTGGAGCACAGGCTCTAGGGCACATAGGCTCAGTAATTTTGGCTTGTGGGCTCTCGACGCTAGTTCAGTAGTTGTGGTGCATGGGCAAAGCCTCGCAGCATGTGGAATCTTCCTGGACCAGGCAGGGATTGAACCCCCTAGTTCAATAATGGCCTCTGCATTGGCAGGTGGATTCTCAACCACTGAACCACCAGTGAAGTTCCTGAAGTTGCTTTTCATTATCCATTAATTCTTCTATAAATTATGTTTTAGAAACTGANAGGGATTGAACCCCCTAGTTCAATAATGGCCTCTGCATTGGCAGGTGGATTCTCAACCACTGAACCACCAGTGAAGTTCCTGAAGTTGCTTTTCATTATCCATTAATTCTTCTATAAATTATGTTTTAGAAACTGAAAAATAAATGAATGGATATGTAACCAACTTAGCATACCAACAGGAGTTGAAAGTAAGTCTGCAGGAATGAAAGCTCAAGTAACAAGCCAAATCAGGCCATTCCATGCCCCACACACCCCTCCCCTTCCCACAACTCAGGAATTAGCACAGTACCTGTGAAGGCTGAGTGTAAGACAAGGCTAAATCCCAGAGTACTGGTTTTAAGGCTTTAAAAAGTGCAGTTAGACTCCAGCTCCCTTGCCTCCTGTGGAGCTAGATGTTTGCCTGTTTATCATCAAGGTAAAAAGCTGTTAATGGGAGAACATATACCAGATACAAGTGAAGGTTGGGCCTTCAAACCTAAAATGGTGATTAAATGGCAAGTCTGCATTTGAAAGGTTGAAGATCTCATTGCTTAATCACTCTCTGAGTCCTTGATTTGTAGAGGTATGTGCACTTTAAGGAAGAGGTTAGTTAGAAGGGTACTCTTGGGAAACAAACTTGTCTAAAACTCTAGACTTGAACAGCACTGACACTGAAATGTCTGTTCCTGCTCTGTTACTCTGCAGCAGTGGTTCTCAGATATTTGAGGACTCCCTAAGAACTTTTTAGAATGAGTTATAGCTATTTATTGTAAATTAAAGCAAAGTTTTTGGCATTCCTTTAAAAATGATAAAGCCATTATATGTTAATGTAATATACTTCTATGAAAAATAAAAACTATTTTCCAAAACAAAAATAATATTGTATCATTTTCACATTTTAAAATCTGATGTCCAAACTTAATAAAAAAATTAGCTTCTGCATTTAGTCAGATGTACTATGCCATGTCCTATACATAGCTTTTGCAGAACACTGTGTACTTGTGAGAAAATGAGAGTGGAAAAGCCATATAATGTCTCAGTATTAATAATGAAGATAGCTTTGACCTTAAGACTCCCTGAAAGTTATTGTTTGATGACTCCCAAGAATTCCTGGACCACACTTTGAGAACAGCTGCTTTACACTAAACTCACCAGTCATGACCCCACGCAAAACTTGTAAACAACATTTAATCCTTATTCTAATATACGTGTGGACAGCTGGAGATTTACAGTTGAGGAAAACCTGTAAAGTGAAAGATGAAAGCCAAAGCAGAAAAATGGAAACAAGTTATTTGGAAGAAGCAGCAATGGTCTAGGGAGAAAGAAAAGTTGAAAGACAATTATACCTTCAGAAGGCTGAAAGAAGCTATTCTATTTGTGGAACCTGAAATAGAGGTTATATTAATAAATAAGGAGTATCATAGAGCCAAAGTGAGCTCTAAATTTAAAATATGAACAGATATGAAATGTAAAGGATATAACTAGTAGAAGGAGATGCTGACAGATTTTGTTTGTAACATAGGAATAGGGAAGGACTTTTGTATACAAAGCTTTAAAACAATTTATATTTTTGTCTATATCAGGTATTTGTTGTGGTGCACAGACTCTAGTTGCGGTACACAGACTCTCTGGTCGCTGCATGCAGGCTTAGTTGCTCCGTGGCATGTGAGATCTTAGTTCCGTGACCAGGGATCAACCAACCCTGTGTACCCTGTGACGCAAGGCGGGCTGTTAACCACTGGATCCCAAGGGAAGTCCCTGTGTATAAAACTTTAAAAGCACATTGCATGAGTAAAAAGGAATAAATTTATTTCCATCAGGATTAAAGAGTTCTGTGTATTGAAAGTACATCATGATAGGATTGGAGATGTTTGTAAAATGTAAAACTAACAAAGGATCTGACATCTAGGAAATGTAAGGAACTCCTAAAAATCAAAAGGAAAAAAACAGCCATCCTAATATAAAAATGCATACAGTTTCTAAGAATCAATATTTATAGGAGGAACCCCAAAGCTAATAAGACTAAAAGAGATGCTTAGTCATTACTTGTCAGAAAGTGTAAATTAAAACAAATGAGATACCACTTTATAGCTATAATTTGGACAAAACTAGAAAACTGAATGCGTTTTCCTCATAACAGGTTATCCCCAAAGTTTATCATCTTCAGACAACAAACATTATCTCACAGATGCTATGGATCAGGAATCCAGTAGCATAGTAGGTTGTAGCTCAGCATCTCTCATGAGGTTGAAGTCAAGCTGTCATTTGAAGGTTTGACTGGGGCTCACCTGCCTACTTCCAGGATGGTTGATTCACACAGCTGTTGGCAGAAAGACTCAGTTTCTTGCTGGCTGTTGGCAGAAGGTCTTCATTTTCCTCTGCATGAGTCTATTCACAGGGCTGCTTGAGTGGCTCTGTAAGGCTCAATGCTCTTAAGACATGGGTCCAAGGACTAGATGTGTCCCCTCGCCAAAAGAGGTTGATATCTAATCCTTGGTTTGATGGTACTTAGCAGTGGGGCCTTTAGGAAATGATTAGCTCACAAGAGTGAAGCCCTCGTTATTGGGATTAGCACCCTTATAAGAAGAGACCAGAGAATTGACTTACTGTTTTCATCCTCCATATAAAAATACAAAGAAGTCAGCCATCTGCAACCCAGAATGTCCTCACCAGAATGCAGCTATGCTGGCATTTATGATCTTGGACTTCCAGCCTGTATGAAATAAAGTTCTTTTGTTGATAAGCCACTCAGTTTATAGTGTTTTGTTATAGCAGCCTGAGCTGACTAAGATTTATGGCATCTGGCTTCCCCCAGAGAAGGTGATCCAAAAGGGAGCAGACGGGAAGCCACTATGCCTTTTATGATCTCTTCTTCCAAATTGCATACCATCACTTTCCTGTTCATTAGAGGCAAGTCGCTAAGTGCAGCCAATACTTAGGGTTAGAGAAATAAGGCTTTGCTCTTGAAGGGAGAAATTTGTGGACTTTATACAGTTTACACTGGATAATGCCAAGTATGTTAATAGGAATGTAGACTCTGCAGCCATTCTGGAGCTTAGTCTAGTTGTCTTTAGGTTAGGAATACAGATGCCTTATGGTCAGTAATTTCATTTCTAAGCATATACCTCAGGGTATTTGTAAAAGTTTCATAAGGGATATGTATTTGAATGTTCATCGCAGTATTATTTGCAGCAGCAGGAATTCTGTATACCATCTGAATGTAGATAGGTGAAATTTGTGAATGGACCACTCCAGTGTTCTTGCCTGGAGAATCCCAGGGATGGCGGAGCCTGGTGGGCTGCCGTCTTTGGGGTTGCACAGAGTCGGACACGACTGAAGCTACTTAGCAGCAGCAGCAGCAGCAGCAGCAGGACTTCTATAACCAAGTACTACAAACTAGTTCACTTAAAACAACAAATTTATTCTCTAACAGTTCTGGAGATTCAGTTCAGTTCAGTTGCTCAGTCGTGTCTGACTCTGCGACTCCATGAATCGCAGCACGCCAGGCCTCCCTGTCCATCACCAACTCCAGGAGTTCACTCAGATTCAAGTCCATCAAGTCCGTGATGCCATCCAGCCATCTAATCCTCTATTGTCCCCTTCTCCTCCTGCCCCCAATTCCTCTCAGCATCAAAGTCTTTTCCAATGAGTCAACTCTTCGCATGAGGTGGCCAAAGTACTGGAGTTTCAGCTTTAGCATCATTCCTTCCAAAGAAATCCCAGGACTGATCTCCTTCAGAATGGACTGGTTGGATCTCCTTCCAGTCCAAGGGACTCTAAAGAGTCTTCCCCAGCACCACAGTTCAAAAGCATCAATTCTTCGGCACTCAGCCTTCTTCTCTCAAATTCATACATAACTACTGGAAAAACCATAGCCTTGACTAGATGGACCTTAGTCGGCAAAGTAATGTCTCTGCTTTTCAATATGCTGTCTAGGTTGGTCATAACTTTGCTTCCAAGCAGTAAGCGTCTTTTAATTTCATGGCTGCAGTCACCATCTGCAGTGATTTTGGGAGATTAGAAGTCCCAAATCAAGGTGTGATCCCTCCGAGACTCTGAGGGTAGAATCTTTCCTTATCCATTGCTAAATTATGGTGGTGGCTGTTTATCCATGACGCTCCTTGTCTTGCAGCTGTATTGCTCCAACTTTTGCCTCCATTGTCACATGGCTTTTTCTCTCTTTTTAAAAAAATTTTATGGGCATAGAGTTGATCTACAGTATTGTGTTAGTGTCAGGTATACAGCAAAGTACTGGTTCCTATGGCAGGTCTATTTCCAGTTTTTTAAGGAACCTCCATACTGTTCTCCATAGTGATTGTAACAATTTGCATTCCCACCAAAGTGTAGCATTGATTACGTGTAGACTTTTTGATGATTGCCATTCTGACCACTGTGAGGTGATAACTCACTGTAGTTTTGATTTGTATTTCTCATAGTGACAGTGAGCATCTTTTTACATGTTTTTTTGGCCATCTATATGTCTTTGGAGGAATGCCTGTAGATCTTCTTCCCATTTTTTGACTGGGCGGTTTATTCTTTTGTTATAGGGCTGGATGAGCCCTTTGTATAATTCGGAGATTGATCCCTTGCAGGACTTTTGGAAATATTTTCTCCCTTTCTGTGGATTGTCTTTTAATTTTGTTTATGGTTTCTTTTGCTATTCAAAAATTTTAAGTTTAATTATGTCCCATTCACTTATTTTTGTTTTTATTTTCACTACTGTAGGCGGTGGTGGATCAAAAAAGATCTTGCTCTGATTTATGTCGGAGTGTTCTGCCACTGTTTTCCTCTAAGAGATTTATAATGTGTGGCCTTACATTTAGGTCTTTGATCCATTTGAGTTTATTTTTGTGTATCTCGCTATATGTCTTTACATGATGTTTTCTCTTCTTAAACGGACACCAGTCATANGAGATTTATAATGTGTGGCCTTACATTTAGGTCTTTGATCCATTTGAGTTTATTTTTGTGTATCTCGCTATATGTCTTTACATGATGTTTTCCTCTTCTTAAACGGACACCAGTCATATTGGAGTTATAGAAGGGGCTTCCTTGGTGGCTCAGAAATATGCTTGTAGTTCAGGAGACCAGGGTTTGATCTCTGAGTTAGGAAGATTCCCTGGAGAAAGAAATGGCTACCCACTCTCCAGTATTCTTGCCTGGAGAATTCCATGGACAGAGGAGCCTAGCAGGGTCTCAAAGAGTCAAACATGACTGAGCAACTAAGAATATTGGTGTTGGGCCCACCCTGTTCACCTCATCTTTGACTTTTGACTTAATTACATTTCAAAGATTCTCTTTCCAAATTCTCATTTATAGGTACCGAGGTTTGAACTTCAGCATACCTTAAAGGGACACAATTCAATCCATACATACACAGACTTCTACACAGCAATTTGAAGCAATTGGTTAGGTGTACACAAGCACATAATACATAGTGGAAAATATAAGAAGCACAATGAGGAGGTAGTAACAATAAAGAAAAGAAAGTGAAGTTGCTCAATTGTGTCCGACCCTTTGCAACCCCATGGACAGTAGCCTACCACGCTCCTCTGTCCATGGGATTTTCCAGGCAAGAATCCTGGAGTGGCTTGCCATTGCCTTCTCCAGAGGATATTCTTGACCCAAGGATCGAGCCTGGGTCTCCCACTTTGTGGGCAGATGCTTTACTGTCTGAGCCACCAAGGACTACTAACAATAACATTTATAGAAATGAAAAATCTGTATTCATCAGGGTTCTGCAGAGAAACAAAACCAATTAGGTGGAGGCACACACACAAACATATATGGAGAGAGATTCCGAGCTTTTAGGGACTTTGGCTTAGATGATTATGAAATCTGGAAAGTCAAAATCTGCAGTGTCTGGCAGGGTGGAGATCAAAGAGAGCTGATGGTACAGTTCCAATCTGAAGACCAGCAACCAGACTCAGGAGAGCAGATGGTGTAGATGAAGTCTGAAGACAGTATGGTGGAGTATTCTCTTTTGTTTGGTGAGGCTGTTCTTTTTGTTCTGAGCAAATCTCGCAATTGATTGGATGAGTCCCACCATTATGGAGGGCAGTCTGCTTAAACAAAGTTAGCTGATTAATATTAATCTTGTCCAAGACAACACTTAGAATTGACCATTACAAGTCCCCCTCTTGTCAAACTGACACAGACATCTCATTAAACCATACTGAGTTTCCAAATAAAGACAATAACAAAGTCATACTACCACTTAATATGATACAACTATCCTACGTACAACCAAAAACACACTAATCCTTTCCCCGGAGGAGGATGCAAACCCCAGATGCTTACTCTTCTCCTTGATGTTCCATAACTTAAATGCTGTGATGTTATTTGTATGTATACTTTATGTACTGTAATATAAAGTCAGTATATTTTATGTTGAATGATGAGATAAGTGAGGGAAGAAAAACAAAGATGTTTACTTTATACACACACAAGCATGTTCATATCAAAATAAATACTCATGGTTCTCATTTCTGTAACTGGTCATATGGTCATAGCTGGTATTCTTAACTACTTTTGTGCACTCCCCTTTCAGCTTTATCTTTGCCCTTCAGCAAAACTCAGCTGGTCCTCATTCTATACCTTGTGTGGTGTGAAGGTTTAGCTTCATTCCTGAAGGGTCTAGGCTGTTTGTAGTCCTGTCTGAATTGTGTTGTAGTAGATTTCTATTGATGTAATGACAGGGTATAGTAATACTAAGAGATGCCCCTGGGGATCTGTTGTATTCCATGTAGACTCTTCCTTACCTCCATCGTGGAGAAGCAGTCCAGTTTTTCCTTGATCCAGTCATCCCAGCATCTCCCTTCTTGGTTTGTTGGTTCAGGAATGGGAAGAGAATGTCCAGAATGTCCAGGTGGCAGTTTTAAGTTTCAGTTCAGTGGCTTCCCTGGTGGGTCAGAGGGTCAAGCGTCTGCCTGCAATGTGGGAGGCCTCAGTTTGATCCCCAGGTCAGGAAGATCCCCTGGAGAAGGAAATGGCAATCCACTTGAGTACTCTTGCCTGGAAAATTCCTCGGATGGAGGAGCCTGGTAGGCTGCAAGTCCATGGGATTGCAAAAAGTCACACACAACTGAGCAGATTCACTTCAGTGGAATCATTGTCATGTCTCCCAATGGAAGCATTCTTTCCTTTGGAACTGAGACCTCTAGGCCAGTAAGAGCATAAGGTCATGGGGACAGGAAGCAAAAATTTTCCCAGTAGGTCACTAGGAGTAATAGTGAGTGATGCTGCTTCCATTTCTACCCCTTGATTCCTGATCTGTGAGTTCTGGTTATGGAAGAAATTGTACCATATAGTGGATGCTTACTTACTATGCCTTCACAACCTGCTTGGAACTATCTCCTATGTACAACTTCCATTTGATCATAGAGTGCTGCCATGCATGCCCAACTTTATGGCTTGGTGGGTCAGATAATGCCCAGTTCATGGTGAGCAGTGGCTCAGGTCACATGGTAACCTAATGGCCCATGGTTAAACATTTAACCTCTCCTAAGGCCCAGTAGCAGGCCAGCAGCTTTTTCTTCAAGGAGAATGGTTAGGTGCAGGCGATGGCGGGGCTTCACTCCATATGCCTAAGGGCCTCTGCTTCAGTTATCCCGTAGAGGCCAACCGGAAGTTCCAAACAGCATCCATGTCTGCACTGGCATTTCAAGCACCATTGGATTTGCTGGTTCATATGACTCATGTCACTTCCCTGGTGGTTCAGAGGTTAAAGTGTCTGCTCGCAGTGCGGGAGACCTGGGTTCAATCCCTGGGTCGGGAAGATCCCCTGGAGAAGGAAATGGCAACCCACTCCAGTATCTTGCCTGGAGAATCCTATGGACGGAGGAGCTTGGTGGGCTACAGTCCACCGGATCGCAAAGAGTCGGACACGACTGAGCGACTTCACTTATGACTCATGTCAGAGCAGCTTGGACAGCAGCTTGGTTCTATTGCAGAGCCATCTCTTTTCTGGGTACCACACAAAATTAGCAGGTTTGGGGTCACTCAGTAAATGAGCCAGAGTAACACCTGAATGAATAATGTATTACCTCCACAATCCAGAGGGCTCTTTGAGTTTTTGGTTTTTTTAATTGTGAGATGAGCCAGATGCAACAACTTACTTTGACTTTGGACATATCTCAAGATGGCCCACATCACTGAACCTATAGTTAAAATTCCTTGAAATTTTTTTTAGTTAATTTTATCTAGGTTGTGCAGGCTTTTCTCTAATTGCAGCAAGTGGAAGCTATTCTTTGGTTGTGGTACCAGGGCTTTTCATTGCAGTGGCTGCTCTTGTTGTGGAGCACAGATTCAAGGCATTTGGGCTTAGTAGTTGTGGTTCCCAGGCTCTAGAGCTCAGACTCAATAGTTGTAGCTCATGGGCTTAGTTGTTCCCTTGCATGTGGGATTTTCCTGGACCAGGGATCAAACCTGTGTCTCCTGCATTGAGAGGCAGATTCTTTACCATTGAGCCACCAGAAAAGCCCCTTCCCTAAATTTTGGCTGGATTTAGTTCCCACTTCCTGGTACATAAATGTCTCACCAGTAAGTCTATAGAGTAGTTACTACTTCTTAACTAGGTGAGTATAATGTCCCCAGTGTGATATCTTGTGAAAGGGAAAAGTGGTCAGTATCCCTCATCACCTTTAGCAAGTTGTGTTGGGAAGGCTGAACAGCTACATATAAATCAGTGAAGTTAAAACACTCTTGCATCATACACAGAAATAAACTCATAATGGAGTAAAGACAAATATAAGACATGACGCTGTAAAACTCCTAGAAGAGATTATAGGCAAGACATTCTTTGACGTAAGTTGTACCAATATTTTCTTAGGTCAGTCTCATAAGGCAATAGAAATAAAAGCAAAAATAAACAAATGAAAACTAATCAAACTTAGAAGCTTTTGTGCAGCAGAGGAAACCATCAACAAAATGAAAAGAAAACCTACAGACTGAGAAAAATGTTTTCAAATGATGTGACCAGTGAAGGCTTAATTTCCTAAATATACAAACAGTCCACACAACTCAGTAACAAAAAAAGAAACCCAATCAAAAAATGGACAGAAGACCTAAACAGGCATTTCTCCAAAGGAAATGTATAGATGGCCGACAGCACATGAAAAGATGCTCAGCATTGCTCTTTGTTAGAGAAATGATCCACATCAAAACAACAATAAGATACGCTCTTACACCAGGCAAAAGGGCTGCCATTTAAGAAATCTACAAATAGCAAAAGCTGGACAGCGTATGGAGAAAAGGGAACCCTCCTACATAGTAGGTGAGAATGTAAATTGGTGCAGCCACTTTGGAGAACATGGAGGTTCCTTAAAAAACTAAAAATAGAGCTGCTATATGATCCCACAGTCCTACTCTGGGCCTATTTCTAGAGAACACTGTAATTCAAAAAAATACATGTAATACAGTGTTCAGAGCAGTACTGTTTACAGTCCGTCAAAACTTGGATATAACCTAAACGTTCATCAACAGATGAATGGGGAAAGAAGATAGGGCATATACATAATAGAACACTACTCAGCCATTAAAAAAAATGAAATAATGTTATTTGGAGCAACATGGAGGTTCTAGAGATTATACTAAGAGAAAGACAAACTACATGTTATCACTTATATGTGGAATCTGTGACATAAATGAACTTATTTATAAAACCAATTCACAGACATAGAAAACAAATTTATGGTTTTCCCAAAGGGGAAGGGAAATGGGGAAGTAAAAATTAGAAGTTTGAAATTAGCAGATACAATCTAAAATATATAAAGTAGATAAACAAGGTCCTACTATATAACACAGGGAACTATATTCAGTATCTTGTAATAAACCATAATGGAGAAGAGTATAAGCTTCAGCAGTATGTGAACCAAAACTTCCAGCCTGGATTTAGAAAAGCCAGAGGAACCAGAGATCTTATTGTCAACATTTGTTGGATCATAGAGAAAACAAGGAAATTCCAGAAAAACATTTACTTCTGCTTCATGACTTTGCTAAAATCTTAGTGTGGATCACAACAAACTGTGGAGTATTCTTAAAGAGATGGAAATACCAAACCACTTTACCTGTCTCGTGAGAAACCTGTATGCAAGTCAAGAAGCAACAGCTAGAACCTTACACAGAACAAAAAACTGGTTCAAAATTGGGAAAGGAGTACAACAAGGCTGTATATTGTCACCCTTTTTGTTTAACTTCTGTGCAGAGTACATCATGCAAAATGCCATACTGGATGAACCACAAGCTTGTATCAAGATTGTTGGGAGAAATATCAAGACCCTTGGACATATAGATGATAACCACTCTACTGGCAGAAAGCAAAGAGGAACTAAAGAGCCTCTTGATGAAGGGCCAAGAGGAGAGTGAAAAACTGGTTTAAAACTCAGCATTCAAAAAAACTAAGATCATGGCATCTGGTCCCATGACTTTGTGGCAAATAGATGGGGAAAAGGTAGAAACAGGGACAGATTTTATTTTCTTGGGTTCCAAAATCATTGCAGATAGTGACTGAGGCCACAAAATTAAAAGACTTCCTCCCTGGAAGAAAAGCTATGACAGACTTACACAGTGTGTTAAAAAGTGGAGATAGCACTTTGCCAGCAAAGATCCATATAGTCAAAGCTATGGTTTTTCCAATAGTCAGGTACAGATGTGAGAGCTGAACCACACCAAAGGATTGATGCTTTTAAATTGTGGTGCAAGAGAAGACTCTTAAGTCTTAACGGTCCATAGAACTGCAGGGAGATCAAATCAGTCAGTCCTGAAGAAAATCAACCCTAAATATTCATTAGAAGGACTGATGGCTGAAGTTTCAGTACTTTGACCACCTGATGCAGAGAGCCAACTCATTGGAAAAGACCCCAATGCTGGAAAAGATGGAACGCAAAAGAAGAGGATGAAAAGGTTAGATAGCATCCCTGACTCAATGGACATGAATTGGGTCAAATTCCAGGAGATAGTGAAGGACAGGGAAGCCTAGTGTGCTGCAGTCCATGGGGGCAGAGTTGGACATGACTTATCAACTGAACTACAACAGATACATAACTGAGTAACTGCTGTACCCTAGAAACTAACTCAACACTGCAAATCAGCTGTGCTTCAACTAGGAGAGGTATTTTTGTTTTATAATAAATTTTTTTTAAAGTTTTTAAATTAAAACAAGGAAAAATGACCATTCACACTGTGTATACAAACTGATCCTTGTTTGGCAATAGTGAGTCATAGTAAACATTTTAGAATAGTTGCCTTTGTATAAGGAGAGGAATGAAAATGGAAAATGAGGGTAAAATGAATTCAAATGGAACTTAAAATACACATAAGTAAGATTGTTAAACTCAAAGAAGTCTCCCAGAAACTAGAATGATCAACAATATGGATAAGAAAAAAGAGTTAATAGTCTGTGAGGCTCAACTCTCAAATACTAGGAGTTTCGGCAAAAAAGAAACTCGAGAGAAAGTAATTAAAACATAATTTGAGACTGTTTCTCAAAAATAAAGAAGATGGATTTGCAGATGCTAGAGCTCACCATGCATTTGTGACAGTGAGTGATAGAAGACCCACATTGTGGTATATCACAGTGAAATTACAGTACATCCAGAAATAAAGAGAAAAACCTAAAAGCTGTTAGAGAGGAGAGGATGGTGTCACATACAAATGATCTTGAGTCAGAATATCATTGAGATTCTTGAAAACAAACCTGAAAGACACGGAGCATCGTGTCTTCACATTTATGAGGAAGAATAGCTTCTAAGAACTCATTACTTAGGCATGTTCTCAAATTTGAAGTGGAATAAATAATACACTTGAAATTTATAAAGAAAAATATAAAACTGGAAAATGGACAGGTCTACACTTAAAGCAATCCCTCACAAACTTAGTAAGGATATAGAAGATTAAACAATGATAAGTTTGATTTTAGAACATTATGTTCTTCTACATATATAAACATAGACACATAAGTAGAACATATAAATTATTTTTAAGCACGCAAATTTCAAGTTACAGAAGTAAAATTTGTTTGTCACAGTGGAAATTTTATCCTATTTCATGAAATTAGTGTTATTGGGCATATTCTTGAACCTCAGTTTCATTGAGAAATTAGCAATGAGTTAAATTATTTTTAAACATCTTCTGAACAATAACAATATGAACTTTTAAAAATTACATTTGAAAATTAAGTATCCGTAGCTTAAGAGACAAGAAAATATCCCATATGAAACTACAAAATATTTAAAACTCTTTGACACAGAGCACTACACATCAGAAATTAATGTTGCACCTCATGTGAAGAATGGACATTTGTTGGCCTAAAAATAGCTTATTTTTTTNTGATTATGAAATCTGGAAGGCCAAAATCTGCAGTGTCTGGCAGGGTGGAGATCAAAGAGAGCTGATGGTACAGTTCCAATCTGAAGACCAGCAACCAGACTCAGGAGAGCAGATGGTGTAGATGAAGTCTGAAGACAGTATGGTGGAGTATTCTCTTTTGTTTGGTGAGGCTGTTCTTTTTGTTCTGAGCAAATCTCGCAATTGATTGGATGAGTCCCACCATTATGGAGGGCAGTCTGCTTAAACAAAGTTAGCTGATTAATATTAATCTTGTCCAAGACAACACTTAGAATTGACCATTACAAGTCCCCCTCTTGTCAAACTGACACAGACATCTCATTAAACCATACTGAGTTTCCAAATAAAGACAATAACAAAGTCATACTACCACTTAATATGATACAACTATCCTACGTACAACCAAAAACACACTAATCCTTTCCCCGGAGGAGGATGCAAACCCCAGATGCTTACTCTTCTCCTTGATGTTCCATAACTTAAATGCTGTGATGTTATTTGTATGTATACTTTATGTACTGTAATATAAAGTCAGTATATTTTGTGTTGAATGATGAGATAAGTGAGGGAAGAAAAACAAAGATGTTTACTTTATACACACACAAGCATGTTCATATCAAAATAAATACTCATGGTTCTCATTTCTGTAACTGGCCATATGGTCATAGCTGGTATTCTTAACTACTTTTGTGCACTCCCCTTTCAGCTTTATCTTTGCCCTTCAGCAAAACTCAGCTGGTCCTCATTCTATACCTTGTGTGGTGTGAAGGTTTAGCTTCATTCCTGAAGGGTCTAGGCTGTTTGTAGTCCTGTCTGAATTGTGTTGTAGTAGATTTCTATTGATGTAATGACAGGGTATAGTAATACTAAGAGATGCCCCTGGGGATCTGTTGTATTCCATGTAGACTCTTCCTTACCTCCATCGTGGAGAAGCAGTCCAGTTTTCCCTTGATCCAGTCATCCCAGCATCTCCCTTCTTGGTTTGTTGGTTCAGGAATGGGAAGAGAATGTCCAGAATGTCCAGGTGGCAGTTTTAAGTTTCAGTTCAGTGGCTTCCCTGGTGGGTCAGAGGGTCAAGCGTCTGCCTGCAATGTGGGAGGCCTCAGTTTGATCCCCAGGTCAGGAAGATCCCCTGGAGAAGGAAATGGCAATCCACTTGAGTACTCTTGCCTGGAAAATTCCTCGGATGGAGGAGCCTGGTAGGCTGCAAGTCCATGGGATTGCAAAAAGTCACACACGACTGAGCAGATTCACTTCAGTGGAATCATTGTCATGTCTCCCAATGGAAGCATTCTTTCCTTTGGAACTGAGACCTCTAGGCCAGTAAGAGCATAAGGTCATGGGGACAGGAAGCAAAAATTTTCCCAGTAGGTCACTAGGAGTAATAGTGAGTGATGCTGCTTCCATTTCTACCCCTTGATTCCTGATCTGTGAGTTCTGGTTATGGAAGAAATTGTACCATATAGTGGATGCTTACTTACTATGCCTTCACAACCTGCTTGGAACTATCTCCTATGTACAACTTCCATTTGATCATAGAGTGCTGCCATGCATGCCCAACTTTATGGCTTGGTGGGTCAGATAATGCCCAGTTCATGGTGAGCAGTGGCTCAGGTCACATGGTAACCTAATGGCCCATGGTTAAACATTTAACCTCTCCTAAGGCCCAGTAGCAGGCCAGCAGCTTTTTCTTCAAGGA
Organism: Raphicerus campestris; assembly: GCA_006410735.1. Taxonomy (NCBI): domain Eukaryota; kingdom Metazoa; phylum Chordata; class Mammalia; order Artiodactyla; family Bovidae; genus Raphicerus; species Raphicerus campestris. The sequence goes on along the minus strand of SJYW01054072.1, from coordinate 695,126 downwards.
GAATGGTTAGGTGCAGGCGATGGCGGGGCTTCACTCCATATGCCTAAGGGCCTCTGCTTCAGTTATCCCGTAGAGGCCAACCGGAAGTTCCAAACAGCATCCATGTCTGCACTGGCATTTCAAGCACCATTGGATTTGCTGGTTCATATGACTCATGTCACTTCCCTGGTGGTTCAGAGGTTAAAGTGTCTGCTCGCAGTGCGGGAGACCTGGGTTCAATCCCTGGGTCGGGAAGATCCCCTGGAGAAGGAAATGGCAACCCACTCCAGTATCTTGCCTGGAGAATCCTATGGACGGAGGAGCTTGGTGGGCTACAGTCCACCGGATCGCAAAGAGTCGGACACGACTGAGCGACTTCACTTATGACTCATGTCAGAGCAGCTTGGACAGCAGCTTGGTTCTATTGCAGAGCCATCTCTTTTCTGGGTACCACACAAAATTAGCAGGTTTGGGGTCACTCAGTAAATGAGCCAGAGTAACACCTGAATGAATAATGTATTACCTCCACAATCCAGAGGGCTCTTTGAGTTTTTGGTTTTTTTAATTGTGAGATGAGCCAGATGCAACAACTTACTTTGACTTTGGACATATCTCAAGATGGCCCACATCACTGAACCTATAGTTAAAATTCCTTGAAATTTTTTTTAGTTAATTTTATCTAGGTTGTGCAGGCTTTTCTCTAATTGCAGCAAGTGGAAGCTATTCTTTGGTTGTGGTACCAGGGCTTTTCATTGCAGTGGCTGCTCTTGTTGTGGAGCACAGATTCTAAGGCATTTGGGCTTAGTAGTTGTGGTTCCCAGGCTCTAGAGCTCAGACTCAATAGTTGTAGCTCATGGGCTTAGTTGTTCCCTTGCATGTGGGATTTTCCTGGACCAGGGATCAAACCTGTGTCTCCTGCATTGAGAGGCAGATTCTTTACCATTGAGCCACCAGAAAAGCCCCTTCCCTAAATTTTGGCTGGATTTAGTTCCCACTTCCTGGTACATAAATGTCTCACCAGTAAGTCTATAGAGTAGTTACTACTTCTTAACTAGGTGAGTATAATGTCCCCAGTGTGATATCTTGTGAAAGGGAAAAGTGGTCAGTATCCCTCATCACCTTTAGCAAGTTGTGTTGGGAAGGCTGAACAGCTACATATAAAAATCAGTGAAGTTAAAACACTCTTGCATCATACACAGAAATAAACTCATAATGGAGTAAAGACAAATATAAGACATGACGCTGTAAAACTCCTGGAAGAGATTATAGGCAGGACATTCTTTGACGTAAGTTGTACCAATATTTTCTTAGGTCAGTCTCATAAGGCAATAGAAATAAAAGCAAAAATAAACAAATGAAAACTAATCAAACTTAGAAGCTTTTGTGCAGCAGAGGAAACCATCAACAAAATGAAAAGAAAACCTACAGACTGAGAAAAATGTTTTCAAATGATGTGACCAGTGAAGGCTTAATTTCCTAAATATACAAACAGTCCACACAACTCAGTAACAAAAAAAGAAACCCAATCAAAAAATGGACAGAAGACCTAAACAGGCATTTCTCCAAAGGAAATGTATAGATGGCCGACAGCACATGAAAAGATGCTCAGCATTGCTCTTTGTTAGAGAAATGATCCACATCAAAACAACAATAAGATACGCTCTTACACCAGGCAAAAGGGCTGCCATTTAAGAAATCTACAAATAGCAAAAGCTGGACAGCGTATGGAGAAAAGGGAACCCTCCTACATAGTAGGTGAGAATGTAAATTGGTGCAGCCACTTTGGAGAACATGGAGGTTCCTTAAAAAACTAAAAATAGAGCTGCTATATGATCCCACAGTCCTACTCTGGGCCTATTTCTAGAGAACACTGTAATTCAAAAAAATATATGTAATACAGTGTTCAGAGCAGTACTGTTTACAGTCCGTCAAAACTTGGATATAACCTAAACATTCATCAACAGATGAATGGGGAAAGAAGATAGGGCATATACATAATAGAACACTACTCAGCCATTAAAAAAAATGAAATAATGTTATTTGGAGCAACATGGAGGTTCTAGAGATTATACTAAGAGAAAGACAAACTACATGTTATCACTTATATGTGGAATCTGTGACATAAATGAACTTATTTATAAAACCAATTCACAGACATAGAAAACAAATTTATGGTTTTCCCAAAGGGGAAGGGAAATGGGGAAGTAAAAATTAGAAGTTTGAAATTAGCAGATACAATCTAAAATATATAAAGTAGATAAACAAGGTCCTACTATATAACACAGGGAACTATATTCAGTATCTTGTAATAAACCATAATGGAGAAGAGTATAAGCTTCAGCAGTATGTGAACCAAAACTTCCAGCCTGGATTTAGAAAAGCCAGAGGAACCAGAGATCTTATTGTCAACATGTGTTGGATCATAGAGAAAACAAGGAAATTCCAGAGAAACATTTACTTCTGCTTCATGACTTTGCTAAAATCTTAGTGTGGATCACAACAAACTGTGGAGTATTCTTAAAGAGATGGAAATACCAAACCACTTTACCTGTCTCGTGAGAAACCTGTATGCAAGTCAAGAAGCAACAGCTAGAACCTTACACAGAACAAAAAACTGGTTCAAAATTGGGAAAGGAGTACAACAAGGCTGTATATTGTCACCCTTTTTGTTTAACTTCTGTGCAGAGTACATCATGCAAAATGCCATACTGGATGAACCACAAGCTTGTATCAAGATTGTTGGGAGAAATATCAAGACCCTTGGACATATAGATGATAACCACTCTACTGGCAGAAAGCAAAGAGGAACTAAAGAGCCTCTTGATGAAGGGCCAAGAGGAGAGTGAAAAACTGGTTTAAAACTCAGCATTCAAAAAAACTAAGATCATGGCATCTGATCCCATGACTTTGTGGCAAATAGATGGGGAAAAGGTAGAAACAGGGACAGATTTTATTTTCTTGGGTTCCAAAATCATTGCAGATAGTGACTGAGGCCACAAAATTAAAAGACTGCCTCCCTGGAAGAAAAGCTATGACAGACTTACACAGTGTGTTAAAAAGTGGAGATAGCACTTTGCCAGCAAAGATCCATATAGTCAAAGCTATGGTTTTTCCAATAGTCAGGTACAGATGTGAGAGTTGAACCACACCAAAGGATTGATGCTTTTAAATTGTGGTGCAAGAGAAGACTCTTAAGTCTTAACGGTCCATAGAACTGCAGGGAGATCAAATCAGTCAGTCCTGAAGAAAATCAACCCTAAATATTCATTAGAAGGACTGATGGCTGAAGTTTCAGTACTTTGACCACCTGATGCAGAGAGCCAACTCATTGGAAAAGACCCCAATGCTGGAAAAGATGGAACGCAAAAGAAGAGGATGAAAAGGTTAGATAGCATCCCTGACTCAATGGACATGAATTGGGTCAAATTCCAGGAGATAGTGAAGGACAGGGAAGCCTAGTGTGCTGCAGTCCATGGGGGCACAGAGTTGGACATGACTTATCAACTGAACTACAACAGATACATAACTGAGTAACTACTGTACCCTAGAAACTAACTCAACACTGCAAATCAGCTGTGCTTCAACTAGGAGAGGTATTTTTGTTTTATAATAAATTTTTTTTAAAGTTTTTAAATTAAAACAAGGAAAAATGACCATTCACACTGTGTATACAAACTGATCCTTGTTTGGCAATAGTGAGTCATAGTAAACATTTTAGAATAGTTGCCTTTGTATAAGGAGAGGAATGAAAATGGAAAATGAGGGTAAAATGAATTCAAATGGAACTTAAAATACACATAAGTAAGATTGTTAAACTCAAAGAAGTCTCCCAGAAACTAGAATGATCAACAATATGGATAAGAAAAAAGAGTTAATAGTCTGTGAGGCTCAACTCTCAAATACTAGGAGTTTCGGCAAAAAAGAAACTCGAGAGAAAGTAATTAAAACATAATTTGAGACTGTTTCTCAAAAATAAAGAAGATGGATTTGCAGATGCTAGAGCTCACCATGCATTTGTGACAGTGAGTGATAGAAGACCCACATTGTGGTATATCACAGTGAAATTACAGTACATCCAGAAATAAAGAGAAAAACCTAAAAGCTGTTAGAGAGGAGAGGATGGTGTCACATACAAATGATCTTGAGTCAGAATATCATTGAGATTCTTGAAAACAAACCTGAAAGACACGGAGCATCGTGTCTTCACATTTATGAGGAAGAATAGCTTCTAAGAACTCATTACTTAGGCATGTTCTCAAATTTGAAGTGGAATAAATAATACACTTGAAATTTATAAAGAAAAATATAAAACTGGAAAATGGACAGGTCTACACTTATAGCAATCCCTCACAAACTTAGTAAGGATATAGAAGATTAAACAATGATAAGTTTGATTTTAGAACATTATGTTCTTCTACATATATAAACATAGACACATAAGTAGAACATATAAATTATTTTTAAGCACGCAAATTTCAAGTTACAGAAGTAAAATTTGTTTGTCACAGTGGAAATTTTATCCTATTTCATGAAATTAGTGTTATTGGGCATATTCTTGAACCTCAGTTTCATTGAGAAATTAGCAATGAGTTAAATTATTTTTAAACATCTTCTGAACAATAACAATATGAACTTTTAAAAATTACATTTGAAAATTAAGTATCCGTAGCTTAAGAGACAAGAAAATATCCCATATGAAACTATAAAATATTTAAAACTCTTTGACACAGAGCACTACACATCAGAAATTAATGTTGCACCTCATGTGAAGAATGGACATTTGTTGGCCTAAAAATAGCTTATTTTTTTTAAAATTATTTATTATATTTGTTTTTGATTCTGCTGGGTTTTTGTTGCTGTACACGGGCTTTCTGTAGTTGTATTGAGTGGGGCTGTTCTTCATTGCAGTACACAGGTTTCTCATTGCAGCAGCTTCTCTTGTTATGGAGCACAGGCTATAAGTACATGGGCTTCAGTGGTTGCAGTGTACAGGTTCAGTATTTATGGCACATGGACTTAGTTGCTCCGTGGTATGTGCCGTCTTCCCGCACCAGAGATCAAATCCATGTCCCCTGCACTGGCAGGCAGATTCTTATCCACTGTATCACTAGGAAAGTCCAGAAATACTGATTTTTAAAAGACTGAGTGTAGAGTAGAAATTAATGAAAAGACAAATAGTGAAATCAATATATGGACCAATAGACAAATTACCAACAAGAGGGATTAAGGGGGAAAAGATACAAATGAGCAGTATTTAAGACAAAAGGAATATAATCACAGATACAATACAAAAATTTTAAGGGTTCTTGGTCAGTAATATTAGCTAAATATTAAACTAAGATCATGGCATCTGGTCCTATTACTTCATGGCAAATAGAAGGGGGAAAGATGGAAGTAGTGACAGATTTCCTCTTCTTGGGCTCTAAAATCACTGAGGATGGTGACTGTTGCCATGAAATCAAGACGATTGCTTCTTGGCAGGAAAGCTATGACAAACCTAGACAGGGTGTTGAAAAGCAGTGACATTACTCTGCCCACAAAGGTCTGTACAGTCAAGGCTGTGGTCTTCCCAGTGGTCATGTATGGTTGTGAGAGCTGGACCTTAAACAAGGCAGAGCTCCAAAAAACTGATGCCTTCAAACTCTGGTGCTGAAGAAGACTCCTGAGAGTCTCTTGGACAGCAAGGAGAACAAACTATTCAGTCTTCCCTGAATACTCATTGGAAGGACTGATGCTAAAGCTGAAGCTCCAGTATTTTGGTCACCTGATGCAAACAGCCAACTCATTGGAAAAGTCCCTGATGCTGGGAAGGATTGAGGGCTTCAGAGGATGAGATGACTGGATGGCATCACCAATGCAGTGGCCATGAACTTGAACAAACTTCAGGAGATGGTGAGGGACAAGGCCTGGCATCTTGCAGTCCTTGGGGTTGCAAAGAGTTGGACACAACTAGGCGACTGAACAACAGTCAGTTATAAGGTAATATCTTTGTATGATGACAGATAGTGACTAGATTTACCATCATAATCATTTTATTATGTACCGAAATAGCAAGTCACTGTGCTGTGCACCAGAAATGTAGTGTTGTCGGTCAGTTATCCTTAAAACAAGCAAACTAAAAAAAGAGATCAGATTTATGGTTATGAGAGGCAGGGTTTGGAGGAATGGGGAGTTGGATGAAGGTGATCAGAAGATACAAACTTCCAGTTATAAGGCAAGTTAAATATTAGGGATGTAATGTACATGATTAATTTGATGAACACTGCTATATGTTATATATGAAAATTGTTGAGAGTAAATCCTAAGAGTTCTCTACACAAGGAAAAACTTTTTTTCTTGTATTTTGTACCTACATGAGATGATAGATGTTCAGTAAACATTAGGATGATCATTTCATGATGTATTGATGTGTAAGTCTTATCATTATACTGTATACCTTAAACCTATACAGTGCTGTATATCAATTATATCTCAGTAACAGTGGAAGAAATTGTAATTTCATGAATCTTTTGTCAGTTAATTTGAATCATAAATGCCTTTTTTATTAGAAAAATGTAATTTGACAAAATTTCATTAGAAATAAACACTAATAAATTATCAATAAGAGGAAACAGAAACAAATTCCCATGTACCAACTCCCCCACCAAAAAGTACACCAAACTCCCAAATTTTATAGTTATAGAGAAGAGTTGTTCATTTTACAAAAATAATCTTTGAATAAATTTCTAGAGCATCTATCTACTATATATATTAACAATATAAAAGTATTTGATACCAAAAGCAACTTATGACAGAATAAGGAAAAAGATAACTTAATCTTATTAACAGGGATGCAAAAATCTTAAAACATCAGCAAGTTAAACTCAATTTACATTAATAAGAATACATCACAGTCAAGTGAGGCTAATCCCAGAAATGCAAAGTTGGTTTATTTATAGAAAACCTCTTAATGTAACCTGTCACTTCTAACAAAGGAGAAAAAAAAATTTATTCATTGAGCAGATACTGAGCATCTACCAGAAATTAGGCATTATTATTTGTGTAGTAATGTACAAACCAAGTCTTGTTTTTGTGGAACTTACAGTCTAGTGTTAAGACAAATGATGTAAGATGTGATAAATGCTATGAAGAAACAAAATACCAGATAAAGGGGGTGGAGAGTGATAATTTTCGCTAATATTCATTTACACATTAAATAAAGCCCTCAATCTTTCCATCTCTGTTCTGCTTTAATCTCTTTGGTATTTACATTTTCCTAAGCACAGTTTAAAATTATAAGATGCTTACTCCTTGGACCAACCTAGATAGCATATTGAAAAGCAGAGACAAAGGTCCTTCTAGTCATGGCTATGGTTTTTCCTGTGGTCATGTATGGATGTGAGAGTTGGACTGTAAAGAAAGCTGAGCACTGAAGAATTGATGCTTTTGAACTGTGGTGTTGGAGAAGACTCTTGAGAGTCCCTTGGACTGCAAGGAGATCCAACCAGTCCATTCTGAAGGAGATCAGCCCTGGGATTTCTTTGGAAGGAATGATGCTGAAGCTGAAACTCCAGTACTTTGGCCACCTCATGCGAAGAGTTGACTCACTGGAAAAGACTCTGATGCTGGGAGGGACTGGGGGCAGGAGAAGGGGACGACAGAGGATGAGATGGCTGGATGGCATCACAGACTCAATGGACTTGAATCTGAGTGAACTCCGGGAGTTGGTGATGGACAGGGAGGCCTGGCATGCTATGATTCATGGGGTCGCAAAGAGTCGGACACGACTGAGCAACTGAACTGAAGCACAGTTTGAAGACTTCTACTGTAAAAAATAAATACATACTCCTGTACAGAAGATATGGTGATAGCTGCCATGATATTTTGGCCATCAAAGTCTGTCTTATAATGATTCTATCTTTATCAGTTGAAGCTTCAGAGTTTGAAATTACTGTCTAGGAAATGATAATAAATGTATGGAAAACTTGACATTCAAAAAGACTGCCCATATATGTAATTTCTTTTTTACATAGAACAATTTAGCTTTTATTTCTCACGGTAGCATGGTGTTTTTTAGCATAGTTTTAAAGTCATGATAGGTATGCCTCTGGAATTTAAGTTTAATTTGAACATAGTGATAAATGAAGCAAAAGTTATTTGAATTAATTTCACAGAAAGACCTATTTTAATCCCAGATAAGCATTCTCACACATGCATCCCTGTAAGTCATTAATAGGTGAATAACTATAACTTTACTAAAAATTTGTATATACTCCCAAAACAGCCTAAGGCTTATTAGGGTTCCATAGTATAGCAAGCACTGTATTTGAAGGATAACAGTTAGTTCAGAAAAATCTGACCTATATAGTTGGATTTTGGGAAGTCTTCTTGGATATATCTTTTGGTTCCCTTTGTTTTAGTTCAGTTCAGTCCAGTCGCTCAGTCGTGTCTGACTCTTTGTGGCCCAATGCATCGCAGCACGCCAGGCCTCCCTGTCCATCACCAACTCCGGGAGTTCACTCAGACTCACGTTCATCGAGTCCGTGATGCCATCCAGCCATCTCATCCTCAGTCGACCCCTTCTCCTCCTGCCCCCAGTCCCTCCCAGCATCGGAGTCATTTCCAATGAGTCAGCTCTTCACGTGAGGTGGCCAAAGTACTGGAGTTTCAGCTTCAGCATCATTCCTTCCAAAGAAATCCCAGGGCTGATCTCCTTCAGAATGGACTAGTTGAATCTCCCTGCAGTCCAAGGGACTCTCAAGAGTCTTCTCCAACACCACAGTTCAAAAGCATCAATTCTTCGGCGCTCAGCCTTATTCACAATCCAACTCTCATAGCCATACATGACCACTGGAAAAACCATAGCCTTGACTAGACGGACCTTAGTCAGCAAAGTAATGTCTCTGCTTTTCAATATGCTGTCTAGATTGGTCATAACTTTTCTTCCA
>SJYW01054072.1:671830-685678 GCA_006410735.1 Raphicerus campestris | reverse complement strand
GGAGTTCACTCAGACTCACGTTCATCGAGTCCGTAATGCCATCCAGCCATCTCATCCTCAGTCGACCCCTTCTCCTCCTGCCCCCAGTCCCTCCCAGCATCGGAGTCATTTCCAATGAGTCAGCTCTTCACGTGAGGTGGCCAAAGTACTGGAGTTTCAGCTTCAGCATCATTCCTTCCAAAGAAATCCCAGGGCTGATCTCCTTCAGAATGGACTAGTTGAATCTCCCTGCAGTCCAAGGGACTCTCAAGAGTCTTCTCCAACACCACAGTTCAAAAGCATCAATTCTTCGGCGCTCAGCCTTATTCACAATCCAACTCTCATAGCCATACATGACCACTGGAAAAACCATAGCCTTGACTAGACGGACCTTAGTCAGCAAAGTAATGTCTCTGCTTTTCAATATGCTGTCTAGATTGGTCATAACTTTTCTTCCAGGCAGTAAGCGTCTTTTAATTTCATGGCTGCAGTCAACATCTGCAGTGATTTTGGAGCCCAAAAAGTAAAGTCTGACACTGTTTCCACTGTTTCCCCATCTATTTCCCATGGAGTGATGGGACTGGATTCCATGATCTTCGTTTTCTGAATGTTGAGCTTTAAGCCAACTTTTTCACTCTCCACTTTTACTTTCATGAAGAGGCTTTTTTTTTAGTTCCTCTTCACTTTTTGCCATAAGGGTCACCATCCTTATGGCATTGATATTTCTCCCAGCAGTCTTGATTCCAGCTTGTGTTTCTTCCAGTCCAGCAATTTCTCATGATGTATTCTGCATATAAGTTTAATCCCTACAAAAAAAAACTAAACTTCTGCTTTGACTTCATTAAAATACTGCTTAACTAGGAGCTTATGCTGAAAATGCTTCCTAAGGTAATTTTTATGTTTGAATACCTTAAAAAGCAGACTTCTAGGCATAAGATATAATATATTTTAGGGCTTCCCTGGTGGCTCAGATGGTAAAGAATCTGCCTACAATGCAGGAGACCTGGGTTCAATCCCTGGGTGGGGAAGATCCGCTGGAGGAGGGCATAGCAGTCCTCTCCAGTATTCTTGCCTGGAGAATTCCATGGACAGAGGAACCTGGCAGGCTACAGTCCATGGTGTCACAGAGTCGGACATGTTGAGCGACTAAGCACAGCACAGTGTATTTTAGGTCTGTTCTGTCAGCCTGCTAGTTTACCTCAAGATTCCTCACTCCCATAAAATGAGGGGGTTAAGATGCTTAAAACAACTAGGGTCAAGAATTGGACAGCTTCCAAAAAGATGTGTGCACAGAAATCTTTCACTTTCGTCTCACCCAAAGGTTTCTGATTTGCAGCCAGCAAAGTGATTTGGTGAATAGAATGCCTTATTCTATACAGTGTTCCTAAAAAATAAGATCAGTTGGTTTCCAACATTTTAAATGTGAGATTCCACATAAACTTGATTCTCAGGTTCCTTTAACTGTTCAGATCATCTGATAATACCGACTTGAATTCCAATATGGCAGCCATTGGCCAAGGTTTTAACACTGGTTAAGAATTGCATGAGCCATAAACTCTCCAGTTCCCTTTATAGCCCACCATTTCTTAATGTTTCACTTCACTTACTTCTTTACTTGCAACCTTTATAAGCGTTTAAATATATGATCCTTGGTAAATAACTTACTGACTTATACGAAGAGTCTTTAAAAACTTTTGTTTTTTCTAATTGTGGCATGAGAAACTAATACTAATTGGGATAAGTCAAATGGCTTTTCTAAAAGTCTTGAATTTGGGTCAACATTGCCATCTCTCTTTCTCAGAACTGTACCATCTTGAGGAGAATATGCAGGTACAGAGGTATAGATATGTATTAATGTATTCTTTATTTACTGACTTACTNTTGCCATAAGGGTCACCATCCTTATGGCATTGATATTTCTCCCAGCAGTCTTGATTCCACCTTGTGTTTCTTCCAGTCCAGCAATTTCTCATGATGTATTCTGCATATAAGTTTAATCCCTACAAAAAAAAACTAAACTTCTGCTTTGACTTCATTAAAATACTGCTTAACTAGGAGCTTATGCTGAAAATGCTTCCTAAGGTAATTTTTATGTTTGAATACCTTAAAAAGCAGACTTCTAGGCATAAGATATAATATATTTTAGGGCTTCCCTGGTGGCTCAGATGGTAAAGAATCTGCCTACAATGCAGGAGACCTGGGTTCAATCCCTGGGTGGGGAAGATCCGCTGGAGGAGGGCATAGCAGTCCTCTCCAGTATTCTTGCCTGGAGAATTCCATGGACAGAGGAACCTGGCAGGCTACAGTCCATGGTGTCACAGAGTCGGACATGTTGAGCGACTAAGCACAGCACAGTGTATTTTAGGTCTGTTCTGTCAGCCTGCTAGTTTACCTCAAGATTCCTCACTCCCATAAAATGAGGGGGTTAAGATGCTTAAAACAACTAGGGTCAAGAATTGGACAGCTTCCAAAAAGATGTGTGCACAGAAATCTTTCACTTTCGTCTCACCCAAAGGTTTCTGATTTGCAGCCAGCAAAGTGATTTGGTGAATAGAATGCCTTATTCTATACAGTGTTCCTAAAAAATAAGATCAGTTGGTTTCCAACATTTTAAATGTGAGATTCCACATAAACTTGATTCTCAGGTTCCTTTAACTCTTCAGATCATCTGATATCACTGACTTGAATTCCAATATGGCAGCCATTGGCCAAGGTTTTAACACTGGTTAAGAATTGCATGAGCCATAAACTCTCCAGTTCCCTTTATAGCCCACCATTTCTTAATGTTTCACTTCACTTGCTTCTTTACTTGCAACCTTTATAAGCGTTTAAATATATGATCCTTGGTAAATAACTTACTGACTTATATGAAGAGTCTTTAAATAAAAACTTTTGTTTTTTCTAATTGTGGCATGAGAAACTAATCCTAATTGGGATAAGTCAAATGGCTTTTCTAAAAGTCTTGAATTTGGGTCAACATTGCCATCTCTCTTTCTCAGAACTGTACCATCTTGAGGAGAATATGCAGGTACAGAGGTATAGATATGTATTAATGTATTCTTTATTTACTGACTTACTCAAAGCATTTGATGTTGATTCCCCTGGAGTCTGGTAGTTTCTACAGGAAGAATGTTGGTGAATTCAGTGATGTTTGATAAGGTCCTAATTTTGTTGAGTTGATTATATGACTATTAAAGTTAATAATTTTTCAAGTTTGTATCACTAGAAAGTCTTTAACGTTTTTCTGTGTCATCAGGCNACACTGTTTCCACTGTTTCCCCATCTATTTCCCATGGAGTGATGGGACTGGATTCCATGATCTTCGTTTTCTGAATGTTGAGCTTTAAGCCAACTTTTTCACTCTCCACTTTTACTTTCATGAAGAGGCTTTTTTTTTAGTTCCTCTTCACTTTTTGCCATAAGGGTCACCATCCTTATGGCATTGATATTTCTCCCAGCAGTCTTGATTCCACCTTGTGTTTCTTCCAGTCCAGCAATTTCTCATGATGTATTCTGCATATAAGTTTAATCCCTACAAAAAAAAACTAAACTTCTGCTTTGACTTCATTAAAATACTGCTTAACTAGGAGCTTATGCTGAAAATGCTTCCTAAGGTAATTTTTATGTTTGAATACCTTAAAAAGCAGACTTCTAGGCATAAGATATAATATATTTTAGGGCTTCCCTGGTGGCTCAGATGGTAAAGAATCTGCCTACAATGCAGGAGACCTGGGTTCAATCCCTGGGTGGGGAAGATCCGCTGGAGGAGGGCATAGCAGTCCTCTCCAGTATTCTTGCCTGGAGAATTCCATGGACAGAGGAACCTGGCAGGCTACAGTCCATGGTGTCACAGAGTCGGACATGTTGAGCGACTAAGCACAGCACAGTGTATTTTAGGTCTGTTCTGTCAGCCTGCTAGTTTACCTCAAGATTCCTCACTCCCATAAAATGAGGGGGTTAAGATGCTTAAAACAACTAGGGTCAAGAATTGGACAGCTTCCAAAAAGATGTGTGCACAGAAATCTTTCACTTTCGTCTCACCCAAAGGTTTCTGATTTGCAGCCAGCAAAGTGATTTGGTGAATAGAATGCCTTATTCTATACAGTGTTCCTAAAAAATAAGATCAGTTGGTTTCCAACATTTTAAATGTGAGATTCCACATAAACTTGATTCTCAGGTTCCTTTAACTCTTCAGATCATCTGATATCACTGACTTGAATTCCAATATGGCAGCCATTGGCCAAGGTTTTAACACTGGTTAAGAATTGCATGAGCCATAAACTCTCCAGTTCCCTTTATAGCCCACCATTTCTTAATGTTTCACTTCACTTGCTTCTTTACTTGCAACCTTTATAAGCGTTTAAATATATGATCCTTGGTAAATAACTTACTGACTTATATGAAGAGTCTTTAAATAAAAACTTTTGTTTTTTCTAATTGTGGCATGAGAAACTAATCCTAATTGGGATAAGTCAAATGGCTTTTCTAAAAGTCTTGAATTTGGGTCAACATTGCCATCTCTCTTTCTCAGAACTGTACCATCTTGAGGAGAATATGCAGGTATAGAGGTATAGATATGTATTAATGTATTCTTTATTTACTGACTTACTCAAAGCATTTGATGTTGATTCCCCTGGAGTCTGGTAGTTTCTACAGGAAGAATGTTGGTGAATTCAGTGATGTTTGATAAGGTCCTAATTTTGTTGAGTTGATTATATGACTATTAAAGTTAATAATTTTTCAAGTTTGTATCACTAGAAAGTCTTTAACGTTTTTCTGTGTCATCAGGCAGGTACTTGGGGTAATCATCTATACTGCTTACTAAATATTTTTGGCTCTGCACCATCTGGCACCTTCTGACCCCTCTATCATTGGGCCGTGTGAACAGTTCTGGCCAGAGTTGTGAATGGAAATGAGCGTGTCACTTCCAAGCCGATCATTTAATTGCCAGTACGAGGTCTTCCAGAGCTCTTTTCCTTGTACTGCTGCTTCTAGTATTGTTTCAGGGAATGGCTGTTCCATAAGTCCGAGTTCCAGAGGAGAACAGTTATATAGAGCAGAGGTCTTCAGCAACCAGATAGACAGGTAAAATGAGTGAGAAATAAATCTTTGTTGTTTTAAGCTAAAGATTTCTTGGACTTCATTACTGCAGCTTTTGAACAAGCCTAGATACTACACTGTACCAATAAACTGAACAAAGAATGATGTAATTAACAATCAGAGCAATTAATTAAAGGCAGCTGTGTTAAAATCTGTAAGCTGCAACTGTTAGAAGATTGTTTTTAGTCTTTTGGGTAATTTTTATTTGTAAGTTGTGTCATCAGGGGACATAATTCTTAGAAATTGTAGCTCAGAGTGCACGTGAAAGATACATCAGGGAGCATGGAACATTTTGCAGAGTCAGCACAGTTTTAAGAATATAAAAATATCAGAAGATGATCAAGATTATCATAGAGACCTCTGCGTACCATCAGTATGGTGTGTGTGTGTGTTTTCTCAAGAGTATCATGGAGCTGAAAGGTTTTAAACAGCCTTGTTAGATAGATTACAGATATTTGTGACATAATGTAATTTTGTGATATGATTTTAGAGCTAGAAGAACCCTTAAATATCATGTAATACAACACTCTTATTTTGTAGATGTTGTATGTTATAAAAGATGAAATAAAGAATGTGCTTGATTAACTTTGTACATTATTTTTATGTTTTAAAATACCATTTTGATTTCCTTTTCCCATCTTATATTTTTCTTAGCACTCTTTGCCAACATTTGTTTTCCTCTTGCTTCCTCATTTTCCCCTTTTTCATTATATTTAATCCTCACAATAATTGTAAGAAGTAGGTACTTTTCTGCCACTTTACAGTTGTGGAGACAGGCTTGGTGAGGTGAAGTCATCTGCCCAGAATCATGTTGTTGCACAGCCTGGAATTTGAACGTATGTCTTAAATGTATTTAAGATTCTTGTTCGAATGTATAGAATGTTTTTACTTTGTGTGATTATTAATTAAAATAATTCCTGTCTGAATGACAGAAGCCCAAAGTAATAGCTGTTTAAAAAGATAGAAGGTTATTCTTTTCTGATGTGGTGACAGTCTAGAGGTAAGCCTCTAAGGTCAGTGTGAAGGCTCCACCATAACATATTAGGGACCTGGGCTCCTATTTTATTACTCCACCATCCGTAAACATGTGACTTTATGGTTCAAAATATCTACTCGTGTTCCAACATTCTACCTAGTAGGAATCAGAAAAGGTAAAAAAGGACCCCTTTTCTTTTCTTTAGAACCTGTCCCAAAAGTCACGCAAGCCACTTCTGTTTATATCTCAATGGCCAAAACTTAGTCAGATGGTCATCTCGACAGTAAGAAATGTGGACTGTATTCTAGATAGTCATCTGCTCGGCTAAAAATCTAGGGTCTGTCATAGAGGAGGTGGATAGATTTGAAGTGTTGGACATTTCTGTCAGTTGTTATCAGTTGTTTCAAATTGTTTATTCATAGGTATTTAACAAACACTTATTATGTACCACACACTGTGGTTTATTATTTTCTGCAGCGGAAAACTATATTGATTTTTGTGTTCATTTACAGGTTATAAAAATATTACTTTAAATAAAGAATATTCAGATGTTTTGTTTGTACATAGAAAAGTCTGAAAAGTGTTAGCTTAATATTTTACTTTAAAATGTTACTGACAAAATAAATGAGAAAAACTTGTTCTTGTCTCATTTGCAAGTAGAATGTGATTAATCATATACGTAGATTCAATTGTGAATCTAAAAAGTAGAGTTAAATTTTAAGACTTTGCTTCTTTTACTTCCACTACTAGTGAGTCAAAATACTTAATTGATAACGCATGTCATTCCCCTAGTGAAGATGAGTGTTTCACCTAAACTCTTATAAGAACTTTTACTCATCTTGATAGAAGACCCTATTGCTTATATATAACATAAATGATTTATTAATTCTGGGTACTTATTTAAATATTTATGCAGTCACTGTCTTTAATTATGAATTTTTCAAAGGTAGTTTCTCTCTCTCACTATCTTTATGTTGTTTCTCATGAAGTAGTATCAGTACTTAAGATTTTTTTTTTTAATTTAATGAATAAGAACATTTATTTAAGATGGATTCTGTTTAGCCATCTTAGTTGTGGTAGTGGTCTTATAAACTGAAAATCAGCACAGTTACATGCCTTTGTAAGCATGACCAAATTATCAACTTTTCATTCTTAAATGAAAAATTCCAACCAATATGTTTATGTAAATTGGTTCTCATTTGTTCAGAACACCTAGTAAAATCACAAGTCCAGCTTTAGGCTTATCTCTGTGCTCTAGTAGAAGATGCCATATTTCTTCAAAGTCAGCCAGTACCTTCGAGTATTTTTGTACCACAACCTCCAAATAATAGATATACAGAAAATTGTGTAAAACTTTTGAAATAAAATTTAGCTTTTACTTACGTACCTCATAAATTAGTAGCTGTTTATAGATCCTTAGTTTGAACAGTTGATTAAAAGAATGCCCATATGATTTGATTAAGGTTTCATTTAAGTTTTCTGTAGCTGTATTATTTCAGAGCCACGTAAATGAGCTATCTAAGAACATTTGTGGAAATTAGATTTTCATTTAATTTGGTTCTGTATTAGTCTTAACATCAGAACATTGTCTGTAAAATCAGCTATGTAGTGATTAGTTTTGACACAAATGTGTAAATAAAAGTATTTAATAATTAACTCATTAGCTTTCTATGGTATCAGCAGATTTACAGCATTTTAAAATTGAGACAGTTTCTTACTGAGCTAATTTAACAACAGTATTTTGATTTTTATTTTCTGTATTGAAATATGTTTGAAGGCAAAGGGAATAACAAAGCTAATGTAAGTCTCAAACTAATTATTTTGTATTTGTTATAGTTATTATATAACATCAGTATGCTTGGTGCTATGATAATCACTGTTAAATAAAGGAGGATCCAAAGAAAAAATTATACATATATGCATTTTTTGAAATTTGTACATACATTTTTATAATGAGGAGATTGCTCCATAGATTGGGTTTTGATTGTCATTTTTCCCAGTTCTAAAGATCAGTCTGGTTTGTTAAATTCCTTTTGAATTTCAGATTATTACTTTTTAAGTCCAATGGCTTTCACCCCTGGTTGTTTATCATGAACAGTGAATATCTTCAAAGTTCAAATGCTTTTAATGTGAATAACTTAAATCTAACTGAAACTGGCTTAAACAATAAGAAAACTTACATTAAATGACAAGATGTTTTGTNCTTTAGAACCTGTCCCAAAAGTCACGCAAGCCACTTCTGTTTATATCTCAATGGCCAAAACTTAGTCAGATGGTCATCTCGACAGTAAGAAATGTGGACTGTATTCTAGATAGTCATCTGCTCGGCTAAAAATCTAGGGTCTGTCATAGAGGAGGTGGATAGATTTGAAGTGTTGGACATTTCTGTCAGTTGTTATCAGTTGTTTCAAATTGTTTATTCATAGGTATTTAACAAACACTTATTATGTACCACACACTGTGGTTTATTATTTTCTGCAGCGGAAAACTATATTGATTTTTGTGTTCATTTACAGGTTATAAAAATATTACTTTAAATAAAGAATATTCAGATGTTTTGTTTGTACATAGAAAAGTCTGAAAAGTGTTAGCTTAATATTTTACTTTAAAATGTTACTGACAAAATAAATGAGAAAAACTTGTTCTTGTCTCATTTGCAAGTAGAATGTGATTAATCATATACGTAGATTCAATTGTGAATCTAAAAAGTAGAGTTAAATTTTAAGACTTTGCTTCTTTTACTTCCACTACTAGTGAGTCAAAATACTTAATTGATAACGCATGTCATTCCCCTAGTGAAGATGAGTGTTTCACCTAAACTCTTATAAGAACTTTTACTCATCTTGATAGAAGACCCTATTGCTTATATATAACATAAATGATTTATTAATTCTGGGTACTTATTTAAATATTTATGCAGTCACTGTCTTTAATTATGAATTTTTCAAAGGTAGTTTCTCTCTCTCACTATCTTTATGTTGTTTCTCATGAAGTAGTATCAGTACTTAAGATTTTTTTTTTTAATTTAATGAATAAGAACATTTATTTAAGATGGATTCTGTTTAGCCATCTTAGTTGTGGTAGTGGTCTTATAAACTGAAAATCAGCACAGTTACATGCCTTTGTAAGCATGACCAAATTATCAACTTTTCATTCTTAAATGAAAAATTCCAACCAATATGTTTATGTAAATTGGTTCTCATTTGTTCAGAACACCTAGTAAAATCACAAGTCCAGCTTTAGGNGTGGTAGTGGTCTTATAAACTGAAAATCAGCACAGTTACATGCCTTTGTAAGCATGACCAAATTATCAACTTTTCATTCTTAAATGAAAAATTCCAACCAATATGTTTATGTAAATTGGTTCTCATTTGTTCAGAACACCTAGTAAAATCACAAGTCCAGCTTTAGGCTTATCTCTGTGCTCTAGTAGAAGATGCCATATTTCTTCAAAGTCAGCCAGTACCTTCGAGTATTTTTGTACCACAACCTCCAAATAATAGATATACAGAAAATTGTGTAAAACTTTTGAAATAAAATTTAGCTTTTACTTACGTACCTCATAAATTAGTAGCTGTTTATAGATCCTTAGTTTGAACAGTTGNATCTCTATGCTCTAGTAGAAGATGCCATATTTCTTCAAAGTCAGCCAGTACCTTCGAGTATTTCTGTACCACAACCTCCAAATAATAGACATACAGAAAATTGTGTAAAACTTTTGAAATAAAATTTAGCTTTTACTTATGTACCTCATAAATTAGTAGCTGTTTATAGATCCTTAGTTTGAACAGTTTATTAAAAGAATGCCCATATGATTTGATTAAGGTTTCATTTAAGTTTTCTGTAGCTGTATTATTTCAGAGCCACGTAAATGAGCTATCTAAGAACATTTGTGGAAATTAGATTTTCATTTAATTTGGTTCTGTATTAGTCTTAACATCAGAACATTGTCTGTAAAATCAGCTATGTAGTGATTAGTTTTGACACAAATGTGTAAATAAAAGTATTTAATAATTAACTCATTAGCTTTCTATGGTATCAGCAGTTTACACCATTTTAAAATTGAGACAGTTTCTTACTGAGCTAATTTAACAACAGTATTTTGATTTTTATTTTCTGTATTGAAATATGTTTGAAGGCAAAGGGAATAACAAAGCTAATGTAAGTCTCAAACTAATTATTTTGTATTTGTTATAGTTATTATATAACATCAGTATGCTTGGTGCTATGATAATCACTGTTAAATAAAGGAGGATCCAAAGAAAAAATTATACATATATGCATTTTTTGAAATTTGTACATACATTTTTATAATGAGGAGATTGCTCCATAGATTGGGTTTTGATTCTCATTTTTCCCAGTTCTAAAGATCAGTCTGGTTTGTTAAATTCCTTTTGAATTTCAGATTATTACTTTTTAAGTCCAATGGCTTTCACCCCTGGTTGTTTATCATGAACAGTGAATATCTTCAAAGTTCAAATGCTTTTAATGTGAATAACTTAAATCTAACTGAAACTGGCTTAAACAATAAGAAAACTTACATTAAATGACAAGATGTTTTGTCTTGTCATGTCTAGTTCCTCTCAAGGACATAGAATGGCTGCCTATGATAACAGTGTAACATTTCTTCTTGTTAGTATCTATTAGGAAAAAAGGGAAATGGACCTCTTTTACCCAGAAGTCAAAAAAGCAAGCTGCTACTTCTCTCTCATATTAGCTCAGGCCTCCTTGCCCTTGATGAGTATGAAATTACTATAAATAACCATATTCATATGTGGTAGAAATTACGAAGTTACAGTGTCCACTTCATGAGAAGTAAAGTGTGGATATGTTTTTTTACAAGGTCTGCAGATGATTTAGTTCACGACTGAGTCCGAACATTGCTATACTTCCCAGTTTAAAAAATAATAGAGAAGGAAAAAAAGATACTAATTCTTTTTCTCCATTTTCTAGTGGAACAAAGGACAGTTTGATTTAACTTACCTTCTTGATTTCTGCTGAAGAGGCTAGTGTTCTGGTTAGTCTTGGTTAAGACTCCAGGGTAAAATAATTGTTAAGGATAAGAATTGAAAACCATATTCATATTTGTAATTTAAATCTATCAATCGTGTGAAATAGACCCAATTTTTAATACAGTGGCTGTTGTCAGAGATATTTTGGTTGTGTGCTATCTGGCAAAGGAGTTAACCAATCAGAATACAGTGATAAAAAGAAGTGTTTTAGCTATTTGGAAAAAAGGTGTCCAGCAATCTCATTTATCTTAAACAGCACTAAGGAACACAAGCAATCATGACTTAGGAGCAGCATGACATGGTTATAAAGCCCGTGCACTTTATTCTTGGAAAAGTCTTCTCAGTTCCTATAATAGTGACTGTTTACCCTCACTTTTGGGGTCACAGTGGCTCAGCAGGTAAAGAATGTGCCTGCAGTGCGGAGGGAAGATCCCCTGGAGAAGGAAATGACAACCGGTTTCCAGTATTCTTGCCTGGAGAATTGCATGGACAGAAGAGCCTGGAGGGCCACAGTCCGTGGGGTCACAAAAGAGTCTGACTTGAGCAAACGACTGAGCGGCTAAGCCCACGCCCTTACATTTAAAGCAAATAGGTTTAGCAAGCTATTTCTTTGTTTTATCAGAGAAAAGAGGAATCTGCAGTCTCAGAAACAGCCAAAAGAAATGACATTTAACAACCTTATAGCAAGAAAAGAAAAAAAAATTGATAAACTGCAGGAATAACACAAGAAACCCAGCAGTTTAGGATAATACAAAAATAGGGTTGTGGTAGTCATTTGGTAATACATAGAAATACTGAATCATTAGTTGTACACCAGGAACTAACATATTGTGTGTGTGTGTACGCATGTGCTCAGTAACATGGTTTTATAGGTCAATTATACATTAAAAAACACTCACAGAAAAAGATACCAGATTTGTGATTATCAGAAGCAAGGATTAAGAATAGGGGGATAGGATGAAGGTGGTCAAAATGTATAAACTTCCACTTTTCGGGTAAAAAAGTACTAGAGATTTAATGTATAACATGATTTATTTGTTAATACTTCTGTACATTATTTATGAAAGTTATTAAGAGTAAATCCTGAGCATTCTGATGACCAGGAAAAGAATTTTTTTTCTTTTATTTTGCATCTATGAGATGTTGGATGTTTACTAAACTTTACTAGGGTAGCCATTTCCTGATGTACATAAGTCAAATCATTATGCTCTATACCTTAAATGTATACAGTGCTGTATATTAATTATAACCCAATAAAACTAGAAGAAAAAAATTGCTTTGTACTGATAAGTGAGTGACCATGGTCTTGTTGTATTATACATCAGTGGACTTATTCATGATCCTAATGGTTATCTTATAAAAACCAAGAAAGTGTTACATTATTTTAAGATATTCTTTTAAAAGCAAAATAAGGTAATATACTTTAGAAATATTTTCGCTCAAAATAATTAAATTTTTTTTTTTAATTTTGGTGTTTGAAGGATTTGTAAAAATCTTCAGATATCCTGAAAAAGTAACTGCAGATAAGAAAGACACAGTAAAGCTTTAGCTGTTTGTATGCAAGGGTAAAGTCTCATCCATTTATGAATTTGTGATAATTACCATTTTTCTCTGTGTAAATCATCCAGCAGATATTAAAGTCTGCCACATTTTTAGTTTAATCTTAATTATGCATGTAATTCACGCATCATAAAAGTGAAGCATTGGTATTGACACAGTTGTTTCCCAAATCCCCTGCTTATTTTGTATTTTTACATTTTAATATTTTGAACTCCAGGTAATCTTGAGATCAGTGAGTATATTTTATTATGGTAGTGTTCCATCTTAAACATCTTAGAAAAGAGATCCATTTCTATGAAGGGTAGCTTTAAATTACCCATATTGCTGGTCAGTTGCTACAATTAAGAGTTTATTATGAAAATGTTACTATGAATCCTTTCAGTTTTGTAGGTATCAGTACTTTTTCTGGACTAGAAACTCATTTGTAAGAAGTATAATTAAATTTTTCATAAAGGTGAAAGTATTTATAGTTGATTCAGGTTTTTGTGTTTGAGCCAACCTTGTGTTTTTCTCTAGGACATCGTTACTAATAATATGTGAGTATATCACATGAAAACTTGGATAATTTGTAAATTTTTTTTTAACTCTTCAGTTCTAGTATGAAGAGTGTTTTATTTCAGTTAATTATGTGACTGACTGAAGGAAGGAAATTGTGGAAAAAGTAATATTTTGGCGCCATCTGCTGTTCTTTAGTGTGATATTGCATAAGTATGATATTTCATCTATTGATACTTCAGTAAAACTTGTAATTTGAATTTGTTTTTTCTTTCATCCAAATACGGCACAAAAATAAAGGAAGGTTTTTTTGTTTTTTTTTTTAATCTGCTGGAGCTGCCTTACAATTACTATATTTCCAGCTGCCAAAGTTATCTTGTAATTTAGATGGTAAGAAGTAGGCTTGTCTTAAACTCATTTCCATACTCTGAACTCTGCCACTTGTATTTTCATCCAATGTCTCTGACTTCCTGAAGATTTTCTTCTCTCAGTTCCTTGTCTTCCCATGAAAGCTCCCGAGTAATACAGTTTCACTAGACTATTTACTTTAGCTTTGTTTGTTTTTAGTATCCCTTTTCCTTTCTGAATACCATGTGTTTTTGTTTCATTGCTTGCCCATATCTTATTCTCAAGCCTAACCTGTGTTTACGCTATTAAATCTTCCCCTATGATTCTGAACTACATTTATTTCTATTTTTGTTGCTTTTCCTTTAGGTAAATTATTTG
>SJYW01054072.1:641388-669891 GCA_006410735.1 Raphicerus campestris | reverse complement strand
ATTAAACCCTGCACCCTGTAGTGGAAGATTGGAGTCCTAACTACTGGACCACCAGGGAATTCCCCAGAAATAACATCTTATTTTATATTTATGTTCTCTAATTGTCTCATGTGATATGGTTGTACTCTGGTACATAGAGATATACACACACTGTTTTGTTCATTAATTGCCACTTTTGTCTGTCTTTTCTCTCCAAACAAATGGCATGTTCTTTGTTGACTGGGATAATTTGTGTACTAATTTTATAATCTTCAGTTAACAATTCTACCTGCAAATTAGGTATGAAGACTAGGAAATATAATTAAGAGAATTGTGTGCTGAATAAAGATAGATGTATCCTGAGCAGTGAACTTTGAGTCAAGTGGGTAAATTTCTGTGCATAAATAGCATGAGGTTTATTTTGGCTGCCTAAAGCTTATCCTACTTCATCTTTATCAAATCAAATATTGCCTGTTGATTTCTGCTATGGTAGTTTACTTACAGCATTCCCTCTACCCACCTCATCCCAGTATAACTTTAAACAACATACTTAATTTTGAAGCTTCCCAGGTGGCACAGTGGTAGAGACTCTGCCTGCCAATTCAGGAGATGCAAGAGATGCAGTTTCCATCTCTGGGTCCAGAAGATCCCTTGGAGAAGGAAATGGCAACCTGCTCTAGTATTCTTGCCTGTAAAATCCCATGGATGAGAGGAACCTGGTGGGCTATAGTCTATGGGGTCACAAAGAGTCAAACGTGAGTGAGCACTCATGCCTAAAGCTTAATCTTATTTTCCTCACTATGGGCAATAAGAGAGTCAGTAGACTCTCTTGTAAGATGAGAATGTTCATGACTCTCCATTTTCATTATCAAGGTTGGTAACATTTACCACATTGTTAATAGAGCATTATTGATTTGTATGTAGGTTGATTCTAAAAGTTGAAAAATAACAATAGTGTTTATCTTATTATACTTACAGGAATATCTTCTCTGTTTAGCCAAGTATATGATAGATTGTTTCTTTTTCTACTACGTCATATATTCTTATTCTGCTCAAAAGAAATCATTCCTAACTTCTGATGGATTCTTTTTTGTATTTCACCTGTTGGCTTTATCATGTCCTCAAGTTTTTCTGAGTTCCCTACTATCTAACCTATTAATTTCCAGGAAATTTCTTACCTGCAGTTCTTTGGAGCCCTGGTTCAATCTATAGCAAATTTCTTTGGGCCTCCTTCACCCCTTTTACCTTAGAATATCTTCCCATTGTTGCTTTTCTGTGATGATTTCATTAACTACTGCATCTTAAGTCTTACCCCTTTTGGGTTTACTCACTACTTTTGTTGACATGTATTCTCAAGTAATTTTCTGTTATAGGAGAAAATTTGTAAGTCTGTATATGTCTGAAAATTTCTTTACTCTGCCTTCACCCTTATTTGGTATTTTGACAAGACTTCTTTTATTGATCTGCAGTGAATGCCATTGTTTTCAGATCTTCATATCACTGTTGTCCTTTGTTTTGTACTTGCATTTTCAGGATTCAAAACTTCTCTGAGATTTTGAAAGAAGTTGACAGCTCCTTCTGTTGTAGCCTCTAATGTGCTTTACTGGGCAGCATCCTCTACTTTGCTTCACTATTCAATATCCCTTTATATTTTTGTCTTCAAGAAACCCATTGAAATCTTGTGTATTGATAGGTTCATCGATTCTCTTTGTTGTAAGGATTTGTATCTTTTTATTTCCTTACTATTAATACTAAGGAGTTTAGAGATAAAATTAATCAACCTATACTGTCATTTTCCCCTCTGTTTTTGTTAAAGTTTGAAATTGAAATAGTAATACATACTTAGAATATAATTTATACTGTAACTTGAATTCTTCTTATTATAATGTAATGTTAGATTCCTAACAATTACGTTATAGTTATTTTGCTATATCAGAAAGTGATTCCTAATTTTGTGTTGTGTTTTATAGCTAATAGTAGTATGTATACATGTAACTTTCCAGTGGATAATGGCAAAAACATTAGTAGAGAAGAGTGACTGAGCCATACGTTGAGGCTTTTTTGTTCCTTCCTGTTCTAACTGCCACCACTCTAATCCAGGGCTTTCTGATTTTGTTGGCATTATTGATGGAACCTTTTTATTGTGCCCTATTGCTGCCTAAACCACCTCTTAACAAAGGGTATAATAAATGCTACAACACTAATTGAAAACTTTCCATGATTTCTTAAGAGATAAAAGACCAAACTCTTTACCTTGGAGTTTTGTTTGGTCCCAGTAATTCTCATGTCGTCCCTTGCCCAGCAGCAGCAGCATGCCTTGGAATTTGTTAGCAATTTAAATTCTCACTCCCTCTCCCCTTTGTCTGATTCGAGTAGAGCTCAGCAAGGTGCTTTAACACCACCTCAAGATTTGGGCTGGTCTAGTCCATCCCTTTCATTTGCAGGCAGAAAATTGAGGCAAAGAGAAAGAGGTAAATTGGCTTGTCCTAACTTAAACAACTAGGTAGGATTTTCTCTCTTAATACTGTATACATGATTTGACTTTTTATGAGTTGCAATCAGAAAGCAATCTATCCATGATGGGAAAGCTTTATATAGAATGTGAGACTTGACAGAACCTTATACTATAACCTTATGTAAGTAAGAAGAAAAGAGATGATATTATAAGCAAGAAGACCACAGTGAATAAAGGCGTGAAGATATAAACATACTTTTGACCCTTAAACAGGTTTGAACTGCATGTGTCCACTTATCCATGTGGTTTTTTGTTTGTTTGTTTTGTTTTGTTTTTTGATAGTAAATGCTGCAGTTCCACACAATCTGTAGTTGGTTGAATCTGTGGATCAGGAACTGCCAATGTGGAGGGCCAACTGTTAGTTATAGGTGGGTTTTTAAATGCAAGGAGGATCAGTGCCCCTAATCCCATATGTTCCAGGGTCAGCTAGAACATCTCAGGGTCATTCTAAGAACAGTTGGCAAGTTGGACTAATAATTAATAGGCCTCCTTTACATGAATATAGAGAATAATAATGTATGTAAAATAATGATCACAGTGCCTGGCATATTGATAAAGCATTAGCTGCACCTTCTTGTTGTTCGGCTAATGTTGGTTGTGCTGTTGATTTTGTTTTTGTTAGGAAGGTAGCATGGGACAGAAGATAAGACTGGGTGGCTGAATCAAATCCCAGCCATGCACTTACTAGCTGTTTGACTTCTAGAAAGTCACACTCTAAAACTCAGTTTCTACATTTCTAAAATGAAAATACTACTATCAGCCTTATAGGGTGGTTATAATGATGCAATGAGATATTGTTTCTTGATTACAGGCCTGCGTCATAATGAGTTCAGTTCAGTCGCTCAGTCGTGTCCAACTCTTTGCGACCCCATGGACTGCAGCACACCAGGCTTCCCTGTCCATCACCAACTCCTGGAGCTTACTCAAACTCATGTCCATTGAGTCGGTAATGCCATCCAACCATCTCATCTTCTGTTGTCCCCTTCTCTTCCTGTCTTCAGTCTTTCCCAGCATCAGGGTCTTTTCCAGTGAGTCAGTTCTTCACATCAGGTGGCCAAAATATTGGAGTTTCAGCTTCAGCATCAGTCCTTCCAGTGAATATTCAGGACTGATTTCCTTTAGGATGGACTGTTTTGATCTCCTTGCAGTCCAAGGGACTCTAAAGAATCTTCACCAACATCAGAGTTCAAAAGCATCGATTCTTCGGTGCTCAGCTTTCTTTATAGTCCAACTCTCATCCATACATGACTCCTGGAAAAACCATAGATTTGACTAGATGGAACTTTGTTGACAAAGTAATGTCTCTGCTTTTAATATGCTGTCTAGGTTGGTCATACATAGCTTTTCTTCCAAGGAGAAAGCATCTTTTAATTTTCATGGCTGCAGTCACCATCTGCAGTAATTTTGGAGCCCAAGAAAATAAAGCCTTTCACTATTTCCATTGTTTCCTCATCTATTTCCCATGAAATGATGGGCCCAGATGCCATGATCTTAGTTTTCTGAATGTTGAGTTTTAAGCCAGCTTTTTCACTCTCCTCTCTTCACTTGGATCAAGAGGCTCCTCATTTCCTCTTCACTTTCTGCCATAAGGGTGGTATCATTGGCGTATCTGAGGTTATTGCTATTTCTCTCAGCAGTCTTGATTCCAGCTTGTGCTTCATCCAGCCTAATTATTTAACTGATAATAACTTACTAATATTACTTACTAGTTTGATAAGTCATCTTATTTGACTCTCAATGACAAAACTATGTCAAAAATAATATTTTTCATGAAAAGGTAAATCTTTGTCATGACTGAAGCAGTTTACAAATATGGCCAAGGGAAAAAGTAAACTGGTTAAATAAATTTAACAAGGGGCTGATTACATAAATTATGGAACAGTTTTATTCTTCAGGCACTAGAAAGCATGTTTCAGAAAGAAATTTTGTAACTTTTTCTTTTGTGTTTTTCTGTATTCACATTTTCTAAGTGAACTTTTTAAAAATTAAGATAGAGTTGATATACAATGTTATATAAGTTTCAGGTATACAATGTAGTGTTGCACAATTTTTAAAGGTTATATTCCATTTATAGTTACTATAAAATATTGGCTATATTCCCTGTGTTGTACTGTGTATTCTTATAGTTTATTTTGTACACAGTAATTTGTACCTCTTAAACCCCTAGACTTACTTGCCTCTCCACTAGCAACTCCTAGTTTGTTTTCTATATCTCTGTTGTTCTTTTTATTATATTCAGTAGTTAAATTTTTAGCTTCCACACATGTGATATCACATAGTATTTTTCTTTCTGACTCATTTCACTTAGCATAATACCCTCCAAGTCTATCCATGTTGTTACAGGGCAAAAGTTCATTCTGTGTGTGTGTGTGTGTGTGTGTGNTTGAAAGAAGTTGACAGCTCCTTCTTCTGTTGTAGCCTCTAATGTGCTTTACTGGGCAGCATCCTCTACTTTGCTTCACTACTCAATATCCCTTTATATTTTTGTCTTCAAGAAACCCATTGAAATCTTGTGTATTGATAGGTTCATCGATTCTCTTTGTTGTAAGGATTTGTATCTTTTTATTTCCTTACTATTAATACTAAGGAGTTTAGAGATAAAATTAATCAACCTATACTGTCATTTTCCCCTCTGTTTTTGTTAAAGTTTGAAATTGAAATAGTAATACATACTTAGAATATAATTTATACTGTAACTTGAATTCTTATTATTATAATGTAATGTTAGATTCCTAACAATTACGTTATAGTTATTTTGCTATATCAGAAAGTGATTCCTAATTTTGTGTTGTGTTTTATAGCTAATAGTAGTATGTATACATGTAACTTTCCAGTGGATAATGGCAAAAACATTAGTAGAGAAGAGTGACTGAGCCATACGTTGAGGCTTTTTTGTTCCTTCCTGTTCTAACTGCCACCACTCTAATCCAGGGCTTTCTGATTTTGTTGGCATTATTGATGGAACCTTTTTATTGTGCCCTATTGCTGCCTAAACCACCTCTTAACAAAGGGTATAATAAATGCTACAACACTAATTGAAAACTTTCCATGATTTCTTAAGAGATAAAAGACCAAACTCTTTACCTTGGAGTTTTGTTTGGTCCCAGTAATTCTCATGTCGTCCCTTGCCCAGCAGCAGCAGCATGCCTTGGAATTTGTTAGCAATTTAAATTCTCACTCCCTCTCCCCTTTGTCTGATTCGGGTAGAGCTCAGCAAGGTGCTTTAACACCACCTCAAGATTTGGGCTGGTCTAGTCCATCCCTTTCATTTGCAGGCAGAAAATTGAGGCAAAGAGAAAGAGGTAAATTGGCTTGTCCTAACTTAAACAACTAGGTAGGATTTTCTCTCTTAATACTGTATACATGATTTGACTTTTTATGAGTTGCAATCAGAAAGCAATCTATCCATGATGGGAAAGCTTTATATAGAATGTGAGACTTGACAGAACCTTATACTATAACCTTATGTAAGTAAGAAGAAAAGAGATGATATTATAAGCAAGAAGACCACAGTGAATAAAGGCGTGAAGATATAAACATACTTTTGACCCTTAAACAGGTTTGAACTGCATGTGTCCACTTATCCATGTGGTTTTTTGTTTGTTTGTTTTGTTTTGTTTTTTGATAGTAAATGCTGCAGTTCCACACAATCTGTAGTTGGTTGAATCTGTGGATCAGGAACTGCCAATGTGGAGGGCCAACTGTTAGTTATAGGTGGATTTTTAAATGCAAGGAGGATCAGTGCCCCTAATCCCATATGTTCCAGGGTCAGCTAGAACATCTCAGGGTCATTCTAAGAACAGTTGGCAAGTTGGACTAATAATTAATAGGCCTCCTTTACATGAATATAGAGAATAATAATGTATGTAAAATAATGATCACAGTGCCTGGCATATTGATAAAGCGTTAGCTGCACCTTCTTGTTGTTCGGCTAATGTTGGTTGTGCTGTTGATTTTGTTTTTGTTAGGAAGGTAGCATGGGACAGAAGATAAGACTGGGTGGCTGAATCAAATCCCAGCCATGCACTTACTAGCTGTTTGACTTCTAGAAAGTCACACTCTAAAACTCAGTTTCTACATTTCTAAAATGAAAATACTACTATCAGCCTTATAGGGTGGTTATAATGATGCAATGAGATATTGTTTCTTGATTACAGGCCTGCGTCATAATGAGTTCAGTTCAGTCGCTCAGTCGTGTCCAACTCTTTGCGACCCCATGGACTGCAGCACACCAGGCTTCCCTGTCCATCACCAACTCCTGGAGCTTACTCAAACTCATGTCCATTGAGTCGGTAATGCCATCCAACCATCTCATCTTCTGTTGTCCCCTTCTCTTCCTGTCTTCAGTCTTTCCCAGCATCAGGGTCTTTTCCAGTGAGTCAGTTCTTCACATCAGGTGGCCAAAATATTGGAGTTTCAGCTTCAGCATCAGTCCTTCCAGTGAATATTCAGGACTGATTTCCTTTAGGATGGACTGTTTTGATCTCCTTGCAGTCCAAGGGACTCTAAAGAATCTTCACCAACATCAGAGTTCAAAAGCATCGATTCTTCGGTGCTCAGCTTTCTTTATAGTCCAACTCTCATCCATACATGACTCCTGGAAAAACCATAGATTTGACTAGATGGAACTTTGTTGACAAAGTAATGTCTCTGCTTTTAATATGCTGTCTAGGTTGGTCATACATAGCTTTTCTTCCAAGGAGAAAGCATCTTTTAATTTTCATGGCTGCAGTCACCATCTGCAGTAATTTTGGAGCCCAAGAAAATAAAGCCTTTCACTATTTCCATTGTTTCCTCATCTATTTCCCATGAAATGATGGGCCCAGATGCCATGATCTTAGTTTTCTGAATGTTGAGTTTTAAGCCAGCTTTTTCACTCTCCTCTCTTCACTTGGATCAAGAGGCTCCTCATTTCCTCTTCACTTTCTGCCATAAGGGTGGTATCATTGGCGTATCTGAGGTTATTGCTATTTCTCTCAGCAGTCTTGATTCCAGCTTGTGCTTCATCCAGCCTAATTATTTAACTGATAATAACTTACTAATATTACTTACTAGTTTGATAAGTCATCTTATTTGACTCTCAATGACAAAACTATGTCAAAAATAATATTTTTCATGAAAAGGTAAATCTTTGTCATGACTGAAGCAGTTTACAAATATGGCCAAGGGAAAAAGTAAACTGGTTAAATAAATTTAACAAGGGGCTGATTACATAAATTATGGAACAGTTTTATTCTTCAGGCACTAGAAAGCATGTTTCAGAAAGAAATTTTGTAACTTTTTCTTTTGTGTTTTTCTGTATTCACATTTTCTAAGTGAACTTTTTAAAAATTAAGATAGAGTTGATATACAATGTTATATAAGTTTCAGGTATACAATGTAGTGTTGCACAATTTTTAAAGGTTATATTCCATTTATAGTTACTATAAAATATTGGCTATATTCCCTGTGTTGTACTGTGTATTCTTATAGTTTATTTTGTACACAGTAATTTGTACCTCTTAAACCCCTAGACTTACTTGCCTCTCCACTAGCAACTCCTAGTTTGTTTTCTATATCTCTGTTGTTCTTTTTATTATATTCAGTAGTTAAATTTTTAGCTTCCACACATGTGATATCACATAGTATTTTTCTTTCTGACTCATTTCACTTAGCATAATACCCTCCAAGTCTATCCATGTTGTTACAGGGCAAAAGTTCATTCTGTGTGTGTGTGTGTGTGTGTGTGTGTGTGTGTACACCATATATTCTCTTTGCTTTTTTAAGATTGATTGATTGATTGATGAATGCGCCGTGTTTTTGTTGCTGTGCTTGTTGCTGTGTGCAGGCTTTCTCTTGATGCAGCAAGTAGGGGCTACTTTTAGCTGTGGTGGGCAACCTTCTCATTGCAGAACAGTAACACTAGGTTTATGGGGCTCAGTAGTTGCAGTTTGCAGGCTTAGTTGCTCCATAGCATGTGGGATCTTTATGGACCAGGGATCAAACCATGTCCTCTGCATTGGCAGGTGGATTCTTAACCATCAGACCACCAGAGAAGTCCCTGCCATATCTTCTTTTTCCATTTATATGTTGATTGACACTTAAGTTGCTTCCATATCTTGGCAATTGTAAACATTTTTATAATTGGGGGAAAAAATGAATGTTACACATACTTTAAATTTATGACAGGATCATTAGAGTAATATTATACCCTCCTAAAATGAAATGGCATTATTCATTTTTGTCAGTGATCAGTCCTTGGTGTTTGTGGATTTAACCTTGTATTTTCTGCTGGTCACAAACTATTCTAAACAGTCATCATGAAAATTATTTTGTGGTAAGAATTATTTCTATGTTTCAGAGGGTTTTTTGAACATTGAATCAGATAATATACTTTACTCTTCCTGCCTTTAGCTAGAATTTGAAATGCATTTTGAGCACACCTTGCTAGCTTTTAGCATCTCATTTCAGTTATGATAATAACTAACATTGAAATGTTATCTCTCCCAAGGACTGTGTTGATAATTAATCTTCACAAAAATTTTATGAGGTAGTCGCCATTATCATCTCCATTTTATGATGCACTGAAAATCAGGCAGGTTAAGGAACTTGTCCAAGATTGCACAGCTACTAAGCCAGTATTCTAACAAAGAAGCTAGACAGTCTTTCCAGAGCCTATTCCTTAAATATTGTACTGTATCATCAAATATATGAAATATCAAAATGTTATTGACATAATACAGAAAAATCTGAGTTGCTCATTATGAAAATAGGTCTGATGTATATGTTGTGATTTTATAAAGTGTTAACTTGATTCTTTGAATAAAGTAAGACATGAAAAACTATTATTATTTTTTAATTCTTTACATTTCCAGGAGTATATGTTCCATTTCATGGTACTCTTATATAGTAATATACTCCTAGTGATAAGTATATATTCAGTGGTATTTAGCATAACTAAGTTGTATTTAGATAGCACAGTGGTTAATAGTATTGGGCTCTGGAGGTAGACTGAATTCACATTCTTCCTCTGCTACTTAATACTTTGTGGCCTTGGTCAAGATGTTTAACCACTGTGTGCCTAGTTGTCTGATTTGTAAAACAGGAATGTGTTCTTCATGGACTTGATAAAGGATTCAGTGAGTTAATTCATATATAAAACACTTGAAATAGCATCTGCACATGGAAATTTTCAGTGTTAGATACACCAGTTTGTAGTAGTACTATTATTATTCCATTTACTATCATCATTATTATCATTATCATCTGTATAGATTATATGATAAGCTTTTTTGAGAAATCCACATTACTTTTTGTGAAAATAAAGAACATTGTACTTGGAGTCCACTAAGCTAAAAATTATTTTGCTACTATTTATTGGCCTTCAAANTATTATTCCATTTACTATCATCATTATTATCATTATCATCTGTATAGATTATATGATAAGCTTTTTTGAGAAATCCACATTACTTTTTGTGAAAATAAAGAACATTGTACTTGGAGTCCACTAAGCTAAAAATTATTTTGCTACTACTTATTGGCCTTCAAACCTCAAACACTTCATGGAACCCTTATTGGGCTTCAGATGCCCACTGGTGATACCTTTCCTGTTAGCTGATCTTTGATCTGTAAAACATTTGCTTAAAATCATGCAGTCTCAGGATTGTGGTCTAACTATAGAACTGAAAGAGAACTGATGATGCTCTGTCTCATCCATTTTCTTTCTTTCAATTTAAAGTAGTTTGCTGTGTGAATTTATAGCAAAGATTAAGCATTTAGTGCTTATGAGAATATAATCTTCTGGTGTCATATCTATTTTCCTTTTCATACTGTTCATGGGGTTCTCGCAGCAAGAATACTAGAGTGGTTTGCCATTCTCTCCTCCAGTGGACCGTGTTTTTTCTGAACTCTTTTCTATGACCCATCCATCTTGGGTGGCCCTGCACATCATGACTCGTAGCTTCATTGAGTTACACAAGCTCCTTCTCCATGACAAGGTTGTGATCCGTGAAGGGGATCACTCTAATGGCAGAAAATGAAGAAGAACTAAAGAGCCTCTTGATGAAGGTGAAAGAGTAGAGTGAAAAAGCTGGCTTAAAACTCAACATTCAAAAAACTATAATTATGGCATCTTGATCCCATCACATCATGGCAAGGGGCAGGGGTAGAAACAGTGACAGATTTTATTTTCTTGGGCTCTAAAATCACTGCAGTGACTGCAGCCATGAAATTAAAAAACATTTGCCCCTTGGAAGGAAAGCTGTGACAAACTTAGCATATTAAAAAGCAGAGACATCCCTTTGCCAATAAGGTCCATATAGTCAAAGCTATGGTTTTTCCAGTAGTCATGTACAGATGTGAGAGTCAGGCTGTAAAGAAGCCTGAGTGCCCAAGAATTGATGCATTCAAATCGTGGTGCTGAAGAAAGCACTTGAGAGTCACTTGGACAGCAAAGAGATCAAGCCAGTCAATCCTAAAGGAAATCAACCCTGACTAATCATTAGAAGGACTGATGCTGAAGCTCCAATACTTTGGCCACCTGATGCAAAGAGCCAGCTCACTGGAAAAAGGACTTGATGCTGGGAAAGATTGAAGACAAAAGGAGAAAAGGGCAACAGAGGATGAGACGGTTGGGTGGCATCACCGACTCAATGGACATGAATCTGAGCAAATTCTTGGAGACAGTTGAAGGACAGGGGAGCCTGGCGTGCTGTAGTCCATGGAGTTGTGAAGAGTTGGACACAACTGAACAACAACAGATAAGAATTTAATAGCCTTCTTCTCATTTTGATCTTCATACTTTACTCTTCCTGGTCTTCACACTAGTCCTTTTCTATAAAACTAAACTAATAAAAGGCATTTCTAAAATTGTCACATTTCCTGTAAAAGTAAAGCTAGGGACAGGATAAATTGTTTCCTTTTAAGCTAGGTGTGTATAGTGTGTCCTGTTTATACCTTTCTAATACCTCATGTATACTTGGAGTATGGCTCTTACTGTAATGCTTCAGTTATTTGTTGACATGTCTAGCCTGCCTACTATATCAGTTCCCTTAATGGCAGATTTTTATATTCATCGTGATTGGCAAATAGATGAAAATTAGCAATTTTTAATTAGTGACTTACATGAATCTTAGTCTAGAATTAGGTTTGTCTTACTGATTTGGAACCATGATCATTCTGATCTTGAATTAATGATGCACTTGATACTCTAGTCATATCAGCTCCTACTTTGGATGTAATGCTACTTTTGAACCATGTAGTTTTCCTTGAACTTTAAAAATACTTAAAATTCATGAATGTTAAAAATAGTTTTTCTTGTTTGATAAAATAGAAAAGAATGATTGTGTTTTGTGAATTTTGTCACTTTAGGATATACTGAAAATGCAAAACTGGAGGTAAAATATGAGAATAGCAGAAGGAATTTCAAATGTTCTGTGTGGGTGAGGCTATTCTATACTACTAGTTTCCCTGCAGGCAAAGGGAGAAAATGCCTTAGGAGAACAAAATGTGATTTGTAGCAGGAAAGAATGAAAAGAAAGCAGAGCTATTCCCAAAGGATATTAATCCTTGAATTAGTTGTCGGTTGACTTTCTTTTACTTTTTTATCAAGCTAGAGTTACAAATTCTTGTCAGTTCTGGGACCCCCAGATTTTTATATATATATATACAGTAATGAAAGAAAAGTTATGACCAATCTAGACAGCATATTAAAAAGCAGAGACGTTACTTTGCCAACAATAGCTTTGGTTTTTCCAGTGGTCATGTATGGATTTGAGGGTTGGATTATAAAGAAAGCTGAGTGCCGAAGAACTGATGCTTTTGAACTGTGGTGTTGTAGAAGACTCTGGAGAGTCCCCTGGACAGCAAGGAGATCCAACCAGTCCATCCTAAAGGAAATCAGTCCTGAGTATTCTTTGGAAGGACTGACGGTGAAGCTGAGAAACTCCAATACTTTGGCCACCTGATGCAAAGAACTGACTCATTTGAAAAGACCCTGATGCTGGGAAAGATTGAAGGTGGGAGGAGAAAGGGACGACAAAGGATGAGATGGTTGAATGGCATCACCAAATCAATGGACATGAGTTTGAGTGAACTCCAGGAGTTAGTGATGGACAAGGGAAGCCTGGCGTATTGGAGTTTATGGGGTTGCAAAGAGTCGGACACGACTGAGCAACTGAACTGAATGATTAGTTTGACATAGATAACTATCCACCTACATAGCTAATGCTCAAGAGTTGGATGACATAGCTGCCATGAATATTAGTATTGTACCATATATAAATAATGACAGCTAATCTACACTTTTGACTCTGTACTCCTACTGTAGTGTATTTTCAGAGTGACGGAATTCCCTGATTCTTTATCTCCAACCCAAATCATTCACTGGAGCCTGAAATCAATATATTTAGCTTTGTTGAGAGTCTCCACTTGATTGTCTTACGAGTCCTTCAAAACCCAAACCTGAACTCATTGCCCACCTTGATCCCTGTCTCACCTACAAAGATTTCTTCCTTATTAGTGCATAGCACCACCATCCATTGGATTGCCCAAATCAGTATGATTCATGGCATCAACCTCTTCTCCATCCCACCTATATCCATTGAGTCACCAAAGTTTATGAATTTATTTTGTGACTATGTCCCAGATGTATTCAGTTCTTTCATATTTATTACCATAGTTCAAGCTATGTTCATCTCTCCATTGTATTACTCCATTGTAGCTTCCTAATTGGCCACTTACCACTAGTGCTATACATTTCCAAGTGTCCATACATTCAGATAATTTCCCTAAAACACAAATCAGAACATCTCAGTGTTCTATTTAAAACCTTTTTAGTAGCTATCCTTGGCCTTCCAGATAAAAACTAAATAAAGTATTTGTGGTACCCTTCACAATCTGGCACCTGCTATGTGATACTGCAATATGGAGCAACTTGTAATTCCTTGAGATGGCTGGAGGTGAGCATCTTAGTCTTCATACACACTTCTTTCTGATTATCTAACTCCCAGTAGTTACCATCTTACCTTAGACTTTCTTCAAGAAACCTTCAACTAATATCCCAACAACATGCTCTTAACATCATCTAAGATTGAATTAGATACTCTTGTGTGTTCCTGTAGTATGTTTGTGCTCAGACCCTTCAAGTCTTGACCAACTCTTTGTGACCCCAGACTGTAGCCCACGAGGGTCAGATTCCGTCCGTGGGATTCTAGGCAAGAATACTGGAGTAGGGTGCCATTTCCTTCTCCATATTCTCATAGTACCTTCTGCTTATTCCTATTACAGCATGTGACATACTGCACTATTATTGCCTGCTTGGTTGTTTATGTCTCTTCTAAGCCGTTGGAGGGCAAGTGCAAGATTCTGTTTGGTTGCTCTGTTTTACCAGTACCTCACACAGTGCATGGCACTTTCATTCATTTATTCTCCAAATACTTGTTGAACACACTTTATGTAAGATGGCATACAATGAAGTGGTTTAAATTTCTTCTGATGAAATGAAGAGGTGAAGTCGCTCAGTCATGTCCGACTCTGTGACCCCATGGACTGTAGCCCACCGGGTTCCTCTCTTCATAGAATTCTCCAGGCAAGAGTACTGGAGTGGGTTGCCATTTCTTCCTCCAGGGGATATTCCCGACCCAGGGATTGAACCCAGATCTCCTGCATTGCAGTCACACGTTACCGTCTGAGCCACCAGGGAAGCCCGATGAAATGAAGGCTTGTTCAAATTTTCAGTAGTTCTTTATAGTATCAAAGACATGGTCAAATATATTTTCTTTGACCAGTCTTACATAATCCCTGTAGTTCATATTGTGAAAATTCAGCAGAATTATATGCATGTATGTGCACAAATAATACCTGAATATATTAATGAAAGCATTGAACAGTATTCTTAATACTTAGATTTTTTAGAGTTTGTAACTATATATAAGATACAGTTAGAAATATCTGATTATTGCAAGTCAAACTTTTAAAAAGCAGTTTTTTGTAACTTTGCTTCTGGACTCTCTCCCTTAAAATTGTTAAGTAAATTTTTCAAGTAACATTTTTAAGTTAAAATGCACTTAAGATAAATTTCTCTCTTGATTTTAGTTTTTTCATGGATTTTTTTTTTTTAAGTAGTTGGAAAAAAGCTGTGGTAGTTCCCAACTGTGTTAGAAACAGTTGTCAAGTGTGGTTCTTTATACTGTGAGACTGGGAGCTGTTTCTAAACACACAGTTACTAGCACAAGTTTCCAATATATGATCTGTGGCTATGGGTAAGTAACATGGAACTTAGATAATATTTGTGGGGAAAAAAAGGAAGAAACTTTTGGAAATTAAATTCCACATAAACTACCTTTTAACTTTACATTAGTCATTAAACTTAAGGTGTATAGACTTTAACCCAGAGCCAGTCAATAGTGTCATTTTCTGTACATCTTTGAGATAGTTAAAAGGTATGTAAAAATTAAGATCTTTTGCTTAAGGTATATAGACTTAAGTCTCCTTCTTTTGTGGAAGTGAATCTTAGTATAAATTTTCAATGCGGTTTTTTTTCAATCCTATTTAATAGCAAAGATTTCAAAAGATTTTTTTTAAAGAATCATACTTATCCTACAGAAGCCTTTATCCCTATGGATCCTGTTAATAGTGAAGACTCTAGTATATTTGTATATAATTTTTAGTAAAAATCTAAAAATTATAATTTTTATATTATGTGTATGTGTGTAAGAGGACTGGTAAGAATTTAATAAAAGGGTGTTTGTATGTGTGAATACTATCCAATTAGGATCACTACTAGCCACGTTGTAGCTATTGAGCACTTGAAGTATGGCTTATCTGAATTAGAGGCATACTGTGAGTATTAAAAATATAAACCTTAGTATGAAAAAAGAGCTTGTGTTTCTTTTGGGTATCTTCTGGTCAAGAACATTTTTTTCTAACTGAAAATTACATTTTATGTTAGTTATGGTTGAAATTAAACATTTTTGGTATTATTTTTTTATTAGTCTTAGATTATAATTTGACATCTGAATATGGTATTCCAATATTAGATATAAAAGTGAAAGCTATAAGGTTAAAAAAAAGTTAACAAAATATTATTTTGAGGTCTTGTTTTTAGATTTTATTGTTAGAACAATATCATAACTAGTCCTTCATGATTTCTTGGTTCTTGAATTGGACAGTTTGGCAGCTACCATGGATCACTTTAGTAACTGTATAATTTATTGTTTGCTTCATATGTGCCAAATCTATTGTAATTTCAGGAGGGAACAAAAAATAAATGTATATGCTTGTAATTAGTTCACAGAGTTGGAGGTAGGAAGAAGAGAAGCAATTCTTATCTGGGTTTTTATTTTCTGTCAAGTAGTATGTAAGGTCATCTTAGTACACCACTGGTGGTGGGTTCTTGGAAAAACTCTTGAATAAATTAAATTGAGTTCTCAATGGATGAAAATCAGCATTTCTTGAGTAGTTATTGGGCATTAAGCTGAACATGAAAGAAAATATAAAAATATATATTTATAATATTATAATATGTTTATGATATTTATAACAGTATAATTTATTGTTAAATGATAATGTAATAATTTATAATACATTTATTATATAATATTATATATAAAATAGCCATGTCCTCAGAGCTTAAATTTTGTTAGGAAATAAGTATACCAAGAAAGCAAATAACAAATAAGGCAGCTGTGATACAGTAGAGTATATGCTGTATATACAGTACTATAAGAGTTCAAAAGATGAAGAGAACACTGATCACTAAAGATTATTTCGTGTGTGTATGTTTTGGATTTTGTGTCTTTTAAGTTTTCTCCTTTTGTTTCTTATAAATATTAGTAAGCAGTGGTAATTTACTTTGAGAGCAGTATAGAAAATAGCACAGATTCTTGATCTCAGCACAAGTAAAAGAGTTTAATACAATTGTTTTAGAGCTGAGCTTTGAGTGCTTTAGAACAGGACGGTGTTTTGAATAGGAAGTTGAGGTTATTATGGCATTATGTGATTCAAATCATGTAGCTTTATCTGTTTATTTGGTGTGAACCTCAAACTGCACTGGAATTAACCAGCACTGTCTCTTCCCTGTTAATTACTTCTGCATTCCTTACTTCAGTTCATTCGCTTAGTAGTGTCTGACTCTTTGAGACCCCATGGACTGCA
The DNA here is from genome assembly GCA_006410735.1 of Raphicerus campestris. NCBI lineage: Eukaryota > Metazoa > Chordata > Mammalia > Artiodactyla > Bovidae > Raphicerus > Raphicerus campestris. The sequence goes on along the minus strand of SJYW01054072.1, from coordinate 653,261 downwards.
GCACGCCAGGCTTTCCTGTCCATCACCGACTCCTGGAGCTTACTCAAAATCATGTCCATCGAGTCAGTGATGCCGTCCAACCATCTCATCCTCAGTCATCCCCTTCTCCTCCCACCTTCAGTCTTTCCCAGCATCAGGGTCTTTTCCAGTGAGTCAGTTCTTCACATCAGATGACCAAAGTATTGGAGTTTCAGCTTCACCATCAGTCCTTCCAAAGGATATTCAGGACTGATTTCCTTTCAGATGGACTAGTTGGATCTCCTTGCTGTCCAGGGGACTCTTAAGACTCTTCTCCAATACCACAGTTCAAAACCATCAATTCTTCGGCACTCAGGTTTCTTCATAGTCCAACTTCACATCCATACATGACTCCTGGGAAAAACCATAGTTTTGACTAGATGGACCTTTGTTGGCTTTGTCTCTGCTTTTTAATATGCTGTCTAGGTTGATCATAGCTTTCATTCCAAGGAGCAAGCATCTTTTGGAGCCCCCCAAAATAAAGTCTGTCATTATTCCCACTGTTTGCCCATCTATTTGCCATGAAGTGATGGGACTGGATGCCATGATCTTAGTTTTCTGAATGTTGAGTTTTAAGCCAGCTTTTTCACTCTCCTCTTTCACTTTCATCAAGAGGTTCATTAGTTCTTTTTTGCTTTCTGCTATAAGAGTGGTGTCATTAAGTATCTGTCGTATGTGGTGGTCTGCATATCTGAAGTTATTGATATTTCTCCCAGCAATCTTGGTTCCAGCTTGTGGTTCATCCACTCCAGCATTTCTCATGATGTACTCTGCATATAAGTTAAATAAGCAGCTGCTACTGCTGCTAAGTCACATCAGTCATGTCCGACTCGTTGCGACCTTGTAGACGGCAGCCCACCAGGCTCCACCATCCCTGGGATTCTCCAGGCAAGAACACTGGAGTGGGTTGCCATTTCCTTCTCCAGTGCATGGAAGTGAGAAGGGAAACTGAAGTCGCTCAGTCGTGTCTGACTCTTCACAACCCCGTGGACTGTAGCCCACCAGGCTCCTCCGTCCATGGGATTTTCCAGGCAAGAGCACTGGAGTGTGGTGCCATTGCCTAAATAAGCAGGGTGACAATATACAGCCTTGATGTACTTCTTTTCCTGTTTGGAACCAGTCTATTGTTCCATGTCCAGTTCTAACTGATGCTTCTTGACCTGCATACAGATTTCTCAGGAGGCAGGCCAGGTGGTCTGGTATTCCCTTCTCTTTAAGAATTTTCCAGCTTGTTGTGATCCACACAGTCAAAGGCTTTGGTGTAGTCAATAAAGCAGAAGTAGATGTTTTTCTGGAACTCTCTTGCTTTTTTGATGATCCAACAGATGTTGGCAATATGTTCTCTGCCTTTGGTCCTCTACCTTTTCTAAATCCAGCTTGAACATCTGGAACTTCACAGTTCATGTACTATTGAAGCCTGACTTGGAGAATTTTGAACATTACTAGCATGTGAGATCAGTGCAATTGTGTGGTAGTTTGAACATTCTGTGGCATAGCCTTTCTTTGGGATTGGAATGAAAACTGACCTTTTCCAGTCCTGTGGCCACTGCTGAGGTTTCCAGATTTGCTGGCATATTGAGTGTAGCACTTTCACAGCATCATCTTTTAGGATTTGAAATAGCTCAACTGGAATTCCATCACCTCCACTAGCTTTGTTTGTAGTGATGCTTCCTAAGGCCCAGTTGACTTGGCATTCCAGGATGTCTGGCTGTAGGTGAGTGATCACACCATCAGGGTTATCTGGGTCATGAAGATCTTTTTTTGTATAGTTCTCCTGTGTACTCTTGCTACCTCTTAATAATATCTTCTGCTTCTGTTAGGTCCATACCATTTCTGTCCTTTATTGTGTCTATCTTTGCATGAAATGTTCCTTTGATATCCTTAATTTTCTTGAACAGATCTCTAGTCTTTCCCATTCTGTTGTTTTCCTGTATATCTTTGCACTGATCACTGAGGAAGGCTTTCTTATCTCTCCTTGCTATTTTTTTGGAACTCTGCATTCAAATGGGTGTATCTTCCCTGTTCTCCTTACTTATCAGTCCTTAATATTTGCTGCATTAATGGTGAGAAGGAAAGATGATTCCAGGCTGGTGTCTGGGTGGGTATCTTTAATAATAAGATCTATAGAGTTGATGGACGTGAGTTTGAGTAAGCTCTGGGAGTTGGTGATGGACAGGGAAGCCTGGTGTGCTGCAGTCCATGGGGTCTCAAAGAGTTGGACACGAGTGAGCGACTGAACTGAACTGAGAAGATTTTAAACAGGAGTGGGATTTAGAGAGATGGTAGTATAGGATGAAAAGTTTGAGCATGTCTTTGTGAGTGTTGTAGAAACTGACTACTAGCTGCATCATAAACCAAGATGATAGAGGTGTCCCCTGCACGTGCATACACACTGCAAACATAATGGAAATGTAACACAGAACAATAACACAACTATAAATGCACAGCTAAACTCTGAGGAAGGGAAGAAGGAAATTCCCAGGTGCCAGGTATGAGAGAAATCAAATCAAAACCTTCAATGGAAAAACAAACAAAAAAACCTTACGTGGGAACTAGTGCTGCTATATAAAATAGTACAGGACCCTTTTGGTCCTGGGTATGAGGGGCTTCCCAGGTGGCTCAGTGGCTCCACCTGCCAGTGCAGGAGCTGCAAGAACATAGGTTTTATTCCTGGGATGTGAAGATCCCCTGAAGGAGGAAATGACAACCCACTCCATTGTTCTTGCCATGGACAGAGGAGCCTGGCAGGCTAGAGACGAGGAAGATCCCCTGAAGGAGGAAGTGACAACCCACTTCATTGTTCTTATCATGAACAGAGGGGCCTGGCAGTCCATGGAGTTGGACATGACTGAGCAGCTGAACACACACGTAGGTCTGGGGTGAAATTTTAGTGCACATATGGAGAATGGAGTTTGGACCTATTTAAAATAGAACTAGGTCTGATATACAGGCATACAGCCTTGAACCTGAATTATGTGTATGTGTTCAGTTGTGTCTTGACTCCCTACGACCTCATGGACTGTAGCCCTTCCATCTCCACTGTCCATGGAGATATCCAGGCAAGAATACTGAAGTGGGTTGCTGTTTGCTACTCCCAAGGAATCTTCTGACCCACGGATAGAAACCATTGTCTCCTGCATTGGCAGGTGCATTCTTTACCACTGAGCCACCTGGGAAGCCCCTGGAATCAGAAAGGATTTCACTAACTACAGTGTTGCTGGGGCTCTTTGGTGGCGGAGGGTGTGGGGGGCGGCATTTAAGTGCTCAATGATGGAACAATCTAAACAAGAAATATGTATGAAATAATTAAAAGGATTAAAACAAGGAAGTGAAGTACAAAGTAACAGCCAATATGAAAAACAAGCAGTGAGTCTTGAAAAAGAAAATTAAAATCAGTGTTCAGAAATTAAAAATATAATCTTGAAATTTGGCTTTAGTTGGGTTCTATAGAATATTAAACATATTCTTGTTTGGCTGAAAAGGAAAAGAAATATATAGCAATAAATGGTTAAGAACTAAATCTAAATGTAATGATGCAAAAGTAAAAAGCTGAAATTTGGGATTGGCAAAATGCTAGACTGATATAGAATAAAACAGAAAGTTCCTAGGAAAGTACTATCAAGCAAGAACAAATTTTAAAAGCAAAAGTGCTATTAAGGATAACGAGAGCCATTGCATAATGGTGAAAAGGAACAATTCACCAGGAAGAAATAATAATCTTGAAGCTTTATGTCTAAATAACACTATCTCAAAGTGTATAAAGCAAAATTTTACATACTAAAAATGGACTACCTGTAGATAGTGGGGAATTTCAGCACATTTCCTCAGAAGCAGGCGGATAGATCACACCACTGCTACACCACCTCCTCCCCAGAAAAGTGAAGACAGAGAATATATGGCCACTGCAGTCAACAAGCTTGGTGTTTTAGGTATGTTTAACCTTTAGTCTCAAAAAAATATGTTCCTTTCAACCACACTTGAAACATAGAAATTAACTACAGCGGAATGACTTCACAAATACCCAGGCATGTTAACACTGGCTGTATTTTCTGACTACAGTGTAAGTACATGGAAACCTTATTAGGTTTTCCAAATTTTATTTGAAGATGTTTTTAATAGAATAATATTTAAATAAAATAATAGCTAAAACATTTATTGAACACCTAATGTAAGCTAGGCATATTACTGAATGTTTTTCATATGTCATTTAAATACTTTTCCGCAGCCCAATGAATTATGAGATACTGTTACCATCCTTAGTAGTGATAATATTTAGGTTTAAAAATGTTTATAGGTCTTGAGCTTCTCCTGCAGGGGCTGTGGGTTTGATCCCTAGTCAGATCCCACATGCTGTGTGAGTGGAGCCAAGAAATTAATTTTAAAAGTTTAATATCTGCCCAAGGTCTGCAGGTGGGAAGAAAAACCTCTCTTTTTAAATACACTGCACAGCCTTCCCACCTTTTAAAAATATCTTTTTGAGTAAAATACAGCCAGATAGAGAAGTTCACATTAAACAACTGCATAGCTTATTGAATTATTGTTAAGGTTGGTATTGTAATACCAAGGAAGTAGAACTTTACCAGCCACTGCAGAAGCCTTTTATGTGCCCCATTCTGACCATAACCTCTTTCCTTCCCCATAGAAAGCATTTTTGTAATAATCATTTTCTAGCTTCTGTTCTTTATAATTTTAGTACTGGAATATACGTTCTTAAACAGTATCCTTTAGTTTTGCTTATTTTCCCCCATTTTTTCCCCCCATGGAGTTTATTTGTTGAAACAACTGGTATAGTTTGATCTTGTAGAATTTCTGAGAGGTTTGTTTAAGTTGAGATTTGATGGTTTTGTCAGATTTTGTAGATGGTGGTATGTTCTTTCATCAGGAGATATATAAATGTCTGGTAATATTTCTTTTTGTGATATTAGAACTATTGATACTCAGTGGTTAATTCTATTAACTCTTTAGAGATTCCAGATTTTATTTTTCTGATTTGATTATTTCTTCATTTATTGCTGGAATGTTTCCTATAAAGAAGCTTCCCTTCACCTAACAGCTGATTACCTGGTGGTTCAGTTTATATAAAAGAGGAAGAAGAGCTAGTGTTATTTCCTGTTGTACACCAATTTTTAAAATGAATTGCTTTTCACTGCCATCTTTCAAAGCAACCCCACTCCCCCCTTTTTTAAGTTTATTTATTTTATTTGGAGGCTGATTATAAGATTGTGGTTTTGCCCTTTTTTGTGTCATAAATTCACAAGATTTAAATATATTTCCTTCGGTTCATTTCAGTTATTCTTACTGATGCTCAAATTGTCCCATCTTTGGCCAGTGGGAGCATCTTCAAATTGATTCTCTTCCATCAGGGAGTTTATATTGTAGTAAATATATGTATATATAAGCACATGTATGTGTGCATGCTCTGTTGCTCAGTCGTGTCCAACTCTTTCTGACCCTATGGACTGTAGCCCATCAGGCTCCTCTGTCTGTAGGATTTTCCAGGCAAGAATACTGGAGCGAGTTGCTGTTTCCTCCTCCAGGAGATCCTCCCAACCCAGGGATTGAACTATGCCTCTTGCGTTGGCAGGCAGGTTCTTGACCACTGCATCACCTGGGAAGCCCCAATCATATGTGTATGTATTGCCTTAAAACACACACATATACTAAACACATTGTTCTGTATATTTGGGGTTTTACTCTTGATGAACGTTTTGATTGTTACCCAGCAGTATTATAAAAAGTACTGCAATGAATATCTTGGTTCTTAACTACTTTGCCCATGTGTGCAGAATCAGTTCCCAGAATGGAATTGTTAAGTAATAATAGCTACTGCCAAATTGCTCTCCTCAAATTAAGAATTTTTTTGTTTGTTATCCTTTGATATATAGTACTAGTATACAATCAAACTTTCTGATCTTTGATAATCTGCTACATTTAAAAAAAAATCTCATGGTTTCTATTAGTGTTTCATTTGTATTTCCTAAATTCTGAATTGTCTGTATCCTTGGTCCAACTTTCTGTTGAATTGTTAGTCTTTTCCATGTTGATTTGTAGTACTCAGATATAATTAAAAAATTATTCTTTTGTGACACATGTTAACAAATGTATGTGTTAGTGTCTCAGTCATGTCCAACTCTTTGCTATCCCATGAACTGTAGCCCATCAGGCTTCCCTGTCCCTGGAATTCTTCAGGCAAGAATACTAGAGTGGGTTATTTTTCCTAATTGTGTTGTTTCCTTTAACTATCTCTAAGGTTTTCATTTCCTAAGCAGAATTTTAAAATGTAAACATATTACTCAAATTTATTAGTTCATTTTTAAACAATCTAAACTTAGGAAAGAGTTTAGAACAGTAGGAAGAAGTTGCCCTCCCCCAACCCTGAACCCTTCAAGAATAAGTTTCCAGCTTTGTCCTGTCACCTCCTAATACTTTAGTGTGTATTTCCTAACAACAAGGATATTCATCTAGATAATCATGCTATACCTATTAAAATCAGAAAGTTAGTACTGACGCATTACTGTCTTTAGATCTCCATTCAGGTTTCACTAATTGAATGAAGTATTTCACTCTTGTCCTAAAAACAAACCTTTAAACAAAAGGATCTAGTTCAGAACCACAGGTTGCAATGAGTTTACATATCTTTTCAATGTCCTTCCATCTGGAACAGTTCCTTAGGCTTTTCCTTGACTTTCAACTTTGATAATTCAAAACAAATTAGAACAAATTCGGATTTCTCCTAATGATTCCTCATAATTCTGATATTCCCAGTAGATTTAGGTTACGTATCTTTGTCAGGAATATCATAGAAGTGATTCTGTGTTCTTTCATACTCTCAGGCGACACACAGTTTCAGTATGTCTTATTAATGATGTTTACTTTGGTCACTTGATTAAGACAGTGTTTGATTGGCATTTCTACTATAGAGTTAAGATTTTTCCCTTTCTACTTAATCATTATTTGTGTGCAGGAGGAGGGATACTTGAAATATCTCATTCCTATCAAACTCCGTTTATTCCTTTATTTATAGTAGAATGAATTTACAGGTTGTCCATTCAGTAGGTTATAATCCCTTTACCATCATGAGTTTTGATACTTCAGCATAATTTTGCTAGCTAGTGGGTGATCATTTGGTCTGATCCTTTTTCTTTTTTGGCTGTCATGTGGGCTTTTTCTAGTTGCAGCATGCAGGCCTCTCTAGTTTCAATACATGGGCTAAGTTACCCCCCAAGGCATGTGGGATCTTAGTTCTCTGACCAGGGGAATCTGTGTCCCTTGCATTGAAAAGTGGATTCACAACCACTGGACCACCAGGGAGNTCAGCATAATTTTGCTAGCTAGTGGGTGATCATTTGGTCTGATCTCAGTATTCTTTTTTTTTTTTTTTTTTTCCTTTTTCTTTTTTGGCTGTCATGTGGGCTTTTTCTAGTTGCAGCATGCAGGCCTCTCTAGTTTCAGTACATGGGCTAAGTTACCCCCCAAGGCATGTGGGATCTTAGTTCTCTGACCAGGGAAATCTGTGTCCCTTGCATTGAAAAGTGGATTCGCAACCACTGGACCACCAGGGAANCTCTAGTTTCAGTACATGGGCTAAGTTACCCCCCAAGGCATGTGGGATCTTAGTTCTCTGACCAGGGAAATCTGTGTCCCTTGCATTGAAAAGTGGATTCACAACCACTGGACCACCAGGGAAGTCCATTCAGGACATTTGACATGTCCTCATCATTCAGCAGTTTCTTGTTTCTGCCACAAGATGTTTCAGGCTCACCTTGTATTTCCCTCAACCTAGAATCAGTCGTTTCTCCAAGGAGCCCTTATCCCTCTTATAAAGAAGTAAGAAAGTATTCAGAAGCAAATATCCAAATACTGGTCGTGCTCATTGCTATTGGAGTGGCACTGCTTCCAGGCTTTGTTACACACGTGTGTAATCCACATGTTTCCAAACATTTATACATATGTTTGTCCGTGCTTACCTATTTCTATATCTATCTTTTAAAAACAATGAATTCACATTGAAAATTCCAGTCCAGCAGTGTAAGATGTACTCTTTATATTTTAACTCTTCTCAGAAGCCTGGCTTCCATTCTACTTAATTATTTGATCAGCCCCTTGATGTTACCAAGCTTCAGTTCCACCTTTCCCTCTCCTGTGTGATAGCCTTTCCTGTCACCCTTCCCACACACAAACCTCCTTCTTCTTACCCCTCTTGAACTCTAACACTATGTGCCAGACCACCCTCTGCATGGATGCCCTTCTTATCCCACTTGGTATCTATACTGAATCTATACTATCCTACTTGGTATTTATAACCTTTACTGAACTGTCTGTCTCCATTGACACACTTCTCACCCTATGTGTACTCTAACCATGCAGTACTCACTTGTACTCACTCAGCAAGTGAACATCCTCCTTACCTTTTTTTAAAATGCCTTCCAACTTCTGTGTCATACCTTTAAAGAACTTTCCCACTTTCACATTATAAAAAATGGTTTTGTTTTCTTTTCATGGTTTTATTTATTTATTTATTTAATTGTAGGTAAGCATTGTGAAATTTATTTTGAGGTAAGAAATGAAATAGAAATCCAACACTTCTCAAATGGTTATCCACATGACTAGAATTTTATATAAAAACTGTATTGCCCCCCAAAAAAATATATATATTACAAAGTTTTTTATAAGTTTATTGAATCCATAGGGCTTTTTTTTTTAAATGGGTGTCATTTTCATTTTATTTTTGTTTATAACAGATGATGATGTACCTGCAGATATGGTTGCAGAAGAATCCGGTCCTGGTGCACAAAATAGTCCATACCAACTTCGTAGGAAAACTCTTTTGCCAAAAAGAACAGCGTGTCCTACAAAGAGCAGTATGGAGGTAGGTTAAATGTCTGTTTTTGTGTGTATAATGAAAGAATTGTTAGGAAACAAACGGGACTGTCATCATTTTTTAGAAGTAATGATTATGGGCAAAAATATTTGCTTAACTAGTTTTCATTTTGTTTTTGAAGGGTGCTTCAACTTCAACTACAGAAAACTTTTTTGGTCATCGTGCAAAACGTGCAAGAGTTTCTGGAAAATCACAAGATCTATCAGGTATTTCCTTTGAAAAAGTTAAGGAATAGGGTCAAATAGTTCTTTTAAATTTTGTTTGATAACAAAAAATTAAAATTAAATGTTTATTTACACATTTGAGATTGAGAAAGCAATTATTACAGAATAAACCTGAGAACCCTGACCTTCTCCATCTTTGACTGTAATTGTATAAAAATCTTCTTTGTATATTTATTGTAACCAGTTACTGAAATGGTACATACTAGCTAAAAGAAAGAATACTGTTAAGAGAAAAGAAAAGAAATATGTGTCATCTCTGAAAGCACATGCTTATAAAATGATAGTCATCAAAAAATAAAAGCTCTTCATTTAACAAAATGAAAATTGTGCTCTTTAAATAATGAGAAAGTCTTTGGTAGCATAGATAGATTATGTTCTGTTTGTTAATCTTTATATAGCAGCACCTGCTGAACAGTATCTTCAGGAGAAACTGCCAGATGAAGTGGTTCTAAAAATCTTCTCGTATTTGCTGGAACAGGATCTTTGTAGAGCAGCTTGTGTGTGTAAGCGCTTCAGTGAACTTGCTAATGATCCAATTTTATGGTAAGTGAAAATTTATTTCTTAGTATCTTGAGATATATTACTTACTGCCCCAAATGCTAAAGGATGGTAGGAAGGCTGGAGTGTGAGTTGATAGTTACAGTTGAATAGAAGAAAATTAGAATATTTATAAATTCCAGTTCAGTTCAGTCACTCGGTCGAGTCCAACTCTGTGACCCTATGGACTGCAGCACTTCAGGCTTCCCTGTCCGTCACCAACTCCTGGAGCCTACTCAAATTCATGTCCATTGCGTCAGTGATGCCATCCAACCATCTCATCCTCTGTCGTCCCCTTCTTCTCTCACCTTCAGTCTTTCCCAGCATCAGGGTCTTTTCCAGTAAATCTGTTCTTCCCATCAGGTAGCCAAAGTATTGGAGTTTCAGCTTCAGCATCAGTCCTTGCAATGAATATTCAGGACTAATTTCCTTTAGGATGGACTGGTTGGATCTCCTTGCAGTTCAAGGGACTCCCAAGAGGCTTCTCCAACACCACAGTTCAAAACCATCAATTCTTTGGCACTTGGCTTTCTTTATAGCCCAACTCTCACATCCATACATGACTACTGGAAAAGCCATAGCTTTGACTAGATGGACCTTTGTTGGTAAAGTAATGTCTCTGCTTTTTAATATGCTGTCTAGATTGATCATAGCTTTTTTCCCAAGAAGCAAGCATCTTTTAATTTCATGGCTGCAGTCACCATTGGCAGTGGTTTTCAGTTCAGTTTAGTCGCTCAGTCGTGTCCAACTCTTTGCAGATGTGTATAATGAAAGAATTGTTAGGAAACAAACGGGACTGTCATCATTTTTTAGAAGTAATGATTATGGGCAAAAATATTTGCTTAACTAGTTTTCATTTTGTTTTTGAAGGGTGCTTCAACTTCAACTACAGAAAACTTTTTTGGTCATCGTGCAAAACGTGCAAGAGTTTCTGGAAAATCACAAGATCTATCAGGTATTTCCTTTGAAAAAGTTAAGGAATAGGGTCAAATAGTTCTTTTAAATTTTGTTTGATAACAAAAAATTAAAATTAAATGTTTATTTACACATTTGAGATTGAGAAAGCAATTATTACAGAATAAACCTGAGAACCCTGACCTTCTCCATCTTTGACTGTAATTGTATAAAAATCTTCTTTGTATATTTATTGTAACCAGTTACTGAAATGGTACATACTAGCTAAAAGAAAGAATACTGTTAAGAGAAAAGAAAAGAAATATGTGTCATCTCTGAAAGCACATGCTTATAAAATGATAGTCATCAAAAAATAAAAGCTCTTCATTTAACAAAATGAAAATTGTGCTCTTTAAATAATGAGAAAGTCTTTGGTAGCATAGATAGATTATGTTCTGTTTGTTAATCTTTATATAGCAGCACCTGCTGAACAGTATCTTCAGGAGAAACTGCCAGATGAAGTGGTTCTAAAAATCTTCTCGTATTTGCTGGAACAGGATCTTTGTAGAGCAGCTTGTGTGTGTAAGCGCTTCAGTGAACTTGCTAATGATCCAATTTTATGGTAAGTGAAAATTTATTTCTTAGTATCTTGAGATATATTACTTACTGCCCCAAATGCTAAAGGATGGTAGGAAGGCTGGAGTGTGAGTTGATAGTTAGAGTTGAGTAGAAGAAAATTAGAATATTTATAAATTCCAGTTCAGTTCAGTCACTCGGTCGAGTCCAACTCTGTGACCCTATGGACTGCAGCACTTCAGGCTTCCCTGTCCGTCACCAACTCCTGGAGCCTACTCAAATTCATGTCCATTGCGTCAGTGATGCCATCCACCATCTCATCCTCTGTCGTCCCCTTCTTCTCTCACCTTCAGTCTTTCCCAGCATCAGGGTCTTTTCCAGTAAATCTGTTCTTCCCATCAGGTAGCCAAAGTATTGGAGTTTCAGCTTCAGCATCAGTCCTTGCAATGAATATTCAGGACTAATTTCCTTTAGGATGGACTGGTTGGATCTCCTTGCAGTTCAAGGGACTCCCAAGAGGCTTCTCCAACACCACAGTTCAAAACCATCAATTCTTTGGCACTTGGCTTTCTTTATACCCCAACTCTCACATCCATACATGACTCCTGGAAAAGCCATAGCTTTGACTAGATGGACCTTTGTTGGTAAAGTAATGTCTCTGCTTTTTAATATGCTGTCTAGATTGATCATAGCTTTTTTCCCAAGAAGCAAGCATCTTTTAATTTCATGGCTGCAGTCACCAT
>SJYW01054072.1:618560-638264 GCA_006410735.1 Raphicerus campestris | reverse complement strand
TTATTTTTGTTTATAACAGATGATGATGTACCTGCAGATATGGTTGCAGAAGAATCCGGTCCTGGTGCACAAAATAGTCCATACCAACTTCGTAGGAAAACTCTTTTGCCAAAAAGAACAGCGTGTCCTACAAAGAGCAGTATGGAGGTAGGTTAAATGTCTGTTTTTGTGTGTATAATGAAAGAATTGTTAGGAAACAAACGGGACTGTCATCATTTTTTAGAAGTAATGATTATGGGCAAAAATATTTGCTTAACTAGTTTTCATTTTGTTTTTGAAGGGTGCTTCAACTTCAACTACAGAAAACTTTTTTGGTCATCGTGCAAAACGTGCAAGAGTTTCTGGAAAATCACAAGATCTATCAGGTATTTCCTTTGAGAAAGTTAAGGAATAGGGTCAAATAGTTCTTTTAAATTTTGTTTGATAACAAAAAATTAAAATTAAATGTTTATTTACACATTTGAGATTGAGAAAGCAATTATTACAGAATAAACCTGAGAACCCTGACCTTCTCCATCTTTGACTGTAATTGTATAAAAATCTTCTTTGTATATTTATTGTAACCAGTTACTGAAATGGTACATACTAGCTAAAAGAAAGAATACTGTTAAGAGAAAAGAAAAGAAATATGTGTCATCTCTGAAAGCACATGCTTATAAAATGATAGTCATCAAAAAATAAAAGCTCTTCATTTAACAAAATGAAAATTGTGCTCTTTAAATAATGAGAAAGTCTTTGGTAGCATAGATAGATTATGTTCTGTTTGTTAATCTTTATATAGCAGCACCTGCTGAACAGTATCTTCAGGAGAAACTGCCAGATGAAGTGGTTCTAAAAATCTTCTCGTATTTGCTGGAACAGGATCTTTGTAGAGCAGCTTGTGTGTGTAAACGCTTCAGTGAACTTGCTAATGATCCAATTTTATGGTAAGTGAAAATTTATTTCTTAGTATCTTGAGATATATTACTTACTGCCCCAAATGCTAAAGGATGGTAGGAAGGCTGGAGTGTGAGTTGATAGTTAGAGTTGAGTAGAAGAAAATTAGAATATTTATAAATTCCAGTTCAGTTCAGTCACTCGGTCGAGTCCAACTCTGTGACCCTATGGACTGCAGCACTTCAGGCTTCCCTGTCCATCACCAACTCCTGGAGCCTACTCAAATTCATGTCCATTGCGTCAGTGATGCCATCCAACCATCTCATCCTCTGTCGTCCCCTTCTTCTCTCACCTTCAGTCTTTCCCAGCATCAGGGTCTTTTCCAGTAAATCTGTTCTTCCCATCAGGTAGCCAAAGTATTGGAGTTTCAGCTTCAGCATCAGTCCTTGCAATGAATATTCAGGACTAATTTCCTTTAGGATGGACTGGTTGGATCTCCTTGCAGTTCAAGGGACTCCCAAGAGGCTTCTCCAACACCACAGTTCAAAACCATCAATTCTTTGGCACTTGGCTTTCTTTATACCCCAACTCTCACATCCATACATGACTCCTGGAAAAGCCATAGCTTTGACTAGATGGACCTTTGTTGGTAAAGTAATGTCTCTGCTTTTTAATATGCTGTCTAGATTGATCATAGCTTTTTTCCCAAGAAGCAAGCATCTTTTAATTTCATGGCTGCAGTCACCATCGGCAGTGGTTTTCAGTTCAGTTTAGTCGCTCAGTCGTGTCCAACTCTTTGCGACCCCATGAACCGCAGCATGCCAGGCTTCCCTGTCCAACACCAACTCCTGGAGTCCACCCAAACTTCTGTCCATTGAGTCGGAGATGCCATCCAACCATCTCATCCTCTGTCGTCCCCTTCTCCTTCTGCCCTCAATCTTTCCCAGCATTGGAGTCTTTTCAAATGAGTCAGCTCTTTGCTTCAAGTGGCCAAAGTAAGTAAGTCCTTCCATTGAACACCCAGGACTGATCTCCTTTAGGATGGTCTGGTTGGATCTCCTTGCAGTCCAAGGGACTCTGAAGAGTCTTCTCCAACACCACAGTTCAAAAGCATCAGTTCTTCGGTGCTCAGCTTTCTTTATAGTCCAACTCTCACACCCATACATGACTACTGGAAAAACCAGAGCCTTGTCTAGACAGACTTTTGTTGGCAAAGTAATGTCTCTGCTTTTTAATATGCTGTTTAGGTTGGTCATAACTTTCCTTCCAAGGAGTAAGCGTCTTTTAATTTCATGGCTGCAGTCTGGAACCCCCCAAAATAAAGTCTTTCACTGTTTCCATTGTTTCCCCATTGATTTGCCATGAGGTGATGGGACTGGGTGCCATGATCTTAACTTTTTCACTGTTGAGTTTTAATCCAGCTTTTTCACTCTCTTTCACCCTCATCAAGAGTCCTCTTTGCTTTCTGCCATTAAAGTGGTATCAGCTGCATATCTGAGGTTATTGGTATTTCTCCCATCAATCTTGATGCCAGCTTGTGCTTTATCCAGCCCAGCATTTTGCATGATGTACTCTGTATATAAGTTAAATAAGCAGGGTGGCAGCATACTGCCTTGACGTACTCCATTCCCAATTTGGAACCAGTCTGTTGTTCCATGACTGGTTCTAACTGATGCTTCTTGACCTGTATACAGATTTCTCAGGAGGCAGGTCAGGTACTCTAGTATTCCCATCTCTTTAAGAATTTTCCAATTTGTTGTGATCCACACAGTCAAAGGCTTTGGTGTAGTCAGTAAAGCAGTAGATGTTTTTCTGGAACTGTTGCTTTTACGATGATCCAGCTGATGATGGCAGTTTGATCTCTGCCTTTGTTCCTCTGTCTTTTCTAAATCCAGCTTGAACATCACTGGAAGTTCATGGTTCTTGTACTGCTGAAGCACGGCTTGGGGAATTTTGAGCATTACTTTGCTAGCATGTGAGATGAGTGCAGTTGTGCGGTAGTTTGAACATCCTTTGGCATAGCCTTTCTTTGGGATTGGAATGAAAACTGACCTTTTCCAGTCCTGTGGCCACTGCTGAGTTTTCCAGATTTGTTGGCATATTGAGTGTAGCACTTTCACAGCATCATCTTTTAGGATTTGAAATAGCTCAACTGGAATTCCATCACCTCCACTAGCTTTGTTTGTAGTGATGCTTCCTAAGGCCCAGTTGACTTGGCATTCTAGGATGCCTGGCTGTAGGTGAGCGATCACAACATCATGGTTATCAGGGTCATGAAGATCTTTTTTGTATAGTTCTTCTGTTAATAATATCTTCTGCTTCTGTTAGGTCCATACCATTTCTGTCCTTTATTGTGTCTATCTTTGCATGAAATGTTCCTTTGATATCCTTAATTTTCTTGAACAGATCTCTAGTCTTTCCCATTCTGTTGTTTTCCTGTATTTCTTTGCACTGATCACTGAGGAAGGCTTTCTTATCTCTCCTTGCTGTTTTTTGGAACTCTGCATTCAAATGGATATATCTTTCCTTTCCCAGTTACCTATTTATCACAAATGTTGGTTATCAGTACAGGCAGTGTTTTTAAAACTATAAGAAAGAAAATGAAGTCACTCAGTCATGTCTGACTCTTTGTGACCCCATGGACTGTAGCCTGTCAGGCTCCTCCATCCATGGGTTTTTCCAGGCAAGAATACTGGAGTGAGTTGCCACTTCCTTCTCCAGGAGATCTTCCTGACCCAGGGATTGAACCTGGGTCTCTGGGTTCCCAGGTTCACATTGTAGGCAGACACTTTATCATCTGAGCCACCATCTGAGTACTTCCTTTATTTAAAACAATAAAGGAAGTACTTTTTCTGCTATTTGTCAGTTAAAAGCTACTGACTGATTTTGGAGGATGCTTTTCATTCCATTGGTTTTTAGAAACAGAACTAAGTCTAATTTAAAACAGCTAATAGTTCAGTAAGAATGTAGACTTTGTATCACTTTTAGAAAAGAGTTTGGACAGTTGTATTTTTGAACCATGAAATATGTGTGCCCTCTGACCCAGGAATTCCACTTCTGAAAATTTGTTTACGTTATGTACAAATTTTTCATAATAGCATAGTTAATAGTGGGAGAAAGCTAGAAATAATCAGTCTAGCAATAATGGATTGGACTAAAAGTAAACAGTGTTAGGTCTGCTTAAAGGGTTGTGATATAGTCGTTAACAGTGAGCTTGACAGTTTTTAATAACATGGGATATGGTATGTTATGAAAAATGAAAGCAGAATACAAAAATTTTAAGTTATCACAGTTGTAATGAATGAAACTCTCTGTAGCTAAAAAGACTGAAAAGAAATACAGTAAATTGTTAATAGTTAACATATTAAAAGTAGGTTATCTTTGTCATACTTTTCTGTATTTTTTTATAACAGCTATATGTATTACTTCTATGATGCTAAAAATAAGGTACACTTTAAGTTTAAGAAAGAAAATTATATTTGTATTGGAAAGCAAAAAGGGATTGTTAAAAGAGCAGAAGAAGAAACATTTGTTTTGTACAAGAAATTACATAGTAGTTAACTATCACTCCCACTCCTAAGATTTGATGATTTGAGATCAGACATACATGAAACATCATTATTTAAAATAATCCTTTTAAATTAAAACTGTATGTGGCTTTTATAGTAAGAGTGGCTTTTATTTTCCTTTAACTAAACAATCAGACTTTAAAGAATTGATGCATTTTTTTAGGTAGACTACTTTACTTTTTATATGCAGTTATATTATTTTAGCCAAAAATTTTATTTTTACATTTACAATGCTGCTCTTTCATATTCTTATAAGTTTTTGAGGCCTCAAATAATTTTTATAGTTGTTTAAATAATATTTTATGAAGAAATCATAAACCCCTTTCCCCCTCCAGGAAACGATTATACATGGAAGTATTCGAGTATACTCGCCCTATGATGCACCCTGAACCTGGCAAATTCTACCAGATTAATCCAGAAGAATATGAACACCCAAATCCATGGAAAGAGAGTTTCCAGCAGTTGGTATGAAGTATAAATGGAAAATACTGATTTTATATTATATATATTTTAAATAAAAGTTTTTATATAATGTTTTATTATATTTATATATTTATAAATATATTTTTATAAAAGTTCCTTTTTCAAAATTTAAATTCAAGTATAGGTTTCACAGGAATTTCCTGGTGTTCCAGCGGTTAGGACTTCACNTATTATATATATTTTAAATAAAAGTTTTTATATAATGTTTTATTATATTTATATATTTATAAATATATTTTTATAAAAGTTCCTTTTTCAAAATTTAAATTCAAGTATAGGTTTCACAGGAATTTCCTGGTGTTCCAGTGGTTAGGACTTCACACTTTCACTACTGAGGGCTGGGGTTCAGTTCCTGGTCAGGAAACTAAGGTCCCAGCAGCCACGCAGCATAGCCAAAAAAGAATAGGTTTCTCAAGTCAGTACACATTTATCAGCCAGCAAAAGAGTTAGCAGTTCTTTTCACCACTGGCATATTTATTACTAATAATTTAAACAGTAGCCATAAGTATCAGTAGCCTAAGAGCAGTTATACTTTCTATGAGTAGCCTTAAGAGCAGTTATACTTTCTATGGATCTCTTTCAACTTATATTTAAATTCTTACTGTTGAGTAGTTATTTAGAATTTCACAGAACTCCCTTGGTAGTCCAGTGGTCACATTTAGCTTTATTTTCATATGGTCCTTTATGAACAGTTAACTACCCAGCTAGGGGTGATGTTGTTCCACAGGGGATATTTGGCAGTTTCTGGAGACATTTTTGGTTTTCACAACTGGAGAAGAGACTGCTTCTGATACCTGATGGTTAGAGTCCAGTGAAAAGTGAAAGTGAAAGCCAATCAGTCATGCCTGGCTCTTTGTGACCCCATGGATTATGCAGTCCATGGAATTCTCCAGGCCAGAATACTGGAGTGGGTAGCCTTTTCGCTTCTCCAGGGGATGTTCCCAACCCAGGGATCGAACCCACGTCTCCCGCATTGCGGGCAGATTCTTTACTAGCTGAGCCACAAGGGAAGCAGATGCTATTAAACATCCTACAATGCACAGAACAAGCCCCTACAACAAAGAATCTGTTACAAACTATCAGTAGTACTGAGGATGAAAAACCATGTCCTTACTTGATATTACTGAGTCAGTCATAAACAGTTCCAGATTTTACATTGCAATATGCATCAGAAAATTAGTTGGACTAATAATTATTTTTGAAAATTAATTTTAAAAATTCATGTAGTACTAAACTAATTTAGACTATAGTGTTTATACTAGTAGTCAGTGTTTTGTTTTTGGTGTTTTAGTATAAAGGTGCACATGTAAAGCCAGGATTTGCTGAACATTTCTACAGTAACCCTGCAAGATACAAAGGAAGAGAAAACATGTTGGTATGTTTGATTTGTCTTTTTCTAAGATTTAAAATGATGATCTTACAGTTCTATACTGACGTGTTTTTGCGGGGGGGGTTGTTTGTTTGTTTTAGTACTACGATACAATTGAAGATGCCCTTGGTGGGGTACAAGAAGCTCATTTTGATGGACTTATCTTTGTTCATTCTGGAATATATACTGATGAATGGATATATATTGAATCTCCAATCACCATGATTGGTGCAGGTATTTTGAAATGTGCTGTCATTAGAATNTTTTCATATGGTCCTTTATGAACAGTTAACTACCCAGCTAGGGGTGATGTTGTTCCACAGGGGATATTTGGCAGTTTCTGGAGACATTTTTGGTTTTCACAACTGGAGAAGAGACTGCTTCTGATACCTGATGGTTAGAGTCCAGTGAAAAGTGAAAGTGAAAGCCAATCAGTCATGCCTGGCTCTTTGTGACCCCATGGATTATGCAGTCCATGGAATTCTCCAGGCCAGAATACTGGAGTGGGTAGCCTTTCGCTTCTCCAGGGGATGTTCCCAACCCAGGGATCGAACCCAG
Source organism: Raphicerus campestris (assembly GCA_006410735.1). Lineage (NCBI taxonomy): Eukaryota > Metazoa > Chordata > Mammalia > Artiodactyla > Bovidae > Raphicerus > Raphicerus campestris. Next base: position 631,409 of record SJYW01054072.1, on the reverse strand, counting down.
GTCTCCCGCATTGCGGGCAGATTCTTTACTAGCTGAGCCACAAGGGAAGCAGATGCTATTAAACATCCTACAATGCACAGAACAAGCCCCTACAACAAAGAATCTGTTACAAACTATCAGTAGTACTGAGGATGAAAAACCATGTCCTTACTTGGTATTACTGAGTCAGTCATAAACAGTTCCAGATTTTACATTGCAATATGCATCAGAAAATTAGTTGGACTAATAATTATTTTTGAAAATTAATTTTAAAAATTCATGTAGTACTAAACTAATTTAGACTATAGTGTTTATACTAGTAGTCAGTGTTTTGTTTTTGGTGTTTTAGTATAAAGGTGCACATGTAAAGCCAGGATTTGCTGAACATTTCTACAGTAACCCTGCAAGATACAAAGGAAGAGAAAACATGTTGGTATGTTTGATTTGTCTTTTTCTAAGATTTAAAATGATGATCTTATAGTTCTATACTGACGTGTTTTTGCCGGGGGGGGTTGTTTGTTTGTTTTAGTACTACGATACAATTGAAGATGCCCTTGGTGGGGTACAAGAAGCTCATTTTGATGGACTTATCTTTGTTCATTCTGGAATATATACTGATGAATGGATATATATTGAATCTCCAATCACCATGATTGGTGCAGGTATTTTGAAATGTGCTGTCATTAGAATTTTAATACTTTATTTATGTGATGGGTTTTTTAAAAATGCTGGTTACTTAAAATCCAGATGAACCTTGATAATACCTTAATTGTAGGAAAATATTAGAAATGTCATGTATATTTTATATGATAGAAATGAAAACTTTAGAGTTTAGAAATTATAAATGTATCTGTTTCTCTTGGGGGGCATGTGTATAATTCTTGATGCCAATAGTTTGTCCAACTGCTTTAGTTAATAAGGAGAGAAAAATATTTGTTTTATCTTTTACTTGAAAATACAGAGGCTAATGTTTTTATTGCTGTGTTTTTAATGAAACAAGTGTGCTTTTAAAATACTTTCCATGCTGTTTCAAAGTTGTTTTTATGGTCACATTTCTAAAAATAAATGTAATGTTTGTTGAGCACTGATCAGTTATTTGAAAATTTATGGGCTCTTTGTTTTTTTAAGGCTACAGTAGTATAAGACCATTTTAAAATAGTGAGTAGTTGTTACTAGTTAATGAGATTTGCGTTTACTGCCCTTTCTTCTTCCCTCCCCTATTTCCACGTCAAAGAAAAGTGAGAGTACAGAATAATTTTGCCTACTAATTTTCATTATTTTCCAAATCAAGACCAGTACTGAAAATAAGCTTAAGTAAAGAGGATTCTTTCTTTCTCTCCCTGCTCACCATCTCCTTCTTTCTTCTCTCTGAATGTTGTTTTCTGGTGCTACTGCTAGTGATTTGGTTTCACAGGAAACTCACATTTTAATATGTCATTGCATTTGGTATTGAATACTATTTGCAGCTGAGTCTATTAAAAGTATTATTATACATGAATTTGAGTTACAGTGATGCTCAAATAATGTCTGTGTTAAGTATGACAAGTTAATCTGATACAATGAGTATTTGTCCTGTCTACTTAATTCTAAGTTCCTTTAAAGTTCCCTCTCCAAAAGAACTACCCAGTTTAAAACTGTAGAAAGGGTTCTATTGAATTATTAGTTTTATGGCAGAGTATTTTTACTAAGAAAGTAATTTTTTGATCTGTCTCATGAAAGTAATATGCTTTAAAATATTTTCTTCATAGCACCTGGAAAAGTAGCAGACAAAGTTATAATTGAAAACACTAGAGATTCAACCTTTGTTTTTATGGAAGGTTCTGAAGATGCTTATGTTGGATACATGACAATAAGGGTAAGAAATCATAAATTTTTAAGTANAGTAATATGCTTTAAAATATTTTCTTCATAGCACCTGGAAAAGTAGCAGACAAAGTTATAATTGAAAACACTAGAGATTCAACCTTTGTTTTTATGGAAGGTTCTGAAGATGCTTATGTTGGATACATGACAATAAGGGTAAGAAATTATAAATTTTTAAGTACATATGTGGAAATATTTAAGGCTGTGGCTATTTATTTCAAACAAAATTTCTACTTTGCAGTTTAACCCTGATGACAAATCTGCTCAACACCACAATGCACACCACTGCTTAGAGATTACAGTAAATTGTAGCCCTATTATTGATCACTGTATCATCCGAAGTACATGCACAGGTTAGTGTTCCCATTATGTTTTATTATAAGTCATTGTGTTGCCCAACAGAATTTTAAATAAATTGTTTTTCTTACAGTTGGCTCTGCAGTATGTGTTAGTGGTCAGGGAGCATGTCCCACTATCAAGCACTGTAACATCAGTGACTGTGAAAATGTTGGACTTTATATAACAGATCATGCACAGGTATTTTTTAATTTTGTGGGGGTTTTCCTTTTCTGTTGTTTTTTTTTTTAACTGTACTAATGTTTATTTCTGGTTAATTGTTGTAGGGAATATATGAGGATAATGAAATTTCCAATAATGCTTTAGCTGGGATTTGGGTTAAAAATCATGGAAACCCAATTATTAGACGGAATCATATTCATCATGGACGTGATGTTGGTGTGTTCACATTTGATCATGGCATGGTAAGAACACTTACTCTTAATTAAAAAAAAAAAACTAATGTGTTAGTTAAATTTCAAATAGGTGTCAGCATTTTATCATCACCAAATTGTTGAAGAGTATAAGTCTAAAATAAGATTAAAAATTAAAATGAGTATGCAATATCAATTCTATAAATTCTTAAATCTAACATTCTATACATGTAGAGAAGATGGAGTCCTTAGTTGATACGATCTTTGAGGAGAGTAAGGTCTAATCCAGTAGTTCTCAAATGTAAGTATGAATAAAAATCACCCAGATACAATAAATCAGAATTTGTCAGGATAGCACCCAGTATATGCATTTTTAGTAAGCACCATAAGTTAGTTTAATGTAGGTTGCTTTTTTTTTTGCCATGCTGCACAGCTTGTAGGATCTTAGTTCTCCAGCCAGGGACTGAACCTGGGCCCTCAGCAGTGAGAGCATGGTGTCCTAACCTAACCACTGGACTGCTAGGGGATTCCTAACACCTAGTTTTTGTTGAAATAATTTTTTAAAATCCTAGGACAACATCGGCAACATTTTTTGTTAAGTCCGGGATGGGAGAGGAGATTGTAATGTGGTAACAACAAGGGTATGATGAAGTTTTATTGCAATTATGTGGTATTAAACAACTTTGGAACATTGAATTGGGACATATAAAAATTGTCTATTAACAAAGGAAGTTTATTTTCAACTGTTTGTGCCTAAAACCCTAACACAGAACCCTTTTTTTGCCCGCCACTTGTGGCATGTGACATCTTAGTTCCCCTACCAGGTATCAAACCCATACTCCCTCAGTGGAAGTACAGTCTTAACCAGTGGACCTCCAAAGAAGTGTGCTAAACTCTGTTAAAACTGAAGTAGACCAGGAAGGAGTACCCTTTTGTTAAACTCTGGTTAGATGTAAATAGTTTTATTAATAGATCCCCCAGTTCATTATATTCCTGGGAAACTATAACCTGAGAAAAACAGTTCACTTAAAACTCATGCTGTATAGTTTGGGCCTATATTTTTTTTGTAAATTGTAGCTGTTTTTTCCCAAGGAGTAGGAAAGACGGGAGTTTGGAAATTGAGGGGTCTCAGCAAAAGTATAGAGGTTGTCAAAACATGAGAGTCTTCAGAGAATTCATCCTCCCTGGGTTCAAAGCATAGCTTTGTGTAACCTTCAGCTCTTAACTTCTCAGAGCCTTGGACATGCACTGGCTCATTTATACAACATACATGGATTAGGTTCTGTGGTTGATGGCGATGATGGTCCTAATTCTTCACTCCTTCCTTTGGGCACACTCTTTGCTACATAATTTTACAGTGTCCTCTCACTTTGCCCTTGACCCTGGGCTCAGCCATGCAACTTGCTTTGGTCAGTTGGATGTTAGCAAACAAGATGCAGTCCAGAGTCTTGAAATGGGTATGTACCTCTGTGGTCACCATGAGAACATGCCCAGGGGAGCCCTTTGGAAGATGAAAGATGTGTGAAGCAGATTCACATTACAGAAGCCAGCCTAGATCAGCCTTTGGCCAGCAGGTCCCCAGCAAAAATCAGCAGAGCCACCTAGCCAACTCTCTGGTCAACTAGTTTACCCCTAGATGTCTGAGAACAAAATCCTTTTTTTGGCATAAGCTGAGCTTTGGGGCTTTTGTTGTGCAGAATTATTGAGTCAGTGCAGCTACCATTACATGCTAGCCACTTCTACAAGCACTGACTACAAAGTTATATAAGGGGATAATAGTGCCTATCTTGAAAGACCTTTGATGATTAAATAATAGAATACATATAAAGTGCTTATCTATTAATAAATGCTTTCTGCTATTTAAAAAAAAAAGTTTTAAGAATCTACCCCCTCTTAGAGGCCTGTGTTGGTAATATTTTTTTCCCCTAATTTTTCCTTTTTTTTTTTTTTTTTTTTTTAAATCACACCCAACCTGCAGCCTGCAGAGTCTTAGTTTCCCAACCAGAGATCAGATCCCTGGCCCCTGCATTGGGAGAGCGGAGTCTTAACCACGGATCATGAGGGAAGCCCTAGCAATAATTCTTAAATGGAATTCTAAATGGAACTCATATTTTTGTAATGAAACTACACTATGCTAGTATTTCTTTGCCTGTGTCGCCTTTAGACTTTGTCCCAGAGTTACATGTACAGTTTCAAGTATCATATTTATGCATGCCTCTGGTCTCTTTCATAGATGATTTGAGGTACCAAAATAACTTTTAACCTGAGTAAATTTCCTCATTTTTAAAAGACCTAATGCTGATGGTCACTTACTAAAATTCATCAAATAATATAGTCCCAGTACAGTTCACACAGTCCCAGTACAGTTTACATTTTATAGATTCAAGTTTATAAGTTTTTAAAAAAACAAATCTTGGGCAATCCTGCAGATGAAATCTCATCAATCCTTAATGGAAATATATAAATTATATAGGCTTATAAGGAAAAAATGGGAATAAAGCATATCTTGGGCCTCTCATCTATTTTAGTATTGTGATAAAATCTTTTAAAATCCTTTGGTAGAATGTTCTTTATTATTAAGGTGTTTGTTGTGTTGGTTTCCATGATTGGTAGAGTATCACTAAGGTTAACCTTTTTTAAATTTGACTTTGTTTTTTAATAGAACTTCAGAGAACATCAGAGTAAATATTTAAATTTGTTTCTGTACTGTTCTCTGAAATTGTCTTTCTTCTTCCTTGGCTATGACCTGCTTAGAATTTAAACTTTTATATTGGCAAGAATGAATGGTGAAAGAATTTCTGTCGTTTTTTAAAATCTTAATGTTTTAAAATATTACATGCCCTGTATAAAAGATATCCCTAGAATTTCAAAGGGTATGGTTCTAGAGTTTGTCATATTTAACTGCATGTTTAAACTTTTGAAAAATTATAAAAAATACCTTATATTTCAAACCTCTGTACTCCATCATTTGTATCCTTATTTTTCTTGAGCGCTTTATAACATTTCTATTCCTACCGTTATTGGTCTGTATTTATATTTATTAATCTTCAGTCCTTTTATCACAGTTTTTCCATTCCTGATTTTATTTTGATTCATTCTTGGTGTGGCTGTTCTGTCATCTAGCCATTTTGATTTTGTTTATTTTTAAAAGGCTTATGGGTATTGTAGCTTGAATTCTTCCTGCTTGAAAATGTCTACCCATTAACCTTTTAACTTTGCTGAGTATATAGTTTTTTATTTTCTTTCACTCAGAATTGAGTAGTCGTTTTTATATTTCTAGAATTGAGTGTGACTGAGGAGTCTGAGATCATTCTGGGTTTTTGTTTTTGGTTTTTCCTTTCTGATGGAGATTTGCTTTTCTATTTCATTTATCCATGTGATGATTTTGTTGTATGTTAATAGTGTTTTGTTTTTTTACTACTTTTCTGTTTCATATGTTCCTTTCTTTAGAAACTTAGTTATCTTCTCTATTATTTATGTTCTATATTGTTTCATTCTTTTCCTTTGTTCTGTGCTATGCTAAGTTGCTTCAGTCATGTGTGACTCTTGGCAGCCCCATGGACAGTAGCCTGCCAGGCTCCTCTGTCCTTGGGATTCTCCAGGCAAGAATACTGAAGTAGGTTGCAGTGCCCTCCTCCAGGGGACCTTCCCAACCCAGGGATCAAATCCACGTCTCTACGTCTTCTGCTTTGGCAGGCAGGTTCTTTACCACCAGCACCACCTGGGATTCTGTGTAATTTCCTCAAATCTGTGTCTTTTACTGTGTCTGCATATCTTTGTCTCTTTTTCTGTTTTGTTTCCAATATGGTTTTTATCTCTGATTCTTTTAATCTGTTTTTGTTTTATGGAATCCTTCTTGCATATATGAAACTGGAGACAATATTGTAATGAATTTCCCATGTATCCACCCTCCACATTCAAACTTTCAATTCATGGTCAGTTTTATTTCATCTGTACTTCCTCATACATTGCTTATTCTCTTCTTTATTCTGAATTATTTTGAAACAAATCTCAGATATCATCATCTTATCTGTAAACATTTCAGCATGTATCTTTCTTTTAAAGGTAGGATTCCTTCTTTTTCTTTTACATAACCACAGTGCCATTCTCCTAAAATAATTTTTCTATCAACATCTACCAATTCTTTGTGGTTTTTTGTTTTAATATTCAGTCTGTTGCAGAGTGTTATTTTCATAAAGTAAAATTAAAATATAGCAGTAGCAAATTGCTATAAAAATTTCAAGATACGTATTCTAAGTTTATGAATTTAACTCATGATAGATTGACAGTAGACAAAAATTATGTTGAAGTATGGTTTTCCTCTACTTCTTTTTACTTTGGATAGTCCTCTTTAGATAAAAAAATGCAAGTTTTAGATAATAGACATTGGACATTAGTGTGTACCTTCAGATTTTCTTCTTGTGCCTAAATTAGTTTTATGAAAATATTCCTGTGGGATTATTTCCTTCCTCTCCTGTGTTCTGTTCATGAGACTAGATGTCACTGTGTAAGTAGATCATTGGTTATGCTTGCTTATTAGAGCAGTTACTTGGGGAAACATACCTTGCTAAAGGTGTATAGTACATTTGCTAGCTCTCACCTTAGTCTTCCTTATCCAGATATCACAGTATTAGGCAAGTGTTTGATAGAGTATAGTTTGGGATTGTAGACATTGATTTCAATGAAGGTAACATTTTTCTCTTTTTATTCATTCCTTTTTTATCTGGAGAATTTAAGAGAAACTCTTGAATACCTTTCATTTTGTCATCTTTAATGAAAACTATTTCAATTCAAAAAATTTTTTTTCTTTTTTTATTTTAATTTAATACTTTATTCTATTTTACGATACTGTATTGGTTTTGCCATACATTGACATGAATCAGCCACAGGTGTACACGATCTCCCAATGCCGAAGCTCCCTCCCATCTCCCACCCCACACCGTCTCCCCAGATCATCCCATACACCAGCCCCAAGCAACCTGTATCCTGTATTGAACATAGACTAGCGCTTCATTTCTTATATGATAGTATACATGTTTCAGTGCCATTCTGCCAAATCATCCCACCCTCTCCCTCTCCCTCAGAAGCCAAAAGTCCGTTCTATGCCTCTGTGTCTCCTATGCTGTCTCACTTACAGGGTCATCATTACCATCTTTCTAAATTCCATATATATGTATCAGTATACTGTATTGGTGTTTTTCTTTCTGGCTTCACTCTGTATAATCAACTCCAGTTTCATCCATCTCATTAGAACTGAGTCAAATGCTTGTGCTTGTGCTTGTGCTGAAAAGTTAACAAGCTTTTATTTTAGAATATAAAAGAAGCTGTTAGCAATCTGGTATCTTCTGGTAGGGAAATAAATCATTTATGATAAGGAGTAATCTGGGAAAATGTCTGTGCCCTTGGAGTTTTGTGTATATATATTAGAGCTTCCATGGTTTGCATCTTAAAAGGCAAAGTAGAATTACATTTTCTACTTACAGTCCATTACACCATTTTGCACTAAAGGCATTTCTTAACAAAATAGATGCATTTCATTAAAATGTATTTTAAAGCAAAATTACACTAACTGAATCCTTTAATTCGTAACAATAGATTGGTTTTCTTATGATATTATAAAACTATGTGTCAATCAAGTGTTGCCCTTTCTGACTGTAATGAAATCACAGTTGTAACAATGTAAGAGATTCTAAGAGCATGAAGGAAAAAAATTTTCTTTTTAAAAACATTTTGCTACTTTCTTTTCTTGAAAGTTATCTTAAAACAAAAGATACAGATTACAACTCCCATCTTTGATAGAACTAGGGGACATTTTTAATCTCTAAATTACAGTATGGTAAAATAACCTTGTGCCTATGATCATGGTAACCAATTCAGATTAGAGCAGGTTCTAAAATTGCTCATATTCAGGAAGAACCTAATGTGAATACAAATAATATATTAAGAAGTGATTGAGGGGCCTCCCTGGTGGTCCAGTAGTTAGGAAACCACCTGCCAATGTAGGGGACACCAGTTCCATCCCTAATCCAGGAAGATCCCACATGCCTTGGGGCAACTAAGCCCGCACCACAACTACTGAGCCCACACTCCACAGCCTGCGAGCTGTAACTGCAGAAGCCCACACACTCTAGCGCCTGCTCTGTAACAGGAAAAGCCACTGAAGTAAGAAAGCCCACGTGCTGCAAGTAGAGAGAGTAGCCCCTGCTCACCGCAACTTGAGAAAGCCCACACGCAGCAACAAAGACCCAGCACAGCCAAAAATTTTTTTAAAAGAAGTGATTAGAAATTCCCTGGCAGTCAACTGGTTAGTACTCCAAGCTTTCACTGACAAGTACATGGAATCTATCCCTGGTCTCCCGACAGGGAGTCCCTGCAAGCTTTGCCTCGCAGCCACCAAAAAACAAAAGTGATTTAAACAACTAGTAGCAAGTTTAGGATAGAATTATCAGTGGACATCTAAGCAAAAGAAAACAAGATAATTGTAGGAGAACAAAATCTCATCTTTGGTAATAGGAGATCAGCACTTAATACCTAAAACTGCAAATTCAGGATAAGGCAGTACACATTTTCACTTAAAAATATGAAAGTAGGTCAAAAGAATTGAAAATGGGGACCTCTGGACAAGGGAAAATGAAGAAAGGTTTTACTGTTTACTTTAAAATAGTAAAAAGGTTTACTGTTTGCCTTAGTAAACTTGTGGGTCCTAGTTGACTATCCTGAGTGTGCAAAATCAAAACCTAAAGAAAACAAGTAACTCACTGGTGGTCTAGTGGATAGAATTCTGCACTTTCACAGCTGAGGGCTTGGGTTCAGTCCTTGTTCAGGGAACTAAGATCCAGCAAGATGTGTGGTGTTGCCAAAAAAGCAACCATGCATTTGAAAATTTTCTAGTAGATACACTGTAGCAAAGTATACTTGCAGTACCATATGTTGCACTAGCACAGCCAGAACATGACAGTGTCCTGTCACTGGAATCTTCATAGAAGCCCAGTAAATAGCATACCTTTCCTGCCGCATTGTGAGCAAATTAAGAAATCAAAGCTATGACATAGCATAAGGAGGTTGAAATGATCAACTTCATTTCCCTTAAAGGTTAAACTGGATGATACAACTTAGAATGAGAACTAAATGGGTCTGTTTAACTGAACCCTGGAATAAAATGGACTTATCTACTTAGTCACAGGCAGTGTTCATGGAATAGTAAAGAAGGTATACTCCCCTAAGGGCAGCTCACTTCTGTGAGAAAAAGAGTGAAGCTGAATTGAGCATACTCAGTTTATTCTTTACCAAGTTTACCATTCAGGGTATATCATTCAACTCTTGACAGAGAGAGAAACAAGTTGAGCTCCCTTCTCAATGATGAAAACATCAAAATGTCGAATTGTTCCAGTCTGACATTAATCTCTTTCAGTTTAATCTCTTTTACAATTTTTATTTCTTTGAAGCTCAGTTTTGCCATAATAGTCTGTATACACCTGGTGTTGATCCATTTTTTTTTAATATAAATCAAAGAAGAAAAAACTTTCTCATGTATTAAGGAGCTATATTTGATGCAACCCCCCCAATTTTTTAAAAAGAATAAATTTATAACCTATATGCTAACAGGTAAGTTATAAGTGATTTGTACTTTATTTATGGGNCTGGTGTTGATCCATTTTTTTTTAATATAAATCAAAGAAGAAAAAACTTTCTCATGTATTAAGGAGCTATATTTGATGCAACCCCCCCAATTTTTTAAAAAGAATAAATTTATAACCTATAAAGTGACTTGTACTTTATTTATGGTAAATGAAACCTGAAAACTACTTCTAAATGTTATTCTCAGAGAGGCATTTTCTTAAAGAGTTAAATAGGTAGTATATTAGAATACTCAGAATTACATCCTGTTTTAACCTCTAGATTTAGCAAAAAGTTTATCAAGTCATGTTTGAGTGCTTACCATATGTAAAATCTTAAATAGATGCTCCAGAAGTTAGTAAAAGAGGCACCCTTTCACTTCAGGAGCTTGTAATCAGGTAAAAATGGATATAACAAATTAAGCACAAGATAGTACATGGAAGTAGCATAAGAAAATACTTAGTGCTAAAGGGAATTTCATGAGAGGGGAACACATTGAGTTTTTGAAGGGAGGTAGACAAGAAGTATGAAATGGCTTCTAGGAGTGCTGTCGTTTAACTCTCATTTTTTCCTCTAACATTCTTTTTTCAAATAAAATTGAGATCATATTGAATGTATATTATCTTAAAGTACAGTGTATACTGTTCTTTTCATTAAACATGACAGCATGTATAACATGAGCCTAGGTCTTCACAACATTTTGAGTCAGTTCTCTATTATTGTGCTAAGATGAACATTATTATGTCTTTTACTGTAGTCTGATTATGTGCTTTGGTCAACTTTTTAATAGTTGATTTGGGGGACATTTTTAAGGTTTTCTTTAATACTTAAACCTTTTGTTGAGTATATATTCTTACTCGGTAATGGTATTTATTTGCGTTTAAATTAATTAGAGGATTTAATTAATTCAAATTAATTAAACAAATGCTTAAAACATTTAAATGTTTATAATTTAAAATTTAGTATATATCTGTCTCTGTTTCATTCTTAACTCTTAAATGTTTCTAACACTTAATTTGGAGGTATACATTTAAAAGCTTTATTAAGTCATTTCTTTTTGGAAAGTAGCCTTACTTTCAGGCTTAATTTCTGTGTTTTCCAGGGTTACTTTGAAAGCTGCAACATACACAGAAACCGGATAGCAGGCTTTGAAGTAAAAGCTTATGCTAACCCCACAGTGGTTCGATGTGAAATTCATCATGGGCAGACTGGGGGAATATATGTTCATGAAAAAGGAAGAGGACAATTCATAGAGAATAAAATCTATGCAAACAACTTTGCAGGTGTATGGATTACCTCAAATAGTGACCCAACAATAAGGTATTTCTATATAATTATGGAAGAGAATTATATTTTCACTTTATGTTTTGTGTTATAAGAAGAGTTAAGATACTTAGCTTTAACTCTATTTTTCCTAGACACCTGATTACTATAAAATAGATTTACCTAATAAATTCTGTGCATCTGAATGAACATAGCTATTGCATTTATTTTGCAGTGTTCTGTTTTTTATTAGTGATCTCATCCATGTAACCTATTTTTTATGAAAGATTGTAAATGCTGTGATTTTCATTTTAAATTCATCAAACTTCGTTATACATGAGTAAATGGGTCTATGATCTTCTCTTGGAATCTGAATGATCTGTCCTGTCCTTTTTATTTCTTTCTGAGATCAGATAGTTATTATCCCTTAAGATATTTGGACAAAGAGACAAAGAATAACAAAAGAGTCAAAACTTTAAGCTGTCAGTTCCTAACACTCCCTCTGGCCACAGCAAGGAAACAAACAGATCCAGTCTTTTTTATTATTAATTTTATTTTATTTTTGGCTGAGCTGGGTGTTTGTTATTGTACGTGAACTTTCTCTAGTAGCAGAGAGTGGAGTCTACTCTCTAGTGGCAGTGTGTGGGCTTCTTGTTGCAGTGGCTCCTCTTGTGGCAGAACACAAGCTCTAGAGCATGGGCTCATAGAGTTGTGGCACATGGTCTTAGTTGCCCCAGTGCTGATGGAATCTTCCAATGTCCCCTGCATTGGGAGGTAGATTTTTAACCACTGGACCACCAGGGGAATCCACAGATCCAGTCTTATAGACACTGGCTAAGAGTGTAAATTCTTATCACATTCAATATCATAGTAATCCAAGTCTGTGCTCCAAACAGTAACGCTGAAGAAGCTGAAGTTGAACGGTTCTATGAAGACCTACAAGACCTTTTAGAACTAACACCCAAAAAAGATGTCCTTTTCTTTATAGGGGACTGGAATGCAAAAGTAGGAAGTCAAGAAACACCTAGAGTAACAGGCAAATTTGGCCTTGGAGTACGGAATGAAGCAGGGCAAAGGCTAATAGAGTTTTGCCAAGAGAAAGCACTGGTCATAGCAAACACCCTCTTCCAACAACACAAGAGAAGACTCTACACATGGACATCACCAGATGGTCAACACCGAAATCAGATTGATTATATTCTTTGCAGCCAAAGATGCAGAAGCTCTATACAGTCAACAAAAACAAGACCAGGAGCTGACTGTGGCTCAGACCATGAACTGCTTATTGCCAAATTCAGACTTAAATTGAAGAAAGTAGGGAAAACCGCTAGACCATTCGGGTATGACCTAAATCAAATCCCTTATGATTATGCAGTTGAAATGAGAAATAGATTTAAGGAACTAGATGTGATAGAGT
>SJYW01054072.1:585687-606945 GCA_006410735.1 Raphicerus campestris | reverse complement strand
TTCAAAACTCTAAAATAAGCAAAGGCTTCAAAATAAGTTGGCCATGAAATTTAAAGGAAATTATTTATGAAACTGAAAAGGTTATGTAATTACAAATACATAAACCAGGGCTCTTAGAAATAAACTCAGAGAAGTATGGTAACTTGGGCTAAGAGAAAAAGTAAAGATTAAAATCTTTTCAAATGTGTGTGTAGAGTATAAAACAAAGTTCAAGGGATAGCTTTAAATTAACAAAGTAGCATAGGACTTCCCTGGTGGTTCAATGGTTAAGGCTCCAATGCCAAGGGGCGGGGCACAAGTTCCATCCTAGGTCAGGGAGCTAGAGCCTGCATGCTGCTGCAACAATCACAAGTGCCACAACTAAGACCTGGAGCAGCCAAATGTTTTTCTTCTTAAAGTGCAATGGAAACAATGTTCTATGCACCTTTCAAAAATAGCTGAAAAGCAACATTTATCAAATACTATAAATTCAACTGAAATTTGATCAAAATATATACCCGTTATTTGAGTTTAGGGTTATGAGTCAATAGGGAATTTCCAGTGGACTATACTTTCAATATAAAACTGGCACACAGGGCATCACTAACTAAAGCTTTAGGAACAAACCTGTTGAAAGCCTTACCCAAAACTGCGATGCACTCCACAGCAGCCTGCCAGTCCTTGTAATTTTTATCAAAGTTATAGAACAGTCGCCTCATGCAGTCCTTTAATGATGCGTCTCTCCGTTCTTCGGCTTTTATCAGATCAGCCAACTTTGTCTCAATTGTTTTGGTCCAGTATCGTTTACAGCCCTTTTTGGTGGACTTCAACTCATATTCTTCAGGCAAATTACGGGTGATGAAATTATCTGGAATTTCCAACTGGTAACGATTCCTACCAATTCCCCAGTAAACTATGGTTCTACAGCCAATTCGACTGCGCTGTTTCTCCAAGTATTCCAGGAGGCTCTGTTCATTTTCTCTTATATCAGCAAGAGCTTGGTCATAATCAGAGTCAAATCCTGCTTTGGGAGTAATCAGTCCAGTCTTTCGAGCCTTTTCATGGTCAAAGGCTGTATCCCATCGATTTAGTTCTGAAGTCAAATCAGGAAAGCGCCCTTCAGGATTTTTTGTCTGCAGAGTAAGGACCTGCTTGAGGATTTTAGACTTAAAGTCATCAATGACTTCTTCCATAATCCCTATAATTTTACATATTAATTTGAATCCTTCTAGAGCAGAAAGAAAATCAATAATCTTTTTTTTGCTGTATGTGGTTTCTTCATACATTATAGCCCTGCTATCTGGGTGGTTCTGGCTCTTGAGGGGAGACCCAACATTATGAATTTTACTCAGTAGTCTCTCAAGGTCTGGAAGCTTCTTAAGAAGGTCTACAACCTTAGAGATTTTGTCAGGCACAACCATTAGGTCTTCTATGGCATCCAGGCGATCATTGATTGCATGAGGGTTACAGAGTGGGGCACAAAGCCACTGCTTTAAGAGCCGTTTACCAAAGGGAGTATGGCAAGTATCAATCTTCTCTAACAAGGTCCCTTCAGTAGAACCATTTGTTCCATTCAGAAAAATCTCCAAGTTGTTTAATGTCACAGCATCTAGCACCATTCGTTGATTGGCTTTAGTAAAGACAGCACCAGGTCTTGTAGCATGGACCATGTCAGAATCCAAGGGAACATATTCTTCAAAATTAGCCATTGATAAAAGCTCCTGATCAATAAGGCATTTTTTGAGGTAGAAGACACAACCACCAAGAGCAGAGAGGGCCAATTCACTCTTCTCTCCTGGTGTCAATCCAATAGAATCTGACTCTGAGGTCATACCTTTAAGCACCTGGGGTAGCATCACCCCACCGTCCTCATTTAACTTGTCTGTGAAATATCCTCCTTCAAGGAGAGTTCTCAAAGTTTGGGCTGCATCCCAAAACTGGGAGCCCGGTATCAGACCTTCCTGAAGAGAAGAGGATAATGAACTCTTGAGAATCATCTTTGTTTCTGTTGAGAGATTTCCCTTCTCAAATAAGACTTGTACTGGAGGATAGTGTGCCACTAAAGTTCTAAACCTGGAACAATGGCGATCATCTGAAAACTGACCTATGAAGAACCTCCCTAGTGAGGTATCAACAAAGCATACTCCATACACACGAGTGTGGCCAGAAGACTCCTCTTCTTTCTCTTTGAGGCTAAGAAGGTACTTACTGTAGTTCTCCGAGGGGTCACCTTCCAGCACACTGTAGGTCTGTGTACCCTTCGTAATGACCCTACAGATCTCCCTCATCACCACTCTGTCATACTTAGATGTGTGTGCCATTTTTCGGCATCGTGCCTCCATCATGTCTGGGGTCTCAGTCTGTTCTACTCGTGCTACTTTATAGCCCTTCTGGACCAGGGAATCTGAGTATCGGCCAAATGCAATTTCAGGGAAACCAGAATGGGCCCAGTTTCCTTTCATGAATACCAGCCCTAGTTCACTGACTCCAATAAGAGCATCCATGTGGTACATCTCATAAAACTTCCCCACTTTATAAAATATGACCAGATCAAAGTTCTGAGACTTAATTTGCCACCACTTCCTCATCCCAGGAGTACAGGAATTAAGGAAATCCTCGGGCACATAGAGTGTGGATGCATCAAAATCTGGGTGATCAGGCCGCCTCCTGTGCACATCTCTTCTCTTTTCTTCCTTAAGCCACTCTAAAGTTTCATGATACCAGAGAGTGGGGCGATTACTGTCATCACATCCCCCACTAATGTGGGCTTGGGATTCGGGATTTTGAGGGACAGTGAAAGCACTCAAAGTATTCTTGGTTTCTGATGAGATGCCAGTTGCTCGTTTGGTGGCTGAAGGCATTTCCTTCCTTGAACTCTTCCTCTTGAGGGAACCATTCCCAGTTACCATTCTCTTCCGCTTTGGAGCAACTTTGACAGGGCTGTCCAGGCCTTCACTATCACTGTCCCCCATGCCACTGCTTATTTCATCACTGCTTGCTTCCTCCTTAGTGTCTGGCTTGAATTCCACATCAGAGCCACCAATATCACTCTCAGAGTCCGATATGACCCTTCGTTTTTTTATTTGTCGGCTACTTCGTCTGGATCCTTGCACCTTTGGCCTCACTTCCTCTTCACTCTCAATGTCATTTTCCTCTTCACTCTTATCTGATGTGTAAGTGGCACCTACCTGAGAGGCAAAGAGAGAATATTTTAAAATAATAAAAGTAAAATTTGGAAAAATGACAGTATTGCTAGGGAATCTCTCTCAATATGCTGCAGCTTCATATATCAAGAGAAGAACCCATCTCCAGAAATAACAAACTATTTTCTTTCTCAATGGGTAGCAATTTCAGTTTCACCTAAAATTAATATAAATATCACAATACAGGATTAAGTGATTCTGTCATGAGAGTTCTTTCCTACTCAATACTAATTAAGTCCTAAGGATGGCCATACATGACAGACAAAATACCCACAGGTGATGTCCTCGTTAACAGTCACAGCTGTAGGAAAAACTTGCTGTCTTTCTTCCAGGGTCATTTCTCCTCTTACAGTTGAACATATAAAGTTTACCATTCTATAAATTCCTTACTATAAAAAAAAAATATATAGTAATCATTCTAGTTCTAGTCCTTGCTCCTCCACAAACCAGCTCTATTTTTTTGCAGCAAGCCACGTTCACTTCTCATAGACCTCCCTCATATGTAAAGTAGTTACAAGGTTAAATGATTTGTCATTACCACCCAGGTCTAAGCATCTGATTAATGTTATGATCCCTGGTCTCAGCCTCAAAAATAAGATTAAAAACATTTCTTTCTTTTTGTTTTGGCTGTGCTCATTCTTGGTTGCACTAAGCGGGCTTAGTTGTTGTATGTGGGCTCTTAGTTACCGATGAGGATTGAACCCAGGCCCCCAGCACTGGGAGTGCAATCTTTTATCTACTGGGACCACCACAGAAAAGTGCTGGTTTCTCTTAAAATATGTATTTTATATGCCTATCTCATATAGAACAAAATCAAGCAGCTTATAGATGACTCTGTTTAAGCACATCTCATGAATTTACTAAATTAGAAAATGTTAAAGTATACCAATTATTTGTTCATTTAAGATTTAATTCACTCAAAGTGACCATTAATATTTGAAACTAAGGTTGTCTTTCAACCTTTTCTTACCAATCTAAAATACAACAAAAAAAGTATTAGAACATAAAACTGGATAATTTCCACACCCTCATACAGGTTACTATCAGACACCACAATCAGTTTTATCACCATGTCCTCACTGTCCCTAGCTCTCTCTACTGGTTACCAAAAGGGTATAAGCAGGTGTGTTTCCAACAGACTTGAGAACTTAAGTAAAAAAGGGTGCTAGACTGCCCCTACTTTTCAACATTTTCCCAATAATAGTAACAACTGCCTGTTAGCAGTGTCCCACCTCCGTCTCTTCTTCCTCCTCTGGCTCTGAGGGCTCATCACATACTGCCAACTCAAGCCTCTTAATCTTGTCTTTATTCAAGGCTTCATCTGCACGTTGCATTGCTCTGTGTATTTCAGGCTTTGCACTGTAAAAATGACCTCCTTTCTGAGCTTCCTTTGAATGTGAACCTAAAAAACACACATGTATTTATTTATAAATAAGAACAGTTGGCTGGCCATTTGGCTCAACGTAGAACACTTGCCCGAAGGAACAAGAATGATAACCATCAAGGTGTTTTGTTTTGACAAAGGCACATAGGATCTTAGTTCCCCGACCAGGGATGGAACCTGTGCCCCTGCAATGGAAGTGCAGTCTTAATCACTAGGCAGCCAGGCAAGTCCTTCAAGTATAATTTTTAATGTCCCATTATTTTTGATGGATATAAATAAGATCAATAAAGCCTTCACAGAAAGAATTTTCAGTGTAAAACTATCAGTGAAACTGGAATTACCTATTTTACCTCCTGTAAGTTACCGTAATTGTTGGTTCACCCAGGACCACTCTCTCTTCCAGAAAGACCTCAGACTGTGGACCCTAAAATCACACCTCTTGCGGTGAGGCATAAGATGTAAAGGAGATTTGAGACCCTTTTTAAAAAAACATTGCTTAACCAAGGCAGTTAGATAAGACAGATGTTTTTTTAAATCCTACTCTAAGGAACCTTAAATTTTGGGAGAATAATCCAGTACAGACTTTAAAAGTTTTTTCAAAACAGTTGCATCAAAAATCTCTTGCTCTGTTTTAAAGTAAAACTTTTCCTTTATTCATTTCAAGAGCTATAGTATTAAATGACATGTCTATCCACTGAGCAAAAGGTTAGATACAGACNGAGAACTTAAGTAAAAAAGGGTGCTAGACTGCCCCTACTTTTCAACATTTTCCCAATAATAGTAACAACTGCCTGTTAGCAGTGTCCCACCTCCGTCTCTTCTTCCTCCTCTGGCTCTGAGGGCTCATCACATACTGCCAACTCAAGCCTCTTAATCTTGTCTTTATTCAAGGCTTCATCTGCACGTTGCATTGCTCTGTGTATTTCAGGCTTTGCACTGTAAAAATGACCTCCTTTCTGAGCTTCCTTTGAATGTGAACCTAAAAAACACACATGTATTTATTTATAAATAAGAACAGTTGGCTGGCCATTTGGCTCAACGTAGAACACTTGCCCGAAGGAACAAGAATGATAACCATCAAGGTGTTTTGTTTTGACAAAGGCACATAGGATCTTAGTTCCCCGACCAGGGATGGAACCTGTGCCCCTGCAATGGAAGTGCAGTCTTAATCACTAGGCAGCCAGGCAAGTCCTTCAAGTATAATTTTTAATGTCCCATTATTTTTGATGGATATAAATAAGATCAATAAAGCCTTCACAGAAAGAATTTTCAGTGTAAAACTATCAGTGAAACTGGAATTACCTATTTTACCTCCTGTAAGTTACCGTAATTGTTGGTTCACCCAGGACCACTCTCTCTTCCAGAAAGACCTCAGACTGTGGACCCTAAAATCACACCTCTTGCGGTGAGGCATAAGATGTAAAGGAGATTTGAGACCCTTTTTAAAAAAAACATTGCTTAACCAAGGCAGTTAGATAAGACAGATGTTTTTTTAAATCCTACTCTAAGGAACCTTAAATTTTGGGAGAATAATCCAGTACAGACTTTAAAAGTTTTTTCAAAACAGTTGCATCAAAAATCTCTTGCTCTGTTTTAAAGTAAAACTTTTCCTTTATTCATTTCAAGAGCTATAGTATTAAATGACATGTCTATCCACTGAGCAAAAGGTTAGATACAGACAATTATGGTACAGAATTGTTTCAGTTCTTTTCCAAGAGGCCTAACTAGGAATGCCTGTTCTCTTCTTCTACCTGAATATGATAACCATCTACCTGAATATAACAGCTGCAAAACCTGAATTTGTCTAACATATCCAAACATTACATTACTCCCTTCTTTCAGTATACTAAAACTGATGGGACATCCTAAATTTCCATGGAATTAGCAACTTTTATGAGCTGCCTAAAACAAAGCTGCAATTTCTTATTTCTCTAAAGAGCTGCACCAAAACTACAAACTACAACAGTCAAAATCATTAAGAGTGGCTCTGAACTTTCCCAAAGTACCTGTTACAGCTGTGCTCACCCCGCCGTTCTAGTATCACTACCACTCCCCAAAACCTCGAATGCAAACTACAACCCTAAGACCAGCCCCCCCAAAGGCCTACTGTTTTCATGCACATCTCTGTGGATTTATTCACATATGTTTTGCAACAATTTGGAAATTTAAAGGGCAAAGAGCAATATGCACATCGGTGACTTTATAAAATAATTAAACATAAAAGTATGCCAAGGCTTGGTTTAGCATCTCAAAATTAGTCCTGGAAAAAGACCTCATTTATCATCTGGTCCAACTTGCATATAAGCAAACAGAAGTTACTTTGGCCAAGATTACACAGCAAATTAATGGAGAAGACTTAAGTAAATTCTCTTACTCAGTCCTCATCCTGCACATTGGATTTCTACACAGAGCTACCTGCCCTGCAGGATGAGGAGCGATACAACCAAAAGGGCATGATTCCCAGGCTTCTGGGAAACTGACCACTGTTCTGATTCCAAGACACTGAGTTCAGCAATGTCCTAGCCAGGAGTCTGAAGATAATGGAAGAAACCTGCGCGTGCACAGGATGACATGCATCCTGCAGTCACACTGCGCATGCGCATGCACTGCAGGAGACTGACAGGGTGCAGCCAGCCTAGGTGAAACCATACACGCAGGACTGCTGATGTCTGTGATAAATAAGGCTGGGCCTGGGAAGAGTGAGTCAAGGTTCCACAAGTCTTGTTTCTGATGTGAAGCTCAACTCAGATGTGCTCCTAAGGTGACCACTTTAAAGCCGAGGCCACATGCTTCTCCACCTGTCCTAGAGTATGTCACTGATCTAGATGTTCTGTATCTTGGCTACATTGTCTGTCTTTTGGAACCTTTTAAGATAGGAACACTTAATTTTTTTTTCATGTCTGAATCTGGCATTGTCGTCCATCACGAGATCCAATCATGAAATCATTTTTCCTTTAAGGGTTTGATATTGCTATAAGTCACTCAGAAGGACAGAAGTAAAAATTCAATTCCACACTACAAACTGGCCGAAGATCAGCTACATCTTATCCTTTTCCCATGCTAGAAGCTTTTACCACACCCACTCCTAAAATTTACTGGAGTAAAATATGCTTAAATCCACTGTGTAGGAGACACTAACATTCAGACTCACATGTGCGTGGACTCTCTCTTACAAACATACCCAACCTGCAAAGTAAATCTCTTACCTGTATATGGCTTTAATAGCCTTCTGCTAACCCAGCCCCGTGTTGGGCTGTCATCAAAAAACTGTACATGAACTCGGGCAGACTTTCCTTTCTCACGGATAAATGTTCCATCAAAAGGGTGGTTGTAAACCAGGCAAGGCCACCAAGGGTAACCCTCCATCTTGGCCCAAACCAAATCACCTGGTGAGAAGTCACAAGAACTGCTGCCAAGAGAAAATACATAATTTGGTTAATATTTTGTTAAGTTACATTAAAGGCAATTACTACAAACAAGCGGTTCTAAGGAAGGTATCTTAAGACACCTTTGAAATTTTCTGGCATTAATATTCAGGCACAGAAATTCTAAAATTAATGATTTTTTAAAATCAAATTTTCAAGTCATTTTAAAAATCATAAGCAAATATCACAAGATAACACAAATGTAATGGCATTAAAGTTAGAAATCTCACAATTATTCACAGTTTAAAAACTGGCAGAATTCTGATAGACTAGTAATAGCAGGAAAAAGACAAACTCATTGTACATGTGATTCAAATTATAACACCTGTACTACCACATGTATACATTAGGAACAGGATCTGACCCAAGTATTAATAAAATACCAAGCATAATGCCTAGGCAAATTTGCTATACTTACATTAAAAATTATTTCATTAAAACTTTGCTCCAATGTATTCCAAATACTCCAAAAGCTAGCAGACTAATACCCCTAGCCCATCCTTAAAAATCTAGTTTTGTGGGAAAACTTAAGAGGTAAGTATGTAATGTGCCCAAAATAGTTGTATAATAAACCTACAGAATCAACAGGAGATCAAATCTTCACAAAAACTAACTTAGCCCTGAAGGTTTCCTGAGAAAGAGAGAGGAGAAGAATTATATACAAGAGTCCCTCAGTGATACAGAACGTGAACGTTAAGTCGCTCAGTCATGTCCGACTCTTTGCAACCCCATGGACTGTAGCCTACCAGGCTCCTCTGTCCATGGGGTTTTCCAGGCAAGAATACTGGAGAGGGTTGCCATTTCCTTCTCCAGGGGATCTTCCCGACCCAGGGATCGAACCCAGGTATCCCACATTGTAGACAGACGCTTAACCGTCTGAGCCACCATACAGAGGCCACAACAACTGATAAACCCTGCTCCAGTACTATATACCATGATTTTCTAAGCCTGCTTAAAGGTTTTCACTGAATAATGACATATGTAAAATAAGTACATTACAAAAGAGAATATTTCAGACATTTTAGAATAATCAATTGAGGCCACCTTAATCAGGCTCAGTCATAAAACTGAAGTTATTTCTTT
Organism: Raphicerus campestris; assembly: GCA_006410735.1. Lineage (NCBI taxonomy): Eukaryota > Metazoa > Chordata > Mammalia > Artiodactyla > Bovidae > Raphicerus > Raphicerus campestris. The sequence continues at coordinate 597,871 of SJYW01054072.1, read as the reverse complement.
CTTCAAAAAATGTGGATGTGGAAATCCCTATGCTAGACAGCAAAGAAACCAGAAGATGGCTTCAGCTGGTGCTTACATCCAGGGCCTTTAAAGTACATTTTCTTTCAACTTAGAAAACTGTAGTGACCAGCATGAGTTTATAATTATTGCTGTCAAACACCACAGGGGTCATCTTCAAACAGGGAGCTGTGTCTGCACAATTCAGGTATATTAATATCCATTTGTTAAGAGGAGACAAGGTCCTTATCTCTGTGAGGAACTGTCAAGCAGGCTTTCCCTTAATTTAGCCGGACAACCACTTAACCACAAAGTCTATCACACTGGCATCAGGAAACCACAAGCTTTCCTTGTATGTTACGTCCTGAGAGTACCGTAAATCTGTACCCTTTTCTGTTGCTAAAAGAGGGAAATAACCTTTGTCCATAAATAAATACACTATCAGAACCAAGTCTGAACTCTATGACAGTAACTTCTAGAAGACTGACCAGAGAGCAAATACATGTTATGCCAATGAACATGTCTCCTCATAGGAAGCATATTTCTGGCTGTAAAGTCTTCAGGCATCAAACTGTTGACCAAAGTCGATTTTTNAAAATAGTTGTATAATAAACCTACAGAATCAACAGGAGATCAAATCTTCACAAAAACTAACTTAGCCCTGAAGGTTTCCTGAGAAAGAGAGAGGAGAAGAATTATATACAAGAGTCCCTCAGTGATACAGAACGTGAACGTTAAGTCGCTCAGTCATGTCCGACTCTTTGCAACCCCATGGACTGTAGCCTACCAGGCTCCTCTGTCCATGGGGTTTTCCAGGCAAGAATACTGGAGAGGGTTGCCATTTCCTTCTCCAGGGGATCTTCCCGACCCAGGGATCGAACCCAGGTATCCCACATTGTAGACAGACGCTTAACCGTCTGAGCCACCATACAGAGGCCACAACAACTGATAAACCCTGCTCCAGTACTATATACCATGATTTTCTAAGCCTGCTTAAAGGTTTTCACTGAATAATGACATATGTAAAATAAGTACATTACAAAAGAGAATATTTCAGACATTTTAGAATAATCAATTGAGGCCACCTTAATCAGGCTCAGTCATAAAACTGAAGTTATTTCTTTCTTCAAAAAATGTGGATGTGGAAATCCCTATGCTAGACAGCAAAGAAACCAGAAGATGGCTTCAGCTGGTGCTTACATCCAGGGCCTTTAAAGTACATTTTCTTTCAACTTAGAAAACTGTAGTGACCAGCATGAGTTTATAATTATTGCTGTCAAACACCACAGGGGTCATCTTCAAACAGGGAGCTGTGTCTGCACAATTCAGGTATATTAATATCCATTTGTTAAGAGGAGACAAGGTCCTTATCTCTGTGAGGAACTGTCAAGCAGGCTTTCCCTTAATTTAGCCGGACAACCACTTAACCACAAAGTCTATCACACTGGCATCAGGAAACCACAAGCTTTCCTTGTATGTTACGTCCTGAGAGTACCGTAAATCTGTACCCTTTTCTGTTGCTAAAAGAGGGAAATAACCTTTGTCCATAAATAAATACACTATCAGAACCAAGTCTGAACTCTATGACAGTAACTTCTAGAAGACTGACCAGAGAGCAAATACATGTTATGCCAATGAACATGTCTCCTCATAGGAAGCATATTTCTGGCTGTAAAGTCTTCAGGCATCAAACTGTTGACCAAAGTCGATTTTTCTGACAGGGAAACCAGTAGGGATACTCATCAGTCCAGCCTGGCTGCCCTTCATCCCTTAAGAGATGAAATTTGGTGTGTACATCAAGAAGCCTTAACTCATCACTGGCTAGTTTGAAGCAGTTCCTCCCCTAGGTGAGCTCAGGCTGGCCAAAATATTCAGGTTGCCAGAATGGAGTCAAGTTTATAAAGTGTTCAGTTGCTCAGTCATGTCCGACTCTTTGCAACCCCATGGACTGCAGCACTGCAGGCATCCCTGTCCATCACCAACTCTCGGAGCTTGCTCAAACTCATGTCCATTGAGTTGGTGATGCCATCCAGCCATCTCATCCTCTGTCGTCACCTTCTCCTCCTGCCTTCAATCTTTCCAGCATCAGGGTCTTTTCAAATGAGTCAGTTCTTCACATCAGGTAGCCAAAGTATTGGAGTTTCAGCTCCAGCATCAGTCCTTCCAATGAATATTCAGGACTGATTTCCTTTAGGATGGACTGGTTGGATATCCTTTCAGTCCAAAGGACTCTTAAGAATCTTCTCCAACACCACAGTTCAAAAGCATCAATTTTTTGGCACTCAGCTTTCTGTATAGTCCAACTCTCACATCCATACATGACTACTGAAAAAACCATGGCTTTGACTAGATGGACCTTTGTTGGCAAAGTAATGTCTCTGCTTTTTAATATGCTGTCTAGATTGGTCATAGCTTTTCTTCCAAGGAGCAAGCATCTTTTAATTTCATGGTTGCAGTCACCATCTGCAGTGATTTTAGAGCACCCCAAAATAAAGTCTGTCACTGTTTCCATTGTTTCCCCGTCTATTTGCCATGAAGTGATGGGACCGGATGCTATGATCTTAGTTTTCTGAATGTTGAGTTTTAAGCCAATTTTTTCACTCTCCTCTTTCACTTTCATACAAAGTGTTAGTGCCCTGTAAAAGTGAAGACTGTTTTCCTTGCCCATGTGAGGGTAAGGACTAAGGTACGGCTAATTCAACAGTAGCTATTTCATTACATACATGTCTATAAAAGTTACACATTCTTTAGAAAAGAGTTAGTGCACCAGAGACTTTGATAAGAATGAACATCTTGGTGGTACATTTGCAGTTCAAGGGATCGGGATGCCCCAAAACTAACAATTCTATTTTATCTCGTGTGAAGCAACAAAGCACTTGCAAGTATCTCAGGTGTCTTAGAAACTGAATATGTAGATCAAAATTCTTAAGCAAAAAATATGAGATGGCCACACTTGCCTCCTGAAAGTTCTTGTCTAAACTCAAGTTTCCAGCTCAGGCCCAAGCCATGGGAGAAAAAACTTTGAGTTCTATACCTTTAACAGTACTAAGTTAATATAGTTTTTATCCCAAAGGAAATTTGAGCTTTCTCTCTAAGACTGTTACCTTAAAACTGTCATTTGTATAAAAGTGAACAAACTGTACAACAAATTGTAAAATGGTGTTCAAAGGTTTCAAATTGACATAGCTTCCTTTTCCAAGCAACCAACTTGAAAATGTAATGTCTTTAGGGCTTCTCTGGTGGCTCTGTGGTAAAGAATCCGCCTACCAATGCAGCGGACACGGGTTCGAGCCCTGATCTGGGAAGATCCCACATGGGGTGGAGCAACTAAACCCGTGCACAACTGCTGAGCCTGTGCACTAGAACCTGCCTGGGAGCTGCAACTGCTGAAGCCCGAGTGCCTGGAGCCCGTGCTCGCAACAGCAGAAGCCACAGCAACGAGAAGCCGGTACACAGAGCACCTTGGAGGGGCCCCTGCTTGCCACAACTAAAGAAAAGCTCCACAGCAATGACAGCACAGCCATAAGTAAATAAGAATTTTTTAAATTTAGTGTCTTTAAATTTATTCGAAAGGCAAATAAATGTGCATCTTCACTAGAGGAAGAAACACATAAAAAGCTAATTACAATCATCAGATCTGTAAAGCTAAAATGCCATCATAAACTGAATTGTTTAAAAACAAAATTGTTTTTCAACATCACCTCACCCTAAACATATACTTACAGAATCTTATGTATAACTTAACTCTGCTGTTAAGAATTGGGCTAGGTGGGGGGAGATGTGGGCAGAATGGATTCCCTGGTAGTCCAGTGGTTAGGACACAAAGCCTTCACTACCTGGAGCAGCCAAAAAAAAGAAGTGGAAGTACACTCTGAATGCTAAGACTAAAAATGTAGTTTAAAAAAAAAAAAAGGATAGTTTCCCCAATGTTAAAAGGCTCTTCAGAAAAAAAATTCTTTTTAATCTACTTTCTATGTGAAAACAAAGTCTTTAAAGGTAATTTAAAATTTTTATCTCTAGTAGTTGTGCAGTCTCCACAGAGTATCAAAATAAAAGGAACATAAATTTTAATCCATGCAAATATTCAGATTTTTACCAATACTAATACCATATTTTAAAATATGTAACTATAACTTAAGCATCACAGTGGAATGTACTATAATTTGATTATCTGCTATTTTTCATACATTGATCCTTAAAGAGCCAGAGAACCTTATAAAATCAGAGATGGATACAAATGGCTCTACTTGAAACTTTAACAGTCGGATTCAGACTTTACTGTATTTTAACATTTGGCTCCATTTCCTGACAATCTTAATACCTATCTCTTTTCAAATAACTAGGACTGTGTTAAATATTAACAAGGATCATCAAACTCTATGCAATGCAAATCCAATTTGAAAATATCTAGGCCAAAAAGTCACTTTACAATGTAGAATGGGTTCTTGGAGTCCAGTGTGAAATCCCAAAATAAATACAGGAATTAGTCTATAAATTAGCCTACTGTCGCAAGCCACATTAGGCATTACTGACAAAATGGAGGCACGAACCCAATTCCCCCTCCTTACCCCGCAGGCACGGACCCAGGGTGAAGGAGTTAGGCCTTGTGATTCTGACTTGTTTTTTCCTCTCCTCGGCTGAGTTGACTGAAAAGAATATTAAGGTGCTTATTGTTCTTGAGAGGAGCATAAGACGGCACAGAGAATAATTCGTAAAGCTAATCATTGACATTCGTTCAAGGACCTTTACAAAAGAGTGTTCCAGGATGAGCACAGCTTGAGGCCATGGGAGGGATTGCTATCTGAAACCTATTTGTGAAGGAAATGTTTATGGCAAAGGAGTTTGCAGAATTTAGAGCTTAGGAATAATTAAAATAGAAGCTAAAGATTTAAGGAATGTTGTAATGTTAGCATATTTTACTATAGCTTATAGAGATTAGGAATTTTGGAGATATTAGTGGTTAGAAGCCTTTTTAGAGAAAGTGAGCTCAGGATACTAGGGGCAAACAGGATTTATAAAGATAAGAAATAAACTGAGAAATACGGTATGCAGCCCAGACATTAGATGAGTTACAGTGTATTCACAAGGACACATGAGAAGAAGTAGATAAGAGAATTGCTGGGGCAGGAACTCCTGTTGAGGGGCAACAATGATTTATGGAGACAACAAATCTGGGTCAGTGGGAACTGAAAATGTCAAACCTCTGACCTAATGCTTTTGTAAAAGTATAAAAGAGAATCTTAAGCTTGAAATAAATATGCAGTCCAAGAAATATGAATGAGAGGCTGCACAGATATTCACTTACCCCACTGGAGCTGGACTCCGGCAGCCTACTTTATAAATATGATTCAACTATGATTTTACAAGTGGTTTTTGTTTTCTGGCTGTGCCACACAGCTTTGTGGGATTTTAGTTATCTGAGAGGACCACACTGGGCCCTTGGCAGTGAGAGTGTGGAGTCCTGACCACTGGACTGCCTGGGAATTCCCTTGTTTTTAAAATGATAATATATCTCAAATGTTTGATATCCTTGGGATTTTTAAAGACAGCTTTAAAAAGGTAAGAGGAAAGGTGACAGGTCAGAAAAACAAGTGTAAAATATACAACTAAAACACAACTTCATACAACTAAAAATAAGAAATGACTTAATAAAGCTAAATATATATGAACAAATCTTTACACTTTTGCTTTAAAAAATGCCATTATTGTTGATCCCTCTTTAGCCCATTACATTGGTGTCGATTATTAGTTGTGCCCCAAATTTATAAGCAACATTTCTGTCTACTTTTTAAAACAGAATCAGTAGATACAAAAGCAATGCTAGAATTTGCTCCTATAAACAATAAAAGTTAGACTGACTATGTGTAAAAAGAATTTGTGTATATAAACACAAGTTTCACAAAGGTGAACATACTCTCAAGCCAACTATCACTGTTTGTATCTACTTCGCAACGTAGACCATGAGAGTAGAATTCCCTACCCTCAAATAGCTAATGAGGAAACAAGTAACCAGAGAAATTATTACCAAGGGCTCCCATCACCCCTACCCATCGACCTGCACCCTCTCTGCCCTTTACCTGGCTTTCCTTCCTTCGGCCTGGGTAACTATGGCATCTATCACTTATGCGTGAGGTCTAGGACAACCATATAAATTATCATCCAAACTGGCCTCTAAAACAATTTCCTAAATATTATTAGAAAAGAAGTGTATAAAAAAACTAACACTAGGGCTCTTTGGAAAGCAGCTCGAGGAGCAGGGACAACAAATAATCGTCATCAGAATGAAAAGTTCTGAGATAATGTTAAAAAGTTATAATCATCAGCTTAAAAGAGGCTCTTGCTGGCCAAATTATTATGACAAATTCATATAGTTATATCGATTAAATCAAATTAAGTCTATGAAACCAAGTCCACCATGCTACTTTTTTAAAAGCCTGAATTCTTTTCTTACAAAACCAATATTATATTAAGTNAGCTTAAAAGAGGCTCTTGCTGGCCAAATTATTATGACAAATTCATATAGTTATATCGATTAAATCAAATTAAGTCTATGAAACCAAGTCCACCATGCTACTTTTTTAAAAGCCTGAATTCTTTTCTTACAAAACCAATATTATATTAAGTGTATTCAGAATATATTACTATAAATAGATTTAATTGTATGAAAAGTAAAAGGAAAAGCACCTACAACTAGAGCAGATTGTTACCTTTAACTAAAGGCTCTTGGGGGGGGATCTTGTCACGATTTGACATACCACTCCTATAAATGAATACAAGGCACACACTTAAAATTTTTTACTGTCCTCATTTCTCATAATCAACAGATAATTACTGAAATGAGATTGCAAAAAAAAAAACCAGCTAAGATTTGCTTTAAAAAGCCAGATTTACGTAGTCAGAAGCCTTGCTTACAGCTCTTTGAATTGTCTTAATAAGCTATAGGGGACTTCCCTAGTGGTCCAGTGGTTGAAGTTTCACTTTCTGATGCACGGGGTGTGGTTTCCATCCAGGGTGTGGGAGCTAACCACAGGCCTCCTGGCCAAAATACCAAAACATAAAACTGCCAGGGCCCCCGCAGGATCCAGGGGAACCCGAAAAGGAGAACCCGTTGGCGAATGAATGAATGAGTAATAGAGGAGAGAAAGAGGCTGATACTCCTTGGTTTACACAGAAAGCCAATAAAGCCCCGAGACAAGGAGCTTGCCCTGTTCACAGAGGCCACAGGTGCCCTCCTGGTCTCCCGAGGGAGTGAAGACGCAGAACGTCTTCCTGTTCAGGTCTCAGAAACCCAGGCAGATAAGTGAACGCAGGGAGCCTCTATGGTCCAAGGGATCAGCCTGAAAAAGAGAGTAAGAGAGATAAAGAAAAAAAGAGAGAGAGAGAGACATGGGGTGACCAAAGCTTCTTCGAGAGGCCCATTACTTTATTTCAAAAGGGACTTTTATACCTCAACTTGTACATAGAGGGAAATGAAAGATACAAGGTCATACAGAGTCAGCCCAAACATTCCAGCATTCCATTTTGCCCTTATCAAAACCAGGATTTTTTCTGCAAACCTTTCCCACAAATGATGCTGTGTACTTTATCTTCTGGCCTCGGAGGCCTGTGGACATTTTATGACCCTTTTTTGATAAAGGCTGCTCAACCAGAAAACTTATTCTCCCTCAAAGTGTTTTTTTCTTTNTAGACCATGAGAGTAGAATTCCCTACCCTCAAATAGCTAATGAGGAAACAAGTAACCAGAGAAATTATTACCAAGGGCTCCCATCACCCCTACCCATCGACCTGCACCCTCTCTGCCCTTTACCTGGCTTTCCTTCCTTCGGCCTGGGTAACTATGGCATCTATCACTTATGCGTGAGGTCTAGGACAACCATATAAATTATCATCCAAACTGGCCTCTAAAACAATTTCCTAAATATTATTAGAAAAGAAGTGTATAAAAAAACTAACACTAGGGCTCTTTGGAAAGCAGCTCAAGGAGCAGGGACAACAAATAATCGTCATCAGAATGAAAAGTTCTGAGATAATGTTAAAAAGTTATAATCATCAGCTTAAAAGAGGCTCTTGCTGGCCAAATTATTATGACAAATTCATATAGTTATATCGATTAAATCAAATTAAGTCTATGAAACCAAGTCCACCATGCTACTTTTTTAAAAGCCTGAATTCTTTTCTTACAAAACCAATATTATATTAAGTGTATTAAGAATATATTACTATAAATAGATTTAATTGTATGAAAAGTAAAAGGAAAAGCACCTACAACTAGAGCAGATTGTTACCTTTAACTAAAGGCTCTTGGGGGGGCATCTTGTCACGATTTGACATACCACTCCTATAAATGAATACAAGGCACACACTTAAAATTTTTTACTGTCCTCATTTCTCATAATCAACAGATAATTACTGAAATGAGATTGCAAAAAAAAAAACCAGCTAAGATTTGCTTTAAAAAGCCAGATTTACGTAGTCAGAAGCCTTGCTTACAGCTCTTTGAATTGTCTTAATAAGCTATAGGGGACTTCCCTAGTGGTCCAGTGGTTGAAGTTTCACTTTCTGATGCACGGGGTGTGGTTTCCATCCAGGGTGTGGGAGCTAACCACAGGCCTCCTGGCCAAAATACCAAAACATAAAACTGCCAGGGCCCCCGCAGGATCCAGGGGAACCCGAAAAGGAGAACCCGTTGGCGAATGAATGAATGAGTAATAGAGGAGAGAAAGAGGCTGATACTCCTTGGTTTACACAGAAAGCCAATAAAGCCCCGAGACAAGGAGCTTGCCCTGTTCACAGAGGCCACAGGTGCCCTCCTGGTCTCCCGAGGGAGTGAAGACGCAGAACGTCTTCCTGTTCAGGTCTCAGAAACCCAGGCAGATAAGTGAACGCAGGGAGCCTCTATGGTCCAAGGGATCAGCCTGAAAAAGAGAGTAAGAGAGATAAAGAAAAAAAGAGAGAGAGAGAGACATGGGGTGACCAAAGCTTCTTCGAGAGGCCCATTACTTTATTTCAAAAGGGACTTTTATACCTCAACTTGTACATAGAGGGAAATGAAAGATACAAGGTCATACAGAGTCAGCCCAAACATTCCAGCATTCCATTTTGCCCTTATCAAAACCAGGATTTTTTCTGCAAACCTTTCCCACAAATGATGCTGTGTACTTTATCTTCTGGCCTCGGAGGCCTGTGGACATTTTATGACCCTTTTTTGATAAAGGCTGCTCAACCAGAAAACTTATTCTCCCTCAAAGTGTTTTTTTCTTTATATTTCTAATCTATGTCAGCCTCAGAAAATGCTAAACAGAGTTACATTTCTCACAAAGGTGCAATGAGTTACAAGAAAGAACCAATTAGATCCAAAGGTCTAATGTGATTAAATTCAAGGCTACACTTGTTTTTCTTACATTCCAACTATGTTAACTAATGCACTCCCAGGTGCACAGTGGATAAGAGATATGGGAACTTAGCAACAAGCATTGGCCCAATAATGAAATCCTACACCAGCACTACTCTAATACTTTTAACTCTTTGAAAGGCTCTATGTTTTAGGCTTCCCGTGCCTCTCACAGTTGGGAGGCTGTGAACAATCATATGCGTAGCTGCAAGAGTCTGGATAAACCTGCCAAGCAAGCTAGAATGCTAACAGAGGGGGTTTGAATTGAAATATCCCTCTCATGTCCAGGAGACCTATTAGCTAGAGCCCTAAGTTGATTTTCTCCAGAGAAAGGTGGTCGAGGATAGCCCCCTGTATGTCAGGAGAGTTGGTGAAAGGCACAAAATAGTAAGACAGACAGATTCTGGTTTTGGGGTAGATACTCAAGCTGGTCTAGGGAGCCCCTCGAGTCCGGAAGCCTTGCTTAACAGTTCTCTTCCACATGACCTTGTCATGGGTGGGATGGCCTGTGCTGGCTCCCAGCATAAAACAGAAGCAATATAGCAACAAATTCAATAAAGACTTAAATTTTTTTTTTAAGGCTTAGAAGAAATGAAGTACTGAGAAGCAGGCCCAGAGTGCATAGACATACATCCTGCAGCCATTTACTCAAACTGATGTCACCTCAACTGCTTCCTCTTTCTCAACCCGGGTGAAAAAAACTTTTGCATCACACCTGACAAAGACACTAGGGGAAGGAAAGAAAAAAAAAAGACAAAACACTTTTAACAGTGGTGCACAAGAGGAAACTAAATGACAAATGACCACTGAAAGATGTTCAACTTCTTTCAACTGACCCCTAGGAAAAGTCCAAATGTTTTTGTAGCCCATAGCAGAGCCTGGATCTCCTCATACCTAAGGCTCCGGCCTCCTGTCTTCATTTTCAATTTGCAGGACCTTCCTCTTCCTGCACCAGCTTCCTAAAACCACCTCACCTCTACAGCAGCTGAGCTAACTTCTTATCTACCCTCTGGTCTCAGCCTTGGAGCTGAAAGCCTACCCAGACCCATACATACCCTATCCATCCCCACAAAGTGAACAGAGCTCACTGGCTCTGCTCCTGCTCTAAAACTGCCTTTTCTCTTGTCCTGTTCACTCTTGTATCCAGATTCCACAATACCTCTGTGCCTGCCAGAGGCGGTAAGTTAACATTTGTTATGTGAAGGCCAAATCTATCTAATGAATGGAGAGTTCTTTAGAAACCTAGAATCAAATACCCATTTTTCTTGAATCCCTTGAAAGCAGTCCTATAGAGTAGGTGGTCAAATGTAAACAATATTATTCTTTTATAAGTCTTTTATGAGTTTCCAAAATTCAGACCCCAAAAAAAAAAAAAAAACCCTGCATATGCTATTCAAAATATAAAGCACAACCATACAACAAATAAATCCATTCATTTAGAATGGATGCAGGAAGAATCAAATTCAAGTTTAGGCGAACGTAACACTTTGTACATCTCTTACCATGCATCCGTTACAGAGGATGCCCATGTAGGGAAGGAAAAACATTATTTTGGAAAAATATTTAATTTTCACCAGAGTATAACTGATTTACAACGTTGTGTTAGTTTGTGCTGTACAGCTAAGTGAATCAGCTATACTTATTCATATAACCCTTTTTAAGATTTCCTTCCCATTTAGGTCACCACAGAGCACTGAGTAGAGTTCCCTGAGTTATACAGTAGGTTCTCATTAGTTATCTATTTTACACACAGTATCAATAGTGTCCATACACATCAATCCCAATCTCGCAATTCATCCCACCTCCCAGGGAAAGTATTTTTCTGTCTACCCATCTGAGTTCTTGGCTGAGAAATACAAAGGGAAATTTAGTAACACTCCTGGAGAAGGCCCAGCTTACCACCTTAAACCACTGTCTTCAGCTGTAGACAAAGGAAAGATAGGGGGCCAGGGAGGGAGACCAGGGAGGTTACAACGAAAAGAACAAAAAACAAGGATATGTTTATTATTAAGATTTCAGTTCAGGGTCTACAGAATCTCCCTTCTCTTCGTAGTACAGAAAGGCAGGCATCCTTACAAATGGAGATTTCCCTTTTAAATGTAAATTTCCCTTACAGAAGAGTAACTTCTACTGTTCTCAGAGCTTCTCCCCTATCTTGCCCTTCTCAAAAAATACTCAGCTCAAAATAACCTCTGTGCCAGAGGCACATTCTGGGGTGGCAAATCCTGCCACTTTTCTGGCAACTACATAAACTTCCTGAGAGGGTCGCCTGGAGGAAGGTAACACTGTAATTACAGCTGCACTTTGAAAAATCTGTGGGACGCTTAAAACGCAAGACATTCTAAATCAACTACTCAGCTCTCTGATCTTGAATGCGGTTTTTTTTTTTGTACCACTATTTCACCCTTTCAGACGGCTGCCATTACACTTTATGCCTAATACAATACATAGGATACAATAAGTGCGAGCTTTTCAAAATGTCGCCCGCTACTTCAACAAAGGCCAGCCAAACTTGAACCACCACCAAACTGCCTAAGAGAGGAAGGCACGGCCGGCAGGCTTCCCCTTTAACTCGTTCGCCTTTCTCTCCCAGAGCCCTATCAAGCCTTTGGGGGCTCTCAATTCAGGAAAAAATTAACAGTCCCCCATCCTCCCCTGAAATCCCCAACAAAAGATGCACTATTTCGGGGATGGTTTCGGTCTAGTGGTTAGGATTCCGCGCTGTCACTGCCATGGCCCAAGTTCAATCCCTGGTCCCTGAATTTAATCCCGAGAGCTTCCCTGGCGAGGCCAAAA
>SJYW01054072.1:555626-571010 GCA_006410735.1 Raphicerus campestris | reverse complement strand
CTCAGTAGAGTCTTGACTTCTTGCAACTCCAAGGACTGTAGACCACCAGGCTCCTCTGTCCATGGAATTCTCCAGGAAAGAATGATGGAGTGGGTATCCACTCGCTTCTCTAGGGGATCTTCCCGATTCAAGGATAAACCCGGGGTCTCCCGCATTGCCTGCAGATTCTTCACCGTCTGAGCCGCCAGGGAGGCCCCAAGATTACCGCAGAAGGTAACACTCACCCACCCCAAGAGCCTATACACCCACCCCGCCAGAGGCTTCGCATCCCAGGTTCTAATCCAAACATCGAGGGTGTTCCTCGAGCAACTAGCAGGCTCGAAATGGACCATCCCGGCTCTGATGGGGGAACATCCTCCGGATATCTCACTCGAAGCATGCCGCGCCCCTACAACCTGCTGGTTCCCGGCGTCCATCCCTGCCTCAGGCATTCCTCCTTCCTGCCACCCCTCCCCCGCCCGGGGCAGGCGCCATCCCTCCCTTGCCCAGAGGGCGCACCGCGCGCCACGCAGGCCAGCTCTTTTCTTTTCCCGTCCCAACCCCCAGTACTCTTTTCCCCTTTCTCCTCCCTACTCCAAGCACTTCCACTCCTCCCGCACCTGGAGGACTTCTCCACCTCCGAACTAAGTGCGTCTTCCCCTCCCCGCCAACCCCCTCTCCTTGCACGGCTGATTTCCTCGCACCCTGTTTACAGTCTACACCCCCAATGCTCACTCCACTCTTTCAAGCAGCCCCACCTCCTCCGAGCCCAGGGCTTGGACGCGCAACCCTAACCCCTCGAGGCCACCTCCCTGCACCCCCCCTACGCCGCTACCTGGCGGGGATAGCAGGGGATGCCGACTTCCGCAGCCCTCCGTTGAGGTTCCTGGCCTCGGCCCGCGACGTGGTACCCGCTAGGGGCTCAGGCCCGGCCTCGTTCCAGGCCGCATCCCCGCCTGGGGAAGGGGAGGCCCCGGTGGCAGCGGCGGCGGCGCTGCTTCCACTTGAGGCTCTGACGGAGGCTTTGTTGGCATTATTCACGGCTGGAGACTTAGGGAAGAAGCTATACAGCGTGCTCTGTCGCGACATAGCCACAGAGGCCGAGGCTCAACCGCTCTATCGGACCGAGCCACTAGAGGCAAGGCATCTGCCGCGCGGGGCCTGCTGGCGGGAAATCTGGGGGGAGGTGCGCTCCGCGGGAGGAACTCTGGTCCGAGCGGCCAATCGGCAGGCGCCTGGGCGTGCGCGGGCGGCGTCACTGGCGGCGCGCGTCCGGCCCCGCCCCCTCGGGCGCCCAGAGACGTAGGGAGGGCGGGATCGGCCCGCCTCTGCACGGGGCAGTAACCCGGTCGCGGCTAGGCGGGTACGGCTTGAGGCTGGATAGGACTGGAAACCTCGACCCACAGAAAACCTGGCGCGGCTGCGGGGCTCCTCACCTCGGAAAGGAGTTCGTCTTTGAAAGGGAATCTAGAGTCACCGGAGCTGCGATCACATAGGGGCCAGTGTGTGCCGAGTGCGTGCACTGCCTAGACTGTGCAAGGGAGGTAAGCCCAACGGTCACGGAAAGACTCCTGTGGAGAAACGCCTGCCAGCACCTGTGTGAAAATCCTGCGGTTAGATTCCAAACCCAAGGAACCGGAAAAAAAAAAAAAAAGATCAAACTTCCAGACTTGAATCAGCAGATCAAGTCTCCTGTTCACTTTACATTCGCAAAGCATTGAATATAGTAGGTACTTGATATTTTACAACTGAATGCTAAGTGGCAGGTCCTGTAAGAGTTTATGGTGTTATTACCGCCTACACAGCTTTCCTCTGCTGGGCAGCAAGCAAATCCAATCATTTTATATAGATTAACTAATTAAATCCTCTGTAACCTGTGAGTTAAGTACTTCTGGTCCAGTATTCCTTATCTGAATTCTTGGCCAGGTGTGTCTCAAAATGCAGGATTTTTCCTATTTTAAAAAAGTCACAAGGTTTAAGTAAATTCCTATTCTCCAAATTAAAGAAAAAAATTGGAAGACTGACAAGTCTTTGGCCCTAATACCAGGCCCAGAACAAGTAACTATGGAATCCAGAATCCCAGAAACCAGCCCCAACCAGCAACAGCTGTGCTTTGGTACAAACACATGAAGATCAGCTCATTGCTTTGTTCAGGAATCTGTTCTGCCACGCAGTTCTCCTTTCTAGGCATGTAATAAAGTCAGATTTGTTTCAGAAGTAGTATTTGGAATAATATTAATCCCTCCATGAAGATAATACGGGACACCCTCAGAGAATCTTGAAGCAATACCCTGAAGTCAAATACAATATTCCCTCAGCAGAAGGACTTCCCTGGTGGTCCAGGGGCCAAGACTGCGCTTGTAAGGCAGGGGAATGGGTTCAATCCCCAGTTAGGGAACTAGATCCCACCTGCTGCACCTAAAAGATTCCACATGTCACAACTAAGACTTGGTGCAGCCAAAATAAATATTAATATATACATATTCCTTCAGGAGAACATATGCATATTCACACTAAGTGGAATAAATACAGACTAAAAATAGCCTCAGTTTAGCTCAGGTCAAAATCTGCTACCAAATGAGTTTGCCACAAAACATTTTTCAGAACTTTTTGGATTTTAGAATCGCAAGTTGGGAATTGTTCACTCCCTAAGTCGTGTGTGACTTTCCAACCCCATGAACTGCTACATGCCACACTTCACTATCTCCAGGAGTTTGCTTAAACTCATGTCCACTGAGCTGGTGATGCAGCACCACCTCATCCTCATCCCCTCTCTTCCTCCCTTCAATCTTTCCCAGCATCAGTCTTTTCCAATGAGTCAGCTCTTCACATCGGGTGGCCAAAGTATTGGAGCTTCAGGATCCATCCTTCCAGTGAATATTCAAGCTTTATTTCCTTCAGGATTGACTGGTTTGATCTCCTTGCTGTCCAAGGGACTCTCAATCGTCTTCTCCAGGACCACAGTTCAAAAGCATCAGTTCAGTGCTCAGCCTTCTCTCAGTCCAACTCTCATCTATGTATGACTACTGTAGAAAAACAGTTTTTCACTATACGGACCTTTGTCAGCAAAGGGATGTCTCTGCTTTTTAATATGCTAAGTTGGTCATAGCTTTTCTTCCAAGGAGCAAGCATTTTTTAATTTCATGGCTTCAGTCACGATCTGCAGTGATTTTGGAGCCCAAGAAAATAAAGTCTCTCACTGTTTCCATTGTTTCCCCATCTATTTGCCATGTAGTGATGGGACTGGGTACCCTGATCTTAGTTTTTTCAGTATTGAGTTTTAAGCCAGCTTTTTTGCTCTCTTTCACTCTTATCAAGAATCTTCTTTGCTTTCTGCCATCAAAGTGGTGTCATTTGCATATCTGAGGTCATTTATATTTCTCCTGTCAATCTTGATGCCAGCTTGTGAGTCATCCAGCCCAACATTTTGCATGATATATTCTCCATATAAGTTAAATAAGCAGGTTGACAGTATACAGCCTTGACATACACTCCTTTCCCAATTTTGAACCAGTCAGTTGTTGAATGTAAGTTTCGAACTGTTGCTTCTTGTCCTACATACAGTTTTCTCAGGAGACAGGAAAGGTGGTCTTGTATTCCTATCTCTTTAAGAATTTTCCACAGTTTGTTGTGACCTCCACAGTCAAAGGCTTTAGCATAGCAGGGATTGTGAACTTGTATTATCTCTCCCATTTTATGGCTGAAGAAACTTAGGGACAGATGGATTAGATAGCCCAAGACCAAACAGCCAGAAAAGGATAGAGTAGGATTTAAATTCTAGGAAGAGTTTCTGGAGTCCTGTTTTATTAATAGGGGCTTCCCCAATGACTCAGTGGGTAAAGAATCTGCCTGCAGTGCAGAAGATGCAGGAAACACAGGTTCGATCCTTAAGTCAAGAAGGTCCCCTGGAGGAGGAAATGGCAATCCACTCCAGTATTCTTGCCTAAAAAATCTCATAGAGGAGTCTGACAGGTTACAGTACAAAGTGTTGCAAAGGGTCAGACACAACTGCTCACAACTGGCTTGGTTATTAATAGAAATGCTGTATTGCCTTCAGTTTAACATCATTTTCTATTTTATTTCATCCTCACAACCTTATATTAGATTGAACTATATAAAATTGTTAGTATTCAACCTTTTTTTTCTTTTTTGGCTGCATCATGCACTATTTGTGGGATCTTAGTTACCCACCAAGGATTGAACCCCAGACCCTCATCAGTGAGATCATGAAATCCTAACTACTGGACCATCAGGGGATTCCATATTCAACCTTTTTCAAAGTATAAAAATTCTATTTCATTTGGTTCAAATAAATATTATTCTTGTTTTATAGAAAGGAAATGTAGGCTCAGAGGAATGAGCCAGTTAGTTATAGGACAGAAGTTAAGAGCCATTGCTTGGGTTCAATCAAGACCTGGCCTCTGAGCCTCACCCACCAGCCAGGTAACAGTGATTTTACTTCTCTGAACTTGTTTCCTCATCACTAATAAGAATAATAACTATGGGTCAAAATATGGAGGCAGTTAGATGCCTCCCACAAGAGGTAAATAAGAAGTCACACATCACCAAACACACAGTCCCTTGGTAGGTGAAGTCACTCAGCCTTCTCCACACAGAAAATGCACACTTTTTGTAGAAATAAATGAAGAACACCCAAATAAGAACAAATAGAACAAGCTACTTACTCAGAACTTGCTACCACCACTTGCATCTGGACCAGACTCACAGGCAGGCAGAGGAGTAGGCAAGCTTCATAATGAAAAAGAGAAGGTGTCTGTCAGGTGTGCTGTGATAGGAGGGAGCTGGCGTGGGATAGCTGGAGGTGGGCTAACCAGAAGTTGCCAGGGTTCAGCCCCGGTGGATCCAGGGTGATTCGAAGGTGGGGACGGAATCGGCGTCCTAGGAAAAACTTATTTAATTACAGATAGGGACTAGGAATTTAGCAGAGAAAAAGAGGCCGAATAACTTGGTTAACACAGGGTGCCAATCACCACCTACGTAGGCCGCAGGTGTCTTCCCGTTCTCCCGAAGGAGAGGAGGCACTGAGGGCCCCCTGGTCCGATCTTAGAAGCCCAGGCAGAATTAGTAGGCTTGGTGGGTCCTATGCACCAGATGGGAATTCGACCAGAAAATAGTAAGAGAAAGAGAAAGGGGCTGAATAACTTGGGTTACGTGGGGTACCAATAAAATTCCAGACAAGGAATTTGCGCTGTATTTATGGTGGGCACCCACGCTCCAGATGGGAATTCAGCCAGAAAATTGGGGAGCAGAAAGAAGCGACATGAGGGAATCAGTCTTTCCGGAACTGATCCCGGAACTGATCCGATTTCTTTATTTTCGGGTTTGCTTATATACCTTTTGTTACATATAGGGATGAATACAGAGTCACGCGGGGGTCAGCAGTCCTGACCTTATCAAAATCAGGTGCTTTACATAAAAAAGTTTTAGGGGTTTTACATCATCTTCAAGCCATTTCTGCCTGCTGACATTTACAACCCTTTCTTTCTGATAACCAGAAAACTTATTTTTTCCAAGGGTGTTTTTCCTTAAACCAAGCACCACCCTCCCATTCCTATAGGGTGAGGGTGTAGTGAGTTACAATCAAGAAAGGAATTTATTTAACCCAAGGTTAACATGATTAATCTTAAAGGTTAATACTTATTTCTCTTATATGCTTAAAGGTTAATACTTATTTCTCCTATAGGTTAATACTTATTTCTCCTATATGCTTAAAGGTTAAGGCTTATTTCTCCTATAGGTTAATACTTATTTCTCCTATATGCTTAAAGGTTAAGGCTTATTTCTCCTATGGGTTAATACTTATTTCTCCTATATGCTTAAAGGCTAAGACTTATTTCTCCTATATACTTAAAGGTTAAGACTTGTTTCTCCTATATGTCGAATTCCCATCTGGTGCATAGGACCCACCAAGCCTACTAATTCTGCCTGGGCTTCTAAGATCTGACGGGGGCGGGAAGGGCCCTCAGCGCCTCCTCTCCTTCGGGAGAATGGGAAGATGCCTGCGGCCTACGTAGGTGGTGATTGGCACCCTGTGTTAACCAAGTTATTCGGCCTCTTTTTCTCTGCTAAATTCCTAGTCCCTCTCTATCTGTAATTAAATAAGTTCTTCCTAGGACGCCGATTCCGTCCCCACCTTCGAATCACCCTGGATCCACCGGGGCTGGACCCCGGCAAGAAGTAGAGCATCCTCTTTGACTGGCTTGGGGAGCATGTTTAGCTTTCTTTGATTGGAAAGTGAAAAGTTTGGCTTAAAACTCAACATTCAGAAAACTAAGATCACGGCATCTGGTCTCATCACTTCATGGCAAACAGATGGGGAAACAATGGAAACAGTGACAGACTTTATTTTGGGGGGCTCCAAAATCACTGCAGTTGGTGACTGCAGGAAATTGAAAGATGCTTGCTCCTTGGAAGAAAAGCTATGACCAACCTACACAGCATATTAGAAGGCAGAGACATTACTTTGCCAACAAAGGTCTGTCTAGTCAAAGCTATGGTTTTCCCAGTAGACATGTATGGATTGTGAGAGTTGGACTATAAAGAAAACTAAACACTGAAGAATTGATGGTTTTGAACTGTATGTTGGAGACGATTCTTGAGAGTCCCTTGGACAGCTAGGAGATCAAACCAGTCAATCCTAAAGGATATCAGTCCTGAGTATTCATTGGAAGGACTGATGCTGAAGCTGAAACTCCAGTACTTTGGCCACCTGACTCAAAGAACTGACTCATTTGAAAAGACTCTGATGCTGGGAATGATTGAAGGTGGGAGGAGAGGGGATGACAGAGGATGAAATGGTTGGATGGCATCACCAACTCAATGGACTTGAGTTTGAGTAAACTCTGGGAGTTGGTGATGGACAGGGAGGTCTGGTGTACTTCAGTTCATGAGGTCACAAAGAGTTGGACATGACTGAACAACTGAACTGAACTGATTGATCCTGAGTTGGAAGTGGGGATAAAAAATATACGGCAGCTGACCAGGTCCTCAGAATTCTGGGGCAGTTACTGCAGAGTTCTTTGTTTTCTGGACTGGTTGCTGCAAAGATTGGGGTTTGGCTTCCATCTGCAGCAAGCAACTCAGGAAGTCAAGCGTAGCTGCAATGAGGAGCTAAACAACAACCCCTGTAGCAATGCCTTTGAGTTGCTGCCAAATGCAAATAATGGTGGCTGACTCCTTGCAAGCTCTGAGTAAATAGCTTTTGCTTGTTCTCATTTCAGTGGTCTTAACTATTTCCACATGTCTGACAGCACAGCCTTCCAGGCAGAAGTCAACAGCCTCTAAGTGAAAAGCAAACACAGTGAGTTTGGGAATAGCAAGGTGGCCTAAATGATTGGAGGAGGATAAACTGGGAGGAGCAGTAGGACATGAGGTCAGAGAAGAAAGACAAGGGCAGATTATCCCTGCCCTTATAAGACTTGTGGCTTTGACTCTGAGTGAGCTGGGAAGCCATTGTGGGTTTTGAGTAGAAGAATGACCTGATCTGACATGAACTGCTAGATTCAGAAAAGACTGTATTTAATAAACAGTAATCTAATTGAGCTATGTTGTTCTCTACAGAAGAAAGACTGAGGAAACATAAAGTCTAGTAGAAGAAAGAGCCAGCAGAGCAGGAATCAGGGGTGTTTATATCCAAAATTCTGGACACATTTCCTCTAAGATGACTCATTAATAGGGGAGGGTGAAATAGCCCTTAAGAGTTAATCATGTGTGCTCTGCACCTGTTCTCCCCACTCATATGCCACATCCTTCATCTAAGTTCTTCCTTTGTACTGGGCACTGATGAGGGCACAGCAGATACAGCCATGAACCAGACAGACACATCCAGAGGAGATGAGATTGCTGCTGCTGCTGCTGCTGCTAAGTCACTTCAGTCGTGTCCGACTATGTGCANGGTGGTGATTGGCACCCTGTGTTAACCAAGTTATTCGGCCTCTTTTTCTCTGCTAAATTCCTAGTCCCTCTCTATCTGTAATTAAATAAGTTCTTCCTAGGACGCCGATTCCGTCCCCACCTTCGAATCACCCTGGATCCACCGGGGCTGGACCCCGGCAAGAAGTAGAGCATCCTCTTTGACTGGCTTGGGGAGCATGTTTAGCTTTCTTTGATTGGAAAGTGAAAAGTTTGGCTTAAAACTCAACATTCAGAAAACTAAGATCACGGCATCTGGTCTCATCACTTCATGGCAAACAGATGGGGAAACAATGGAAACAGTGAGAGACTTTATTTTGGGGGGCTCCAAAATCACTGTAGTTGGTGACTGCAGGAAATTGAAAGATGCTTGCTCCTTGGAAGAAAAGCTATGACCAACCTACACAGCATATTAGAAGGCAGAGACATTACTTTGCCAACAAAGGTCTGTCTAGTCAAAGCTATGGTTTTCCCAGTAGACATGTATGGATTGTGAGAGTTGGACTATAAAGAAAACTAAACACTGAAGAATTGATGGTTTTGAACTGTATGTTGGAGACGATTCTTGAGAGTCCCTTGGACAGCTAGGAGA
This sequence comes from Raphicerus campestris, assembly GCA_006410735.1. NCBI lineage: Eukaryota > Metazoa > Chordata > Mammalia > Artiodactyla > Bovidae > Raphicerus > Raphicerus campestris. The sequence goes on along the minus strand of SJYW01054072.1, from coordinate 562,507 downwards.
TCAAACCAGTCAATCCTAAAGGATATCAGTCCTGAGTATTCATTGGAAGGACTGATGCTGAAGCTGAAACTCCAGTACTTTGGCCACCTGACTCAAAGAACTGACTCATTTGAAAAGACTCTGATGCTGGGAATGATTGAAGGTGGGAGGAGAGGGGATGACAGAGGATGAAATGGTTGGATGGCATCACCAACTCAATGGACTTGAGTTTGAGTAAACTCTGGGAGTTGGTGATGGACAGGGAGGTCTGGTGTACTTCAGTTCATGAGGTCACAAAGAGTTGGACATGACTGAACAACTGAACTGAACTGATTGATCCTGAGTTGGAAGTGGGGATAAAAAATATACGGCAGCTGACCAGGTCCTCAGAATTCTGGGGCAGTTACTGCAGAGTTCTTTGTTTTCTGGACTGGTTGCTGCAAAGATTGGGGTTTGGCTTCCATCTGCAGCAAGCAACTCAGGAAGTCAAGCGTAGCTGCAATGAGGAGCTAAACAACAACCCCTGTAGCAATGCCTTTGAGTTGCTGCCAAATGCAAATAATGGTGGCTGACTCCTTGCAAGCTCTGAGTAAATAGCTTTTGCTTGTTCTCATTTCAGTGGTCTTAACTATTTCCACATGTCTGACAGCACAGCCTTCCAGGCAGAAGTCAACAGCCTCTAAGTGAAAAGCAAACACAGTGAGTTTGGGAATAGCAAGGTGGCCTAAATGATTGGAGGAGGATAAACTGGGAGGAGCAGTAGGACATGAGGTCAGAGAAGAAAGACAAGGGCAGATTATCCCTGCCCTTATAAGACTTGTGGCTTTGACTCTGAGTGAGCTGGGAAGCCATTGTGGGTTTTGAGTAGAAGAATGACCTGATCTGACATGAACTGCTAGATTCAGAAAAGACTGTATTTAATAAACAGTAATCTAATTGAGCTATGTTGTTCTCTACAGAAGAAAGACTGAGGAAACATAAAGTCTAGTAGAAGAAAGAGCCAGCAGAGCAGGAATCAGGGGTGTTTATATCCAAAATTCTGGACACATTTCCTCTAAGATGACTCATTAATAGGGGAGGGTGAAATAGCCCTTAAGAGTTAATCATGTGTGCTCTGCACCTGTTCTCCCCACTCATATGCCACATCCTTCATCTAAGTTCTTCCTTTGTACTGGGCACTGATGAGGGCACAGCAGATACAGCCATGAACCAGACAGACACATCCAGAGGAGATGAGATTGCTGCTGCTGCTGCTGCTGCTAAGTCACTTCAGTCGTGTCCGACTATGTGCAACCCCATAGACAGCACCCCACCAGGCTCCCCCGTCCCTGGGATTCTCCAGGCAAGAACACTGGAGTGGGTTGCCATTTCCTTCTCCAATGCATGAAAGTGAAAAGTGAAAGGAAAGTTGCTCAGTCGTGTCTGACTCTTCACGACCCCATGGACTGCAGCCTACCAGGCTCCTTCATCCATGGGATTTTCCAGGCAAGAGTACTGGAGTGGGGTGCCATCACCTTCTCTGGAGATTGCTCTAGGGGAGCAAAATTTTTTACCCCAAAATGTACCTCTTTCACATGAGGATTAATTTAGGCTGATTATTTTTAAACAGAAGATCAGAAGTTTTGTTGCCTCCACCTTAACTGCCTCAAAGAATTTAGATAAAAGGCCTATTCCTGGAATAGGGCTATTGTGAGAAATGTCAGCAAAGAATATAGGCTAGGTGTAAAACAGGAGGGAAGGAGGCAGGACACAATTTTGAAAGAGTGACATAGCCCAAAGACACAACATAGACCCATTAAAATCAGATGGGTCCAAGATGGCAGACAAGACAGTTCCAAGGCACCATCAAAGACCAAAAGGTAGGCGGGGGTCCCAATTCCAGGAAATCTCCACCCCTCCCCCAAAACAGTTGGAATAATCCTCCCACTCATTAGCCTATGAAGTTACCCAGCCTATAAAAACTAACCACACCACATTTGGAGGCCACTGCACTCACCCTCTGTGTTGGCCCACACTCTGAATAAATCCACTTCTTAACCTATCACTTTATGTCTCACTGAATTCTTTCTACAATGAGATATCAAGAACCTGAGCTTCATTACTGTAGGTTTGCGCTGGGTTCAAGTCCTAGCCATGTAGGTTCAAGTCCTCAGTTCAGTTCAGTCACTCAGTCATGTCTGACAGCTTGTGACCCCATGGACTGCAGCACTCCAGGCTTCTCTGTCCATCAACAAGTCCCTGAGCTTGCTCAAACTCATGTCCATTGAGTTGATGATGCCATCCAACCATCTCATCCTCGGGCATCCCCTTTTCCTGCTGTCTTCTGCCGGGAGTCAGCACAGGAGATCCCACTCATGACAAGATCATGCGGAGGAGACCTGACAAGCAAGGTGGATCAGGACTCAAGGAACTCCCTGGACCTGCTCGAGTATCTATCCAAAACCAGAATCTGTCTGTCTACTGTTTACTATATTATACCTTTCACCAACTCTTCTGACATTAACAGGAGGCTATCCCCGATCACCTTTCTCTGGAGAAAATCAACTTAGGGCTCTAGTTGATAAGTCTCCTGGGCATGAAAGGAGCCTTTCAATTGAAACCCCCCTGTTAGCATTCTGGCTTGCTTGGCAGGTTTATCCAGACTCTTGCAACTACGCATATGATTGTTCACAACATCTCAACCATGACACAGGAAGCCTAAACATTCTAAAAATATATAGCCCTTTGAGGGGTGAAAAAGTTTTATTAAAATAATACTGGTGAAGGGTTTCATTGTTGAGCTAATGCTTGCTGCCAAGTTCCCATATCCCTTATCCACTGTGTGCCTGGAAGTGCATTAGTTAATATAGATGGAATGTAAGAAAAACAAGTAGTAGCCTTGGTATTAAACACATCAGACATTTGAGGTTAAAAAATTCTTTTTTTGTTGTAACCCACTGCACCTTTGCTCCATGAGAATGTAACTCTGTTTAGTACTTCCTGAGGCTGACACAGATTAGAGGTATAAAGAAAAAACACTTCAAGGGAAAACAAGTTTTCTGGTTGATCAACCTTTTTCAAAAAAGGGTCCTAAAATGTCAACAGGCCTCCAAGGCCAGAAGATAATGTACACAACATAAGACCCTTGTTTATGGAAAGTTATGCAGAAAAAAAATCCTGGTTTTGATAAGGGCAAAACTGCTGGAATGTTTGAGCTGACTCTGCATGACTTTGCATCTTTCATTTTCCTCTGTGTACAAATCAGGGTATAAAAGCTCCTTTTAAAAATAAAGTTACAGGCCTTACTTCACCTAAGCTTCGTCTCCCCGTGTCATTCTTTCACCAATGCCATTCATCCTGAGGGTATCCTTGGACTCTGCTGAGGCTGGACCCTGGCAGTCTTCAGTCTTTCCCAGCATCAGGGTCTTTTCAGTGAGTCTTGTTCTTCTCATCAGGTGGCCAAAGTATTGGAGTTTCAGCTTCAGCATCAGCCCTTCCAATGAATATTCAGGACTGATTTCCTTTAGGATGGACTGGTGGATCTCCTTGCAGTCCAAGGGACTCTCAAGAGTCTTCTACAACACCACAGTTCAAAACCATCAATTCTTTGGTGCTCAGCTTTCGGTATAGTCCAACTCTCACATCCATACATGACTACTGGAAAAACCATAGCTTTCACCAGACAGACCTTTGTTGGCAAAGTAACATCTCTGCTTTCTAATATGCTGTCTAGGTTGGTCATAGCTTTTCTTCCAAGGAGCAAGCATCTTTAAATTTCCTTCAGTCACCATCTGCAGTGATTTTGGAGCCCCCACCAAATAAAGTCTCTCACTGTTTCTGTTGTTTCCCCATCTATTTCCCATGAAGTGATAGGACCAGATTCCATGATCTTAGTTTTCTGAAAGTTAAGAGTTTTAAGCCAGCTTTTTCACTCTCCTCTTTCACTTTCAACAAGAGGCTCTTTAGTTCCTCTTCACTTTCTGCCATAAGGGTAGTGTCATCAGTGTATCTGAGGTTATTTAAATTTCTCCTGGCAACCTTGATTCCAGCTTGTGCTTCATCCAGCCTGGCATTTCCCATGATGTACTCTTGCATATAAGTTAAATAAGCAGAGTGACAATATACAGCATTGATGTACTTCGTTCCCAATTTGGAACCAGTCCATTGTTCCATATCTGGTTCTGTTGCTTATTGACCAGCATACAGAATTCTCAGGAGGCAGGTAAGGTGGTCTGGTATTCCCATCTCTTTAGGAAATTTCCACAGTTTGTTGTGATCCACACAGGCAAAAGCAGAAGTAGATGATTTTCCTGAAACTCTCTTGCTTTAAGATGATCCAATGGATGTTGACAATTTGATCTCTGGTTCCTCTACCTTTTCTAAATCCAATCTGAACATCTGGAAGTTCACCGTTCATGTACAGTTGAACCCTGGCTTGGAGAATTTTGAGCATTACTTTGCTAGCTTGTAAGATGAGTGCAGTTGTGTGGTAGTTTGAGCATCTTTGGTATTGCCCTTCTTTGGGATTAGAATGAAAACTGACCTTTTCCAGTCATATGACCACTGCTGAGTTTTCCAGATTTGCTGGCATATTGAGTAAGCACTTTCACAGCAACATCTTTTAGGATTTGAAATAGCTCACCTGGAATTCCATCACCTCTACCAGCTTTGATCATAGTGGAAAAAAGGCCCACTGGACTTCACATTCCAGGATGCCTGGCTCTAGGTAAGTGATCACACTGTTGTGGTTATCTGGGTTATCAAAACAAAAGTATCCTTTTTGGTTTTGTTTGCTTTTTATGAAGATCTTTTTTGTATAGTTTTTCTGTGTATTCTTGCCACCACTTCTTAATATCTTCTGCTTCTGTTAGGATGATACCATTTCTACATTCCTTTGAAGAAAGTAGGGAAAATCACTAGACCATTCATGTATGAGCTAAATCAAATCCCTTATGATTATACAGTGGAAATGACAAATAGATTCATGGGATTAGATCTGATAGAGTGCCTGAAGAACTATGGATGGAGGTTTGTGACAATGTACAGGAGGCAGTGATCAAGACCATCCCCAAGAAAAAGAAATGCAAAAAGGCAAAATGGTTGTGTGAGGAGACCTTACAAATAGCTGAGAAAAGAAGAGAAGTGAAAGGCAAAGGAGAAAAGGAAAGATATAAGCATCTGAATGCAGAGTTCCAAAGAACAGCAAAGAGAGATAAGAAAGCCTTCCTCAGTGGTCAATGCAAAGAAATAGAGGAAAACAATAGAATGGGAAAGACTAGAGATCTCTTCAATAAAATTAGAGATAACAAGGGAACATTTCATGTAAAGATGGGCTCAATAAAGGACAGAAATGGTTCAAGTCCTTGTTTGAGGTAAATGGTTTTAGGTGTAGTGGGGGAAAACTCAGCAGATCCTAGAGACTAGGAACCACTCTGAGTCCCACTCTCTGCAGGGCCCAGTCAATATTTACCAAATATTTGCTTTTCCATCTCCACTTACATTGCCCTCTTCTCATTTGAAGTCCCCAAACACTACCCCTAAAACCTCCTTTGTTTTTAACTGAACATAGTATTTAAGGTGAAAATTTCTGCCATTTTGGTGAGTTACTCAGTTTTCTGCCTCTCTCCCATGTGTACATGTTATCAAACTTTTGATTATCTCTCATTAATTTACTCACATCAATTTAATTCTTTGACCAGTGAGCACTTAGAAAGGTAGAGGAAAATATCTTCGTGACACTGCTGGGAACAACAGCAGTTATAACGTGCCATTTCCAGTGGGCAGGCAACTAAAAGATGCACAGCCTGAGAGCTGTGCAGTAAGTTTTATTTCCACAAAATGAGGACTGCAGCCCAGGAGACAGCACCTCAGGTAGCGCTGAGAAACCCCTGCAAACAAGTAGTGGAGGAAGTCCAATATATGTGATTTTGGTGAAAGGGCTGTCTGGGGAGGCCTTACAAAGAGCTGTGAAAAGAAGAGAAGTGAAAAGCAAAGGAGAAAAGGAAAGATATAGGCATCTGAATGCAGAGTTCCAAAGAATGGCAAGAAGAGATAAGAAAGCCTTCTTCAGCGATCAATGCAAAGAAATAGAGGAAAACAACAGAATGGAAAAGACAAGAGATCTCTTCAAGAAAATTAGAGATGCCAAGGGAACATTCCATGCAAAGATGGGCTCGATAAAGGACAGAAATGGTACGGACCTAACAGAAGCAGAAGGTATTAAGAAAAGGTGGCAAGAATACACGGAAGAACTGTACAAAAAAGATCTTCACGACCCAGATAATCATGATGATGTGATCCTTAATCTAGAGCCAGACATCTTGGAATGTGAAGTCAAGTGGGCCTTAGAAAGCATCACTACGAACAAAGCTAGTGGAGGTGATGGAATTCCAGTTGTGCTGTTGCAAATCCTGAAAGATGATGCTGTGAAAGTGCTGCACTCAATATGCCAGCAAATTTGGAAAACTCAGCAGTGGCCACAGGACTGGAAAAGGTCAGTTTTCATTCCAATCCCAAAGAAAGGCAATGCTAAAGAATGCTCAAACTACCACACAATTGCACTCATCTCACATGCTAGTAAAGTAATGCTCAAAATTCTCCAAGCCAGGCTTCAGCAATACGTGAACCGTGAATTTCCTGATGTTCAAGCTGGTTTTAGAAAAGGCAGAGGAACCAGAGATCAAATTGCCAACATCCGCTGGATCATGGAAAAAGCAAGAGAGTTCCAGAAAAACATCTATTTCTGCTTTATTGACTATGCCAAAGCCTTTGACTGTGTGGATCACAAGAAACTGTGGAAAATTCTGAAAGAGATGGGAATACCAGACCACGTGACCTGCCTCTTGAGAATCTGTATGCAGATCAGGAAGCAACAGTTAGAACTGGACATGGAACAGACTGGTTCCAAATAGGAAAAGGAGTAC
>SJYW01054072.1:521959-537719 GCA_006410735.1 Raphicerus campestris | reverse complement strand
CCGAAGAATTGATGCTTTTGAACTGTGATGTTGGAGAAGACTCTTGAGAGTCCCTTGGACTGCAAGGAGATCCAACCAGTCCATTCTGAAGGAGATCGGCCCTGGGATGTCTTTGGAAGGAATGATGCTAAAGCTGAAACTCCAGTACTTTGGCCACCTCATGTGAAGAATTGACTCATTGGAAAAGACTCTGATGCTGGGAAGGATTGGGGGCAGGAGGAGAAGGGGACGACCGAGGATGAGATGGCTGGATGGCATCACGGACTCGATGGAAGTGAGTCTGAGTGAACTCTGGGAGATGGTGATGGACAGGGAGGCCTGGCGTGCTGCGATTCCTGGGGTCGCAAAGAGTCGGACATGACTCAGCAACTGAACTGAACTGAAGTGATAGTCCATGGGGTCCATAGGGTCGCTAAGAGTCAGACATGGCTAGCAACTTTCACTTCACCTCTCTGCTGGGGAGCGTGAGGATTTTCAGGGCATGAGTCACCTCATCTCCTGCAATAAATCTTTCTCTGGTCCGAATTCTGACATTTCAGTTTGTTCGGCTTCACTGTAAGTTGAGCATATGAACTTGTGTTAACATTGGAACCCACCCAGAACCTGAAAATTGGTATGAAGATGATTTTAAACGGAAGACATTTGAAATTCAGTAGCTGCAAACAAAAGCCATCTCACAGCATCTTTCATCTACTAAAAGCAGAAACTTCTGAGAAATGAGAACTACCATAAATTCCCTCTTTGGAGCAAGTCTGCTCCCAGGAGAAAGACCAAGAAAAATTGTATCATAAATCCCCTCTCCTGGGAAGTTTTATGGCTCTGAAGACAGACCACTGGCACCTACATAAACAAACACTGTCACAGACTTTCTGGATGGCCTTTTGCTCTCCTAAAAACCCATTTGTCTTTCCAAAGGAAATCTGTCCATTATTCTCATAGGAAACTTTCCTAGCCCTCCCTTTTCCCTATGTGGGGGTGGAGAAAGTTTCCCTTCCCTTCTAAGGTTCTTTGGCTGGTCTAGTAATTAAATTGACGTAAGATAGATTAACAGGAGAAAAACAAAAGTTTAATAATGTGTGTACACCCTTTGGTCGCAGAGAGTCAGAAACGATGACTGAAGCGACTTAGCACACACACACACACACACACACACACACACACACACTTTACACATTGGAGAACCCAGGAAAACTGAGTAAGTTTCTGAAATGGTGAAAGCCATCATCTTAAATACATCTTCAGCTAAAGACAAAAGAAGATAGAAGATGGTAGNACACACACACACACACACCCACACACACACCCTTTACACATTGGAGAACCCAGGAAAACTGAGTAAGTTTCTGAAATGGCGAAAGCCATCATCTTAAATACATCTTCAGCTAAAGACAAAAGAAGATAGAAGATGGTAGCAGGCAGGGAAATCAGTGATGGAAGGTAATCATGCAAAGCACAGTGAACAAGGGTAAGGTGGTTATGAAGAATTAAGTGTATACCTTCTTCACTGTTAATGGTTTCTAGAGATTTGGTCATCCTCCTCTTCCTGGTAGAAAGAGGGAGATACCCTTATGAAAGGAAGGAGATTTCTCTTTTAAATGTAAATATTTCTTGCAAAAGGATAACTTCTACTTAGTTTTTAGAGATTTTCCTCTGTCTGCTGTTTCTTAAAAGTATAAAAAAATTTAAAAGTCTAAAATAATATACCGAAGAGGCACATCTTGGAGCGGTATATTTTGTGTCCCTTCTAAGTTAGCTATTGTTTGAAAAAACAAAAAAACAACAACAACTGGCTCCAAATAGAGTCATGGGATTCTCCAGGCAAGAATACTGGAGTGGGTTGCCATTTCCTCCTCCAGGGGATNGTCTAAAATAATATACTGAAGAGGCACATCTTGGAGCGGTATATTTTGTGTCCCCTCTAAGTTAGCTATTGTTTGAAAAAACAAAAAAACAACAACAACTGGCTCCAAATAGAGTCATGGGATTCTCCAGGCAAGAATACTGGAGTGGGTTGCCATTTCCTCCTCCAGGGGATCCTCTTGACCCAGGGATCAACCCGCGTCTCCTGCATTGCAAGCTGATTCTTTTCCACTGAGCCGTCACGGAAGCCTTGGTATGACAGTTGATAGAATTGAGGTAAACGTTTCTTTTTTTAAAATTAGTATATTTGATGGAGAAGGAAATGGCAACCCACTCCAGCATTCCTGCCTGGAGAATCCCATGGACAGAGGAGCATGGTAGGCTACAGTCCACATGGCCACAAGAGTCAGATACGACTTAGCAACTAAACCACCACTTGTTATGTATAAGAACATGTCAAAATCTTAAGTCTACCATTGCAAAAGTTTGTGTATCTATTTCACAATTGTAAAAAATAAAAGATAACATGTCGTTTCTTATGTTAAAGTTTATGTGTCAAAAATGGAACATACAGTAAATATTTCACATAAAATCTAATAGTATACATTAAAAAAGAAAAAACAGTACATTCGAATGGACTTTATGTAAAATGGTTACATCTCTTTTGCCTGGTTATATTGTAGAATAGACTTTATGTCTTATTGGGGAATGGTTCCCCTGCCTGGTGTTATAAATCTGCCCCTAGGGCAATATTAATTAATCATACTAAAGGAAACCAACAAGGTTACCTGAGCCCACACAATATGAAATAAAAACTGGGGGCTAATATTCAGGGGCTAATAAAAGCAATAATGGAGGGTTTTCTCTGCCCCGAGGGTGGATTGGTCTATGTTTGACTTGTACACTCAGAAGGAAGGTCTTTGTTGAAAGCCTGGTGTAAATTTCGAAGGCATGATAAATTGAACTCCGAAGTTCTAGAACACAGAACTCTGGTTTTTGGTCATGCTATGAGGCAAGCAGGATCTTAGTTCCTTGACAAAGAATCAAACCCATGTGCCCTGTAGTAGAAGAGCAGTCCAGTCTTAACAACTGGACCACCAGGAAGTCCCAGGAACATAGAACTCTTGATTTTCAGTTTATTTGGAAACATTCTCAGTGATATAAAAAAGCAAATGAAAGAAAATGTAGTTGGGCAAATCAAAATTTGTTGTCTTTTAGGTGGCAAACAAGTTTTTTGGGATTAAGAGCTTGGATTCTGGGACCCAGATTTATCACTTATCAGCCATGTGACCTTAGGTGTTTGAAAGAGCTACATGTGTAACATGAGGCAAATAACAGTACTCTTACTGGGTTGTTGTGAGACTTAAACAAGTTAATACCCATGAAGTGGGACTTCCCTGGTGGCCCAGTGGCTGAGATGTCATGCTCCCAATGCAGAGGGCCTGGCTGGATCCCTGGTCAGGGAACTAGATACACGTGCTACAACCAAAATCCCACATGTGCAGCTTCAACTGCTGCAATTAAAGATCCCACATGTGCAACAAAGATCAAAGATCCTGCATGCTGGAACTAAGACCTGGTACAAACAAGTAAATTTAAAAAAAATATATCCATAAAGGGCTCAGCACTGTCCAGCAGCATAATTACTATATCGTAGTAGTTGCTCTTATTATTATTATTACTATTTTTAAGGCAATTGCCTGAGGACCTTCTGATTAGAACTGAAATGAACATACTTTCCTGTCCCTGTTGAACAATACTAGGACCAAGCAAAAATAATCTAGCTGCTTGCTCCAGGAAATATCTGCTCCTGAAAGATAAGATTACAAACTAACCAAGCAGACAATTTATCAGGACTAACAGCTGGCTCATCAAGACTCTTTCAAGACCCCTGTCTTCATGACCCACCCATCTACTAAGTCATAAATTGCACCCACCCAACCAGTTTCTTCCTTTGCGAGACCCAACCTCAAAAGACCTTTTTTTGGAATTCTAGCCCCATATATCCAATTACTTGGTTGTCTCACAGGCAGATCAGAATTAACATATTGAAAGCTGAACTCTTTTAAAATTTTTTTTGGTAGCACCAAGTGGCTCAGGATCTTGGTTCCCCAACTGAGGCAGGAGATAGATGGGCTCCTGGTTATATACTTACAACTGGCCTCCTGTTTACATTTCATGGGGCAGGAAATAGTGGGCTTCAGGCAGGATGCTTACAACTCATCTTTTATTTTCATTTCCTGAGACATGAGATAGGTAGGTTTCCAGGTTACACTTTTAAAATTAACCTCTTGTTTACTCTCCCAAATAAAATTAACAACAGAGACAAGGTAAATAGCCAAATTTGTGTCTTGTGGATGCCTTAGAATAATAATCATGACAAGGATAAAGAGGGGCAAAACCTTGTTTGAGTAAATGATCCACTCTCCCAAATAAAATTAACAACAGAGACAACGTAAATAGCCAAATTTGTCTCTTGTGGATGCCTTAGAATAATAATCGTGACAAAGATAAAGAGGGGCAAAACCTTGTTTGAGTAAAGGATCCAGAGATCACTGCTCACCATACTTTCTTGGGACAAGGGAGACATTACACATCTGCAGAAAGGTTCCTTGAGGGTCAAGTAACAGGACAACGCCAGGCCGTAATGAGTCTTGCTTCTCCCAGACGCCTTTGCATCGAGACCCATCTTGACTGAGAGATGCATGCACACCGAGAGTGATGGTGCTGAGACAAATTAGCCAGGAGAGAAACAAGATGATTGGCCAGAAGGAAGACAAAGACTCAGAAAACTGCCCCCTTAAAGTTCCCAAAGGCACAGACTCCTCTCTAAGTCCCCTTGAGCATCTTTCCACATGTACTTTGCTTCTCCTTTTTACTTTTCTCTTTACCTCTTGCCTCCTTGGCTGAATTCTTTCCTGACAAGGCAGGCAAGAACTGAAGATTTAGGCCCTAGCCACTTGCCTCTGTAGTCTAGTACTTAGGGTTCCCAGGAAGGGAACTAACTGCTTCCAGCTGCTTCATACTGCTGCTTACTGTGAGCGGCTGCTCACTGCTGCGTGCATCAAAATCACCACCAGGGACCAAACCTGGGCCCTTGGCAGGGAAAGTGCACAGTCCCTACAACAGGCCCACCAGGGAATTTCCAAAAGCTGAACTCTAGATCCCTCCTTCCATCCTGTTCTCTGCCTCTTCTCCATCTTAGTGACAGCTCTCTGCTCACCCAGTTGCTTAAGCTAGACACCCTGGTATCTCCCCCGTCCACATCCAAAACCTCACATAACACAAACTGTCCCCTCCCATCTCTCTACCACTCTTAGTATTCTCTGTCGAGAAGAAAACTTTCCTCTACCCTTCTAGGTTCTTCTGGTTGGTCTAAGAATTAAATTGACATGAGACTGATTAACAGGAGAAAACCAAACTTAATTTTGAACGTATGGCAACCCCACTTACATGAAAGGTTCAGAGACAGGTAAAAACAGGTCTGTATTCCATCCTGAGCTAAGGAATGTTATAGGGGCATGGGGCCTCCAAGGACAGGAGGGTCATGGATGATAAGAACAATAAGGGTTTGGTAANGGCTAAGAATTAAATTGACATGAGACTGATTAACAGGAGAAAACCAAACTTAATTTTGAACATATGGCAACCCCACTTACATGAAAGGTTCAGAGACAGGTAAAAACAAGTCTGTATTCCATCCTGAGCTAAGGAATGTTACAGGGGCATGGGGCCTCCAAGGACAGGAGGGTCATGGATGATAAGAACCTGTCTCTTATACACATCTAGATGTGTATAAGAGACAGGTATATTTTGTGTCCCCTCTAAGTTAGCTATTGTTTGAAAAAACAAAAAAACAACAACAACTGGCTCCAAATAGAGTCATGGGATTCTCCAGGCAAGAATACTGGAGTGGGTTGCCATTTCCTCCTCCAGGGGATCCTCTTGACCCAGGGATCAACCCGCGTCTCCTGCATTGCAAGCTGATTCTTTTCNTTTTTTTCTGGAAAAAATTCCAAATTTAAATGCTTCTAGGTAGTTAAGGGAGGGGTTGTTATTTCTCTTGAACCTGGAGGGTCTCAGTTGCCTTTAGTTCAAAATAATCCTCATGCAAAAGTGATACATGTTGGGGGAGGTTTGCTCTAACTCCTACACCTCCTCCTAACTTGACTCCCTGCTTTTGCTCTTATCTCCCTAACATTCATTCTCCATGTAATAGCCAGAGTGACCTTTTAAAAGCACAAATCATATCATGTCACCTCCTCTCAGTAGAACTTGGCAGTGAATTCCCACCACCTTTGGATTACAATCCAAAATCATATCACTGGTCCTGCCGTTTCCCCAATCTTATTTTATGCCAACACATTTCTATACTTCAGCCATTTGTAGCTTCTACATTGGCTGGCCTTTCTACCACTGGCTCCTTCTCATCCTCCAGGTCTTTGGTAACTTAAAACATGTCCTACTGACTATTCTAATCCAAAGCACCAGTCACACTTTCTAGTTCTATTTATTTATTTATATATTGCTTTTCTTCCCACCAAACTCCAAGCTCTAAAAGCGTATTCACCACTGTACAGCAAACACCCAGAACAATGCCTGTGTATCTTTGGCCTTTGTGGCAAGCTGATTGCATTAATGCCCCTCTTTCTTCCTGCAGTTTTGTAGGCCCCTCCCACTTTGGCTCTGGGCTCACTGTGTGGCTTTGGCCAATGAGATGTTAGCAAACATGACTGCAAGTAGAGGCTTGGAAAGCATATGCACAGTTCCACTTGCCTTTCTGCACAATTAGTCTGGTGGTTTTTTAGTTGATAAGTCATGTCCGACTCTTATGACCCCGTGCAGTATAGCCCGCCAGGCTCCTGTGTCCGTAGGATTACACAGGAAAGAATACTGGAGTCAGCTGCCATTTTATTCAAGTGAAAGTGTTAGTCACTCTGTCATGTCTGACTCTGTGCAACCCCAGGGACTGTAACCCACCAGTCTCCTCTGTCCATGGACTTCTCCAGGCAAGAATACTGGAATGGGTAGCCATTCCCTTCTCTAGGGGATCTTCCCAACCCAGGGATAAAACCCAGGTCTCTTGCATTGCAGGCAGATTCTTTGGGTCCTGCCATTGCCATGAGAATATTCCTTGATATACTGCTGAAGAGATCTGAAAAGTAGAAGAGAAAATCTGAGTCCAGCCTAACTGAGGCCATTCATAGCTAGCTGAACCTCAGAAGTGCCATGGAGCCAGTCAAGATCAGCAGAGCCACCCGACCCACAGCTGACTGCAGACTCTTAAGCCACCTGAGGCCAAAACACCAACCTATAGACTCATGAGCAATAATAATGACTTTGCTTTTGAATAATTACTATGTTTTTGAATAATACAGCATTATTGTGACAACATAACTGATCTAGCATTCAAATATTTGTTGGCTAGGTGAGTATTAGTGAATTTTAGATGCTAGAGCAGGACAGGAAATATGGCAGGTTTCAATGGGCTTAAAATGATAGGGAGAGACAGAAGGGACAAAGTAGATGATTAAGTGGTTAATCCCATTAGGGGATCATAAGTAGTAAAAAAAGGTATGGGTGATACCTGCAAGCTAATGATGTCTCAAGAAAGCAGGCTTGTTTTCCAACAAAACCATGCCGCAGAAGCATGAGAACTGCCCCCAAACAATAAACTAACGGTCGAATGAGACCTCTATCCTGCCCAGTGAGGCCAAAATCATTCCTACAACATGCTGTTCTGTGCACACAAAAAACAAAAATAGAGGAAAATGTGACACCATGCTGACACCTGAGATGATTTACCATATTTTAGTGTATGTTACCACATTATGCCCATTTGCCCATTTTGAACATGACCGACTGGACTATGAAAGTCCAGTGTGACCAGACAGGGACAAGAAAACTCTCCTGCTCGATGTGGAGGAGGAACTGATGATGGAAGTCTGATAGCTATTCAAGATTGAAGAAGAAGGTGTCTTCGTCCCCTTCCCACTTTTCCTTTGATTATAAAAATAAGGCCCACCCAGCTTTGGGGGCTGCACTTCCTTGCCTGACTCTTTGTGTCTCCCACAAGCATCCTATACAAATAAATCTCTTCTTGCCTGTCTTTGCCTCTCACTGTCGTTGAATTATTTCTACACTGAGACAAAGAACCTGAACATTAAGTCCTGAGATGGGTTCTAACATTTCAGAGCTCAGATGCATGTTTGCTAAGTCACTTCAGTGATATCTGACTCTTGGTGACCCCGTGGACTGTAGTCGCCAGGCTCCTCTGTCCATGGGATTCTCTAGGCAAGAATACTGAAGTGGGTTGCCATGCCCTCCTCCAGGGGACCTTCCCCACTCAGGGATCAAACCCACGTCTCCATTGGCAGGTGGGTTCTTTACCACTAACACCACCTAATTAAAAAGACAATGGGCTTGATCCTGTCCCATGGGTTCAAGTCCCATCCAAGGAGAAGTACAGTTTCAAAGGGACTTCCCTACAGCACATCCCCTATAGGGAGCTTTCTGTGGGTTCAGTTAGCTCTACTGCTCTTTCTGATTATGTAGGAAGCCAGGGTTTGGTGGGAATGTTCCAGAATGGAGGTACCCAGGGCTAGAGTGAGGCTTATATTAGTTTTCTGTTGCTGCATAAAAAATTACCATACACTGAGCAGTTTAAAACAATACCGGTGTATTGTCTCAATACCAATGTATTGAGAGGATTCTGGGCACAGAGTACCTGTGTCCTTTGGGCAGGATCTCACCATCTGGAATCATGGTGTCTGCTAGGGCTGTGACCTCACCTGGATCCTTGAGTCCTCTTCAAGGCTCTGTGAGGCCTCAGGGTAAGCAACTCTTTACAGGAAACTGAAAACAGGGCCTCAGCAGGAAGCCCCTTTTCCTCCTGTCACTTTAGCAAAGCTAATAATACATTGTAAATAACTTTTAAACCAGGTGTCCCCAGCTCTACTCATCCTGACCCAAGTACATCTTTCAAATCTCTTAATCACACAATTCCTTGCCTAACTTGTCGATTCTTTCTGTAAATCACAGAAGTAGAAATGAAGGGTAATTGATAGATGACCAGATCTCTTCCTAGCTTCTGCTTTAGTGATCTCCCCCAACAAACTGTGAACCAAATAACATTAAGAAGGGTCAACAAGCCACAGTGGGGGATGGCAATGACTCTGACCCCCATCTCAGTGATTAAATGCGATAGCTTCTCTGTTGCCCTTTAGAATTTACATGGCTGAGCAGAATATTTAGAGATGGTTTTTTGGGGACGCCGAGTTCACTGTCTTTCCAGATTGCCAGCATCCTGATTAAAGGAACTTTTTTCTTTTGCCTTTTTGAAACCGTCTACTTCAGATTGGGACTTGAACCCAGCCAAAACCCTGCTTGGGCCTCTAACCTTTGTGGCTAGGACTTGAACCCAGCTAAAACCCACAGTCTTCCAGCTGAGCTCACTGATGTGGTTGCAGGACCTAATGAAGCTCAGGTTCTTGATGCCTCATCACAGAAGGAATTCAGTGAGAGACAAAGTGATAGGTAAGAAGTGGATTTATTCAGAGAGGCGCATACTTCACAGATAGAGTGTGCGCCATCACAGAGGGCAAGTGCAGCAGCCGTGAAATGTGTAGTTAGCTTTATGGGCTGGGTAATGTCATAGGCTAATGAGTGGGAGGATTATTCCAACTCTTTTGGGAAAGGGGTGGGGATTTCTAGGGGTTGGGCCATTGCCCAGTGTTTGGTCTTTGATGGTTGATCTTGAAACAGTCAAGGCACCTCTGGGTGTGTCATTTAGCTTGCTGATGTATTACAATAGCTTATACTGAGGATAGAAGTCTAGTTAAGTTGACCTGTCTGCCTTCTTGGACCCATTTGGTTCTAATCAATTTATGTTGTGCCTTCAGGCTACGTTATTCTTTGAAAGTTGTGCCCTGCCCCCTTCCCTCCTGTTTCAGTTTGTGAATATGTAATTGATTTTGTCAGTGGTGAGCAGTGGGACTTGAATCATCAGATTCATTCCACAATATTAGGGGTCAAACACACAGTGAAAGGTCATCTGGGTCCAGATGGAGGAGGGGCCCTGGAGAGACACCCCCATCACTTCCTCAAGGATTTTCAGAGGAAACGGCCACAGAGGGTTTTCCTTATGGGCTGGGGTTGGGGACACTCTCTGAGCTGTGTGGCTGTGTTCAGGCCTGTTNTAGCCTCCAGGCCTACTGGAGCCTAAGGATTACTAATGTTCACCCTGCAATACCACCCAGTCACCTCATCATCAACCAATCAGAGAATTGTGCCAGAGCTGATCACATGCCCTGCAAGCCCCCCTCCCTCACCTGGCCCTTTGAAAATGCTTTCCTGAAACCCTTCAGAGAGTTCAAGGTTTCTTTTTTAGATTAAAAAGAATTAATTGTTGAACCCATGTCCTCTGCATTGGCAGACAGATTCTTAACCACTGGTCCACCAGGGAGGTCCTGGAGTTCAGGCTTTTCTGAGCACTAGCTGTCCTGGACTAGCTGTACAGCTTTGCAGTAAGCACTGCACTTTCCTTCACCACAGCCCTGCTCAGTAGATTGACTTTACTGCGCATGGGGTCCTTGAAGTTTTAGAGACTAAGGATCTGCTGTTTTGTACTATAGATTCTTTGCCATTACATTACTTTGCCAACAAAGGTCCGTCTAGTCAAAGCTATGGTTTTTCCAGTAGTCATGTACGGATGTGAGAGATGGACTATAAAGAAAGCTGAGTACCAAAGAATTGACACTTCTGAACTGTGGTGTTGGGGAAGACACCTGAGAGTCCTTTGGACTGAAAGGAGATCCAACCATTCAATCCTAGAGGAAATCAGTCCTGAATATTCATTGGAAGGACTGATACTGAAGCTGAAACTCCAATACTTTGGCCACCTGTTACAAAGAAATGACTCACAGGAAAAGACTCTGATGCTGGGAAAGATTGAAGGCAGGAGGAGAAGGGGACAACAGAGGATGAGATGGTTAGATGGCATCACCAATTCAATGGACGTGAGTTTGTGCAAACTCTGGGAGTTGGTGATGGATAGGGAAGAGCAGTCCATGGGGTTGCAAAGAGTCGGACTGAGTGATTGAACTAAACTGACCTGAAGGATCTGCTTTTTCCAGATCAGCCACCTGAGGGCAACAGAGTAGCTGACCCAGCGTGGGAATGAACCTCCTGTCCTGCTGAACGGCTTGAAAAACTCCTGGGTGGCTCTGGTCCGGGCTTCCTTCCCCATAGTCCCTGGGGGGATGTCAGCTCTCCAGGGAGGTCAGAACCAAGAACAGATGTCCTCCCTCGAAGCCCTGTGCTCAGTGCAGGGGCTGGACTGCCTGCAGCTGCAGGATGCTGCATGGCCACAAGGGGTCACTCCTCACCAGGCTCTCAAAGCAGAGACAGCTGGCCAGGCTTTACACACCCACCTCCTCTCTCCTTGAAGACCCTAGGGCTCCCAGGTCTGGCCCCCATCCTCAGTTCATCAGCCAGCACCGCACACCCATTGCAATAGTCTTGTGGGGTCAGAAAAGGCGTATTGAAGTAGAATACTCAGATAAAATATAGGATGTGTAATTGAATTTGAATTTCAGACAAACAATGAATAATTTTTGACTATAAATATGTTGTATATGATAGCATTGCTAAATCTGGTAACTTAGCATGGAGTCAGACCCTTGCATTCAGACTCCAACCTCACTGTTCACAGAGTGATAGAAGCAATTCTCATCATTTTTCTGAGCCTCAATTTCCTTACCTATAAAATGGCTAACGGCACTTCATGGGGTTATATGAAGACTATCGTGTTCAGGTTAAGAACTCAATAAACCTTAGCCTGCTTTCTTTTCATGCCTTAGAAGCTATTGATCCTTGACTTCAGAGATATTGTATCTTCAAGCTAAAAATGGACCATAAACAGGAGATTGCAAAAGGCAGGAGAGGCAAGGCTGTAGGTTGAGGGAGAGAATGGAAACCACCCACTACCTCCTTGTCCCCAACCCACCACTTAGAGTCTGCAGTACGTGGTGCTGCTCTTCCAGTCTTTTTATGGCCACACCCCATGGCAAGCAGGATCTTAGTTGCCCTTAAGTGGAAACTCAATCACTGGCTCTTCCACTGTCTTTATCAACCAGAACTCAGCACCATAGGAAACTTGCCAAAGAGATACAAATTACAAATAACTTCATTGTTCAATCCAGGAACTTCCTGAAGACTTGTTTACATTTAAATGCCCCAGCGAGGCCTTAGGTTATGCACTGAGAGTTTTGGTTTTCATGATGGTGTAGGAAAGGCTACCAGCGTCTAGTTAGTGGGTAGAGGCGGTAATTCTACAATGAACTGGGCAACCACAAAGAATTATTCAACCCCAAATGTCAAAAGTGCCTACGTTGAGAATCTCTGACTTAAATGAACATCAAACTGTTCAACTCTTCAATAGTGGTAAATGAATTAGACCAGGCTCAGAGCCACCCAGAATTTTTTCAAGCCATTCATCTGGACTAGAGGTTCATTCTGGAGAAGGTACTGGCGACCCACTCCAGTACTCGTGCCTGGAAAATCCCATGGACAGAGGAGCCCGGTAGGCTGCAGTCCATGGGGTCGCTAAGAGTTGGATACAACTGAGCGACTTCACTTTCACTTTTTGCTTTCATGCATTGGAGAAGGAAATGGCAACCTACTCCAGTGTTCTTGCCTGGAGAATCCCAGGGACGGGGGAGCCTGGTGGGCTGCCGTCTATGGGGTCGCACAGAGNAGGGCACAGCGAATCTCTGGGTAAGGAATGAGTCCCCAGGGGGCCATGTGGAGCCTACAAAGCACCAAGTTCGATGCTCAGTCGTGTCTGACTCTTTGTGACCCCATGGACTGCAGCACACCAGGCTTCCCTGTCCATCACCAACTCCTGGAGTTTACTCAAACTCATGTCCATTGGGTCGGTGATGCCATCCAAACATTTCATCCTCTGTCACCCCTTTCTCCTCCTGCTTTCAAGCTTTCCCAGCATCAAGGTCTTTTCCAACAAGTCAGTTCTTCACATCAGGTGGCCAAAGTATTGGAGTTTCAGCTTCAGCATCAGTCCTTTCAATGAATATTCAGGACTGATTTCCTTTAGGATTGACTGGTTGGATCTCCTTGCAATCCAAGGGACTCTCAAGAGTCTTCTCCAACACCACAGTTCAAAACCATCAATTCTTTGACACTGAGCTTTCTTCATAGCCCTACTCTCACATCCATACATGACTATCGGACAAATCATAGCTTTGACTAGATGGACATTTGTTGGCAAAGTAATGTCTCTGTGTTTTAATATTCTGTCTTGGTTGGTCATAACTTTTCTTCAAACATCTTTTAATTTCATGGCTGCAGTCACCATCTGCAGTGATTTTGGAGCCCCCCAAAATAAAGTTTGTCACTGTTTCCATTGTTTCCCCATCTATTTGCCGTGAAGTGATGGGACTGGATGCCATGATCTTAGTTTTCTGAATGGTGAGTTTTAAGCCAGCTTTTTCACTTTCCTCTTTCGTCTTCATCAAAAGGTTCTTTAGTTTTTCTTCACTTTCTGCTGTAAGGGTGGTGTCATCTGCATATATGAGGTTATTGATATTTCTCCCAGCAATCTTGATTCCAGCTTGTGCTTCATTTAGTCCATCATTTCTCATGATGTACTCTACATATAAGTTAAATAAGCAGGGTGATGATATACAGCCGTGATGTACTCCTTTCCTGATTTGGAACCAGTCTGTTGTTCCATGTCCAGTTCTAACTGTTGCTTCTTGACCTGCATACAGGTTTCTCGGGAGGCAGGTCAGGTGGTCTGGTAATCCCATCGCTTTCAGAATTTTTCACAGTTTGTTGTGATCCACATAGTCAAAGGCTTTGACATACTCAATAAAGCAGAAGTAGAGGTTTTTCTGGAACTCTTTTGCTTTTTCGACAATCCAGCAGATGTTGGCAATTTGATCCCTGGTTCCTCTGCCTTTTCTAAAACCAGCTTGAACATCTGGAAGTTCATGGTTCATGAACTGTTGAAGCCTGACTTGGAGAATTTTGAGCATTACTTTGCTAGCATGTGAGATGATGCAATTGTGTGGTAGTTTGAGCATTTTTCAGCATTGCCTTTCTTTGGGATTAGAATGAAAACTGACCTTTTCCAGTCCTGTGGCCACTGCTTAGTTTTCCAGATTTGCTGGCATATTGAGTGCAGCTCTTTCACAGCATGATCTTTCAGGATTTGAAATAGCTCAACTGGAATTCCATCACATCCACTAGTTTTGTTCATAGTGATGCTTTCCAAGGCCTACTTGACTTCACATTCCAGGATGTCTGGCTCTAGGTGAGTGATCACACCATCATGATTATCTGGGTCATGAAGATCTTTTTTGTATAGTTCTTCTGTGTATTCTTGCTACCTCTTCTTAATATCTTTTGCTTCTGTTAGGTTCATACCATTTCTATACTTTATTGTGCCCATCTTTACATGAAATGTTCCCTTGGTATCTCTAATTTTCTTGAGGAGATCTCTAGTCTTTCCCATTATATTGTTTTCCTCTATTTCTTTGCATTGATCACTGAGGAAGGCTTTCTTATCTCTCCTTGCTGTTCTTTGGACCTCTGCATTCAAATGGGTATATTTTTCCTTTTCTCCTTTGCCTTTAGCTTCTCTTCTTTTCACAGCTATTTGTAAGGCCTCCTCAGACAACCATTTTGCCTTTTTGCATTTCTTTTTCTTGGGCATGGTCTTGATCCTTGTCTCCTGTACAATGTCCTGAACCTCCGTTCATAATTCTTCAGGCACTCTAACAGATCTAATTCCTTGAATCTATTTGTCACTTACAGTGTATAATCATAAGAGATTTGATTAAAGTCTTACCTGAATGACCAGTCCATCCTAAAGGAAATCAGTCCTGAATATTCATTGGAAGGACTGATGTTGAAGGTGAAACTCCAATACTTTGACCATCTGATGTGAAGAACTGACTCACTAGAAAAGACCCTGATGCTGGGAATGACTGAAGGCAGGAGGAGAAGGGGACAACAGAGGATGAGATATTTGGATGGCATCACCGACTCGATGGACATGAGTTTGAGTAATCTCCGGGAGTTGGTGATGAACAGGAAGGCCTAGTGTAAGGTCACAGAGTCGGACACGACTGAGCGACTGAAATGAACTGAACTTTTTATTTGAATGGTCTAGTGGTTTTCCCTACTCTCTTCAATTTAAGTCCAACTTCAAAAAGCACTAAAGGCTTCTACTAAAGAGCAGATTTACACAAAGGTGACNACTGAAATGAATTGAACTTTTACTTGAATTGTCTAGTGGTTTTCCCTACTTTCTTCAATTTAAGTCCAACTTCAAAAAGCACTAAAGGCTTTTACTAAAGAGCAGATTTACACAAAGGTGACTCATGGGACCCCAGGCTAGACATGGACCCCAGGCTAGATGTGGCCTCCAAGGTAGACGTGGCTCCAGGGTAGATGTGGACTCTGGACATTAGTTTCAATGATGCCCTCCCTTCAGTGCTGCCCTCAGATAGATGTGACTCTTCACACGCTGGAGTGGCATAGGGGCCAGGAGACCTAGGGCGTGGCAGTGGGTAGGAAGGCCCGGGTTTCAGCAGTCGTCCCTGGTGGCTCAGATGGAAAAGAATCTGCCTGCAATGCAGGAAATGGTAACCCACTCCAATATTATTGTCTGGAAAATTCCATGGACAGAGGAGCCTGGAGGGCTGTAGTCCATGGGGCTGCAGAGTCAGATGTATCTGAGTGACTAAGGATTACTAATGTTCACCCTGCAGAGTCAGATGTATCTGAGTGACTAACACATTTACTTTCACTTGTAACGGAGCAGGCCCCTAGGCGCCTTCCTGGGACACATTCTACCTCCTCCCCGCCTTCCCCC
>SJYW01054072.1:498549-516042 GCA_006410735.1 Raphicerus campestris | reverse complement strand
GCCCACCATACCCTCTTCTGTAGCTCCTCTCAGAAGTCCCTATCTGATGCACATTGTTTTATAATGTGAAAACCCTCATCAAATGGAAGACGGTAACTATTTGCTGATCTTGAGCACGAAGCCTCCAGGCCTACTGGAGCCTAAGCATTACTAATGTTCACCCTGCAATACCACCCAGTCACCTCATCATCAACCAATCAGAGAATTGTGCCAGAGCTGATCACATGCCCTGCAAGCCCCCCTCCCTCACCTGGCCCTTTGAAAATGCTTTCCTGAAACCCTTCGGAGAGTTCAGGGTTTCTTTTTTAGATTAAAAAGAATTAATTATTGAACCCATGTCCTCTGCATTGGCAGACTCTTAACCACTGGTCCACCAGGGAGGTCCTGGAGTTCAGGCTTTTCTGAGCGCTAGCCATCCTGGACTAGCTGTACAGCTTTGCAGTAAGCACTGCACTTTCCTTCACCACAACCCTGCTCAGTAGATTGACTTTACTGTGCATGGGGTCCTTGAAGTTTTAGAGACTAAGGATCTGCTGTTTTGTACTATAGATTCTTTGCCATTACTTTGCCGACAAAGGTCCGTCTAGTCAAAGCTATGGTTTTTCCAGTAGTCATGTACGGATGTGAGAGCTGGACTATAAAGAAAGCTGAGTACCAAAGAATTGACACTTCTGAACTGTGGTGTTGGGGAAGACACCTGAGAGTCCTTTGGACTGAAAGGAGATCCACCCAGTCAATCCTAGAGGAAATCAGTCCTGAATATTCATTGGAAGGACTGATACTGAAGCTGAAACTCCAATACTTTGGCCACCTGTTACAAAGAAATGACTCACAGGAAAAGACTCTGATGCTGGGAAAGATTGAAGGCAGGAGGAGAAGGGGACAACAGAGGATGAGATGGTTAGATGGCATCACCGATTCAATGGACGTGAGTTTGTGTAAACTCTGGGAGTTGGTGATGGACAGGGAAGAGCAGTCCATGGGGTTGCAAAGAGTCGGACTGAGTGATTGAACTAAACTGACCTGAAGGATCTGCTTTTTTCAGATCAGCCACCTGAGGGCAACAGAGTAGCTGACCCAGCGCGGGAATGAACCTCCGGTCCTGCTGAATGGCTTGAAAAACTCCTGGGTGGCTCTGGTCCGGGCTTCCTCCCCATAGTCCCTGGGAGGATGTCAGCTCTCCAGGGAGGTCAGAACCAAGAACAGATGTCCTCCCTCGAAGCCCTGTGCTCAGTGCAGGGGCTGGANCAGACACAACTAAGTGACTGAACTGAACTGAAGAGGAGGAGGAGGGGGCAGCGCCCCCTGCTGTGATGTCCTCACTTGCTCCAGTTTCCAACGTGAGATAAACCGCCAACTTCCCTTCTGCTTAAATTTTTGTTATGATTCAGTGTCTAAGTCGTGTCTGACTCCTTGGGACCCATGGACTGCAGCATGTCAGACTTCCCTGTCCTTTGCTATTTCCCAGAGTTTGCTCAAACTAATGTGCATTGAGTTGGTGATGCCATGTAACCATCTTTCTGTCACCCCCTTTTCCTCCTGCCTTCAATCTTTGACAGCATCAGCGTCTTTCCCAAAAGGGCCCTAAAATCTTTTATGAACAACCCTGGGAAGAGAAGACTGAGATGAAGTACATCCTCTGGACCACGCGTTCTCTTTTCTCNCCCCTTTTCCTCCTGCCTTCAATCTTTGACAGCATCAGCGTCTTTCCCAAAAGGGCCCTAAAATCTTTTATGAACAACCCTGGGAAGAGAAGACTGAGATGAAGTACATCCTCTGGACCACGCGTTCTCTTTTCTCACATTTAAAACTTTAGTCTGGATTTCAAACTTTTAACTGTGATGGACTGAATAGTCTCACATTAATACTCAGATGCATTTTTAACACGCTACCATCTTCCAAAAAGAGTGAGAGGTATGCTTCCTGTTTCATAAAGGAAATGAAATGAGTTAAATGAGAAATTCTTCCCCTACGGAAATAAAATGCTACTTGCTCATGGCAAAGATCATTTTTATGTCTTCTGAATAGCGGGGGATGCTCACTGACACTAAACCCACAGACGTCTCGACAGCTTTATTTGTTCTCTCTATTTTGGGCTCCATTATTGAAGCAATCTCTGTTGGCAGACATTGTTCTACCAATAATTTTTTGAGCAGTTAAAATTTTCTCTTTAATGCAATACAACTGAGCACATCCCTCTCAGGATAGTCGAGAGTGGGGGGTGGAGGTGGATGGACCAGAGGCGGGTATCACATTCCTAACTGGATTTTGTGCTGATCCAAAATATATAACAGATATACAAATTATTCTTCATTCACATTTTAAGCATATAGGTAGGTTTTTACAAAGATTGGGGATCTGAAGGACACAGAAAACTTCTCAACAGCCCTACTATCCTTCCTTAATTCCACTGAGAACTTCTTTGATTTAAGGACTTATTAAGTACTGGGGCTCATGGCAGATGATTTTTTTTTTTTTTTTTTTGGCTTCACCATGCAGCATGTGGGATCTTAAGTTCCCTGATCAGGGACTGATCCTACTCCCCTTGCAGTGGAAACCCAGATTCTTAACCACTGGACACCAGGGAAGTCCCTCGGAAGGTGGTTCTAAGGAGTATTCAAAGAAGCAGGATGTTGTTCTGAATTGAACAGTATCAGAAAGTGGAGGTAATTCTATCACCAGGAATCTTAATATTTCTTATCTAGAAGACATGGGAATGAAATAAGGTGAAAGCTATAACTGGTAAAAAAAAAAAAAAGCCATCACTCGTATCAGACAAATAGGAGAGATGTTTGTTCGTTTTTGTGGCTTGGATAGTGTTCCTGTTTAGCCTATGTTCAGGCGTGATGATGAAGGGGTAGTCCATGATGTTGTCAGGGAAGGAAAGGTTCCCCCTTCTCCCCATCTTGAGTTCTTGTGACTGGACAAATAATAAAACTGACGCAAGACAGATTAACAGGAGAAAAAGAAACACACTTAGATTCATGGACTGGAAGTTTCATAGAAATGGGACCTAAGAAGTGATCAAAGCAGGCAATTTGTATACTTTTTAGACAAAATAGTGAGGAATTGACAGGACAAAGAAAGTTGGGTTTGGGTGCTTCAATTCAGTTCAGTCGCTCAGTCATGTCCGACTCTTTGCGACCCCATGAATCGCAGCACGCCAAGCCTCCCTGTCCATCACCAACTCCTGGAGTTCACTCAGACTCACGTCCATCGAGTCAGTGATGCCATCCAGCCATCTCATGCTCAGTCGTCCCCTTTTACTCCTGCCTCCAGTCCCTTTCAGCATCAAAGTCTTTTCCAATGAGTCAACTCTTCGTATGAGGTGGCCAAAGTACTGGTGTTTCAGCTTTAGCATCAGTCCTTCCAAAGAAATCCCAGGGCTGATCTCCTTCAGAATGGACTGGTTGGATCTCCTTGCAGTCCAAGGGACTCTCAAGAGTCTTCTCCAACACCACAGTTCAAAAGCATCAATTCTTGGGTGCTCAGCCTTCTTCACAGTCCAACTCTCACATCCATACATTGACCACAGGAAAAACCATAGCCTTGACTAGACGGACCTTAGTTGGCAAAGTAATGTTTCTGCTTTTGAATATGCTGTCTAGGTTGGTCATAACTTATCTTCCAAGGAATAAGCGTCTTTTAATTTTGTGGCTGCAATCACCATCTGCCAGTGATTTTGGAGCCCAAAAAATTAGTGAAAAATCTAAGCAGAGTTTGGACTGGGGGTAATGAGTTAAAGAAGCAATAAGTTTTATTTATGTAAAACGCTTTCCATCTCAAAATCTCTCTCTCTGGTGATAAGTGTGTTCTTCCACCTCCAGACATTGGGAGGGCACCTGTCATAGGAGAGGCTTATTTCCTGCTTTCAGGGAGATAGAGAGGAGGGTCAGGGTGTCCCTCTTGCTTTGGCTTTTTTTGGCTCAGCAGTAAAGAATCTGCCTGCAATGCAGGAGACCCGGGTTCTATCCCTGGGTTGGGAAGATCCCCTGCAGAAGGGAATGGCTACCCACTCCAGTATTCTGGCCTGGAGAATCCCATGGACAGAAGAGCCCTGGTATAGTCCATGGGGTCTCAAAGTGTTGGACACAACAGAATGACTAATAATTTCACTTTTTTCTTCAGGTAACATTATCAGTATGCCATTGAGGCACATGCTGGGGTGGCCTGCTCTGGGCCCCAACACTGTCGTCCTCTGGCTTGGCTCCAGCGGTGGTCTTGTTGGAGGCTGATGCTCAGTGGGGGCGGCCACATTCAACAGCAGGACACCGCAGCCCAGGCCCAGGTGTCCCGCCAACTTCTGGCTCCCAGGAGCTGCTGTTCTCTTGCTCACTGCTTTTGCCGTGAGTAACGGAGCATTGCTAGTGTTAGGTCCATGTCTCAGTTTAGACACCAAAGGGATGGGCCCTGAAATAGCTAAGTGCTGACAGAGGAGGAGGCCCACGCACTTAATCCACAGGAAGGTCTGAGAGAATTAGGGCAGGATGGAAATAGCCTGTGTGCCTCAAAAGGCCGCAGTCATGACATCCTGAAACCATGCAGGACCCTGTGGGACTTCTGGACACAAGAGCCTTCGTGTGTCCCCATTTTCTCATTTGTAGGAAGTAGTTTTCTTTCAGCCTCTAGGATCTTACCTGAGTTCCAAAGGGCAGGTTCGCACAATTGCTAATGGGGAAGGGAGGGGATGCAGAGACAGCGGAGGAGCAGCCTGGAATAGCACAGCCTTAGGGTGGGGTCCTGGCTCTCCCACCAAAGGATACACAGCAGGGTCTTCCCTGGCAGTCCAGTGGCCAAGACTCCACACTCCCAATGCCAGGGGCCCAGGTTCATCCGGAGCCAGGGTTTGATCCCCAACTTGCGTGTTGCAACGAAAAAATCCGCATGCCTCAACTAAGACCTGGTGCAGCCGAATATATACTAATAAAAATTACCCCCCACCAAAGGATATACACAATATTTTTGAGCTGCCTTTCACATACTGATGGAGAAGGAAATGGCAACCCACTCGAGTATTCTTGCCTGGAGAATCCCAGGGACAGAGGAGCCTGGTGGGCTTCCGTCTTTGGGAATGCACAGAGTAGGATACAACTGAAGCGACTTAGCAGCAGCAGCAGCAGCAGCAGATATAAAAGCACCACCAGGTGGAAGGATGTAGACCCCAGACCAGTCAGAACCAGTTAGAAGCTTGATGGTGCTGACACTCAGTTACCTCACCACCAACCCATCAGAAGAATGTCCATGAACTGATCATACCCTCCTCTTTGAACCATTACCAGAAAACTCCTCACTAGCCCCTTCACGTCAGGACACACACCTTTGAGGGCATTAATCTGCTGTGGCCCCCTTTGTCTGGCAAAACAGTAAAGTTATTCTTCTATGAAAGTGAAAGTGTTAGTCACTCAGTCATGTCCAACTCTTTGGGACCCCATGGACTGTAGCCCACCAGGCTCGACTGTCCATGGAATTCCCCAGGCAAGAATATTGGAATGGGTAGTCATTCCCTTCTCCAGGGCATCTTCCTGACCCAGGGAAGGAACTCAGTTCTCCTGCACTGCAAGCAGATTCTTTATTGTCTGAGCCACTAGGGAAGCCTACTTCACCCAAAACTCTGTCTCTGAGATTCAGTTTGGTACCAGTGTTCAGGGGCTCAATTTCAGCTACAATCCTAGCGTAACCATTGATGTACATGATTATAGCTTTGAATTATCAAGGAAATATTAAATGATACTCAGTGACTTCCTTTAAAGAAGGCAGAGAAAAAGCAATCCATTTTCAAACTATGACTGTGAAAATTACTAAACTATTTAGAAAAAAGTATTCAGCATCAGAGTAGATATAGCCCCCAACCTTTCCAGTGGGAAAGGTAAGAACACCTCTGAGATGGCTGATAAATCAGAGACCCTGAGACTTCACTCTCCCACAACTCCTGACCCTGTGGGGGACGTAGATTCCCCTGTTGAGGAGAATCTGCTGGACCCAGACAGATCAAGTCCTTGCCCCTGGCATATGCCAGGCTGATGGAGGAAGATGGACCCAGTCTGAGAGGAGAGACATAGCCCTTGCTTGCTGGCAGGTGTGTGGCAATCACTGTGCTGGGCCTGCAGTCTTGGGACACAGTAGGCAACCCTCAGCCTGGCCTTTCACTACCAGCCCAATTGTACTGCTCACAGAACAGATTTTCCATAAATGTCAAAATGAGAAGAAACAGATAAGGCGAAGCAGCAAATATCTGTATATTGAACTTCCAGGAGGGCCATGGCAATGTCATAAGCTGACTATTAAGTGACTTAAAAGCCTGAGAAATGTCCTTGAGAGAAAACGCAGTAGTTCAGCAGTTGTGGAATGCTAATGGGAGTGCAGAGAGAAGGGGAAAGACTGAGATCAGTAAAGATAATACAAATAATAGCCAACACTTATCAGGGGGTTGGGCTTCCCTCATAGCTCAGTCGGTAAAGAGTTTGCCTGCAGTGCAAGAGACCTGGGTTCAATTCCTGGGTCGGGAAGATCCCCTGGAGGAGGAAATGGCAATCCACTCCAGTATTCTTGCCTGGAAAATGCCATAGACAGAGGAGCCTGGTGGGCTACAGTCCATGGGGTCGCAAGAGTCGGACACGACTTAGTGACTGAACCACCCAATCAGGGGTTTACTGAGTGTCAGGTGCTGTTCTGTTTTCCACGTGTTATTGCCATCCTACAAAAACCCCACAAAACAAGTGTGGCCATTTTACAGGAGAAGAAATGGAGTACTGGGGTGTCAAGTATCTTTCTCAAGTTGTGGGATTAACTGGAGCTAGGATTCGAGTCTGAGCAATCCAGTCTCAGAGTCTTGTACTAGTCATCATTCTGTCCTAGAACCACCTCATAATAAATCACCAACAGAGGTGTGGATCCTGACCAGGCAGCCCTTGTCCTTCTATGGATTCCCCAAAGAAATGCAGAGTCTGCAAGTTGATTCTAAAATTTATATAAACAGGCAAAAGAACTAGAATAACCAAAACAATTTTAAAGAAGAGAAGAACACTGTTGGAGAACTCACATTAACTGATTTTCATATTTACCATAAGCTACAGTAGTCAAGACAGCATGGTAGGGGAGGAAGGAGAATCAGTGGAAAAGAAGAGTCCAGAAATAGATCCACGTATATTTGGTCAGTCTATCTTTGGCAAAGATAAAGAGATAATTCAATGGAGAAAGGTTTTTCAAGAAGTTAGCATAATTAAATATCCATAAGCAAAAAAAGAACTTCAATCCATATTTCACACCTTAAAAAAATGAACTCTAAAAGGACTTAGACATAAATGTAAAACTTAAAATTGCAAAACTTTTAGGAGAATGCATTACGGCTTTGGGCTTCCCTGGTGGCTCAAAGAGTAAAGTAGCTGCCTGCATTGTGGGAGACCTGGGTTCGATCCCTGGGTTGGGAAGATCCTCTGGAGAACGAAACGGCAACCCACTCTGGTACTCCTGCCTGGAAAATTCCATGGACGGAGAAGCCTGATAGGCTACAGTCCATGAGGTCATGAAGAGTCGGACACGACTGAGCGACTTCACTTCACTTCACTTCATTGTGGCTTTGGGTTAGGCTGAGATTTCTTAGATATGACACTAAAAGCATAACCTATAAAATAAAGAATAATAACGAGTTTCTTCAAATTTAAAAAATTCTGCTATTCAAAAGACACAGTAAAAAGTGAAAAGAGAAGGCACAGACTGGGAGAGAATATTTACAAAATGTATGTCTGATAAAGGCTCTGAATCCAGAATGTATAAAGAACTCATAAAACTCAACAAAAAATAATAGTCAACTAAATGGGTAAAATATTTGAACAGATACTTCTCCCAAGATGATATATAGATTGCAAAAAAAAGCACATAGAAAAATTTTCAAATGAATTAGTCACTGGGGAAATGCAAACTTAAACCACAGTGAGATCCACTACACATCTATTAGAACAGTTAAAATAAAAAGTCCAGCAAACTCAAGTTCTGGTGAGGATGCAAAGCAACTGCAGTGCTCATACACTGCCTGCAGGGATGCAAAAAATACAGCCTGTCTGAAAATAGTTTGGCAGTTTTGTGTAAAGTTAAACACTTACCATTCAACCCAGAAAGTCCACTTGTGGGTATTTACCCAAGACAATTGAAAATCTGTTTATAGCAGCTTTATTCATAGTTCACCCAAACTGGAAACAACCCAAAAGGCCCTCAAGTAGAGAATAGGCAAATAAAATATGGTGCATTCATACAACAAAATTTTCTTTACAATAAAAAAGAATGAACTATTGGTGTGCAGAATGGCATGTATGAATATTGATTGCTTTACATTAAGTGGAAGAAGCCAGACTCAAGACTACATACTATATGCTTTCATTTATATGACATTTGGGAAAAGGCAAAAAGCTATGGTTTTTCCAATAGTCATGTACGAATGTGAAAGTTGGACTATAAAGAAGGCTGAGCGTCAAAGAATTGATGTTTTTGAACTGTGGTGTTGGAGAAGACTCTTGAGAATCCCTTGAACTGAAAGGAGATCCAATCAGTCCATCCTGAAGATCAGTCCTGGGTTTTCACTGGAAGGACTGACGCTGAAGCTCCAGNTTCAGCAGTTGTGGAATGCTAATGGGAGTGCAGAGAGAAGGGGAAAGACTGAGATCAGTAAAGATAATACAAATAATAGCCAACACTTATCAGGGGGTTGGGCTTCCCTCATAGCTCAGTCGGTAAAGAGTTTGCCTGCAGTGCAAGAGACCTGGGTTCAATTCCTGGGTCGGGAAGATCCCCTGGAGGAGGAAATGGCAATCCACTCCAGTATTCTTGCCTGGAAAATGCCATAGACAGAGGAGCCTGGTGGGCTACAGTCCATGGGGTCGCAAGAGTCGGACACGACTTAGTGACTGAACCACCCAATCAGGGGTTTACTGAGTGTCAGGTGCTGTTCTGTTTTCCACGTGTTATTGCCATCCTACAAAAACCCCACAAAACAAGTGTGGCCATTTTACAGGAGAAGAAATGGAGTACTGGGGTGTCAAGTATCTTTCTCAAGTTGTGGGAGTAACTGGAGCTAGGATTCGAGTCTGAGCAATCCAGTCTCAGAGTCTTGTACTAGTCATCATTCTGTCCTAGAACCACCTCATAATAAATCACCAACAGAGGTGTGGATCCTGACCAGGCAGCCCTTGTCCTTCTATGGATTCCCCAAAGAAATGCAGAGTCTGCAAGTTGATTCTAAAATTTATATAAACAGGCAAAAGAACTAGAATAACCAAAACAATTTTAAAGAAGAGAAGAACACTGTTGGAGAACTCACATTAACTGATTTTCATATTTACCATAAGCTACAGTAGTCAAGACAGCATGGTAGGGGAGGAAGGAGAATCAGTGGAAAAGAAGAGTCCAGAAATAGATCCACGTATATTTGGTCAGTCTATCTTTGGCAAAGATAAAGAGATAATTCAATGGAGAAAGGTTTTTCAAGAAGTTAGCATAATTAAATATCCATAAGCAAAAAAAGAACTTCAATCCATATTTCACACCTTAAAAAAATGAACTCTAAAAGGACTTAGACATAAATGTAAAACTTAAAATTGCAAAACTTTTAGGAGAATGCATTACGGCTTTGGGCTTCCCTGGTGGCTCAAAGAGTAAAGTAGCTGCCTGCATTGTGGGAGACCTGGGTTCGATCCCTGGGTTGGGAAGATCCTCTGGAGAACGAAACGGCAACCCACTCTGGTACTCCTGCCTGGAAAATTCCATGGACGGAGAAGCCTGATAGGCTACAGTCCATGAGGTCATGAAGAGTCGGACACGACTGAGCGACTTCACTTCACTTCACTTCATTGTGGCTTTGGGTTAGGCTGAGATTTCTTAGATATGACACTAAAAGCATAACCTATAAAATAAAGAATAATAACGAGTTTCTTCAAATTTAAAAAATTCTGCTATTCAAAAGACACAGTAAAAAGTGAAAAGAGAAGGCACAGACTGGGAGAGAATATTTACAAAATGTATGTCTGATAAAGGCTCTGAATCCAGAATGTATAAAGAACTCATAAAACTCAACAAAAAATAATAGTCAACTAAATGGGTAAAATATTTGAACAGATACTTCTCCCAAGATGATATATAGATTGCAAAAAAAAGCACATAGAAAAATTTTCAAATGAATTAGTCACTGGGGAAATGCAAACTTAAACCACAGTGAGATCCACTACACATCTATTAGAACAGTTAAAATAAAAAGTCCAGCAAACTCAAGTTCTGGTGAGGATGCAAAGCAACTGCAGTGCTCATACACTGCCTGCAGGGATGCAAAAAATACAGCCTGTCTGAAAATAGTTTGGCAGTTTTGTGTAAAGTTAAACACTTACCATTCAACCCAGAAAGTCCACTTGTGGGTATTTACCCAAGACAATTGAAAATCTGTTTATAGCAGCTTTATTCATAGTTCACCCAAACTGGAAACAACCCAAAAGGCCCTCAAGTAGAGAATAGGCAAATAAAATATGGTGCATTCATACAACAAAATTTTCTTTACAATAAAAAAGAATGAACTATTGGTGTGCAGAATGGCATGTATGAATATTGATTGCTTTACATTAAGTGGAAGAAGCCAGACTCAAGACTACATACTATATGCTTTCATTTATATGACATTTGGGAAAAGGCAAAAAGCTATGGTTTTTCCAATAGTCATGTACGAATGTGAAAGTTGGACTATAAAGAAGGCTGAGCGTCAAAGAATTGATGTTTTTGAACTGTGGTGTTGGAGAAGACTCTTGAGAATCCCTTGAACTGAAAGGAGATCCAATCAGTCCATCCTGAAGATCAGTCCTGGGTTTTCACTGGAAGGACTGACGCTGAAGCTCCAGTACTTTGGCCACCTGATGCAAAGAGCTGACTCATTAGAAAAGATCCTGATGCTGGGAAAGACTGAAGGCAGGAGGAGAAGGGGACGACAGAGGATGAGATGGTTGGATGGCATCACCAACTCAATGGACACGAGTTTGAGCAAGTGCTGGGAGATGGTTAAGTACAGGGAGGCCTGGTGTGCTGCAGTCCATGGGGTTGCAAAGAGTCAGACATGACTGAGCAGATGAACAACAACAAAAAGAGCAGAAAACAGAGCAATCGTTGTAGGGACTGGGTTGGGGGAAAGGTTGACTACAAAGAGGACCCAGGGAATTTTTTGTGGCTGATAGAACTCTTCCATATCTTGACTGTGGTAGAAGACTGTAGTTAAAACCTAGAATACTATGCACTAAAAGGGGTGAATTTTACTGTATATAAATTATATATTAATATTTTAAATGGAAAAAAAAGGAAGCTTGCAGAAACTTGTAAGGCACTGACCAGAATTGATTAATCCTACAAGGGATATTTTTTTCCCAAAAATATGGCCAGTGTCCTTAGAAGCTCCATCAACTATTAATTTCCAGGGCAGAGAAACCTAAACTCAAGACCCTTTGCCAGCTGCTAATTGGTGGCTTGAAAGCTAAGGGTGGCTGGACCCCCCAAGGCTCTTGTCTGCATGGGAAAAGTACAAACGGCAACGGAAAGCAAGCAGGAGTCCAGTTCCCAGGGTAAGAGGCCAGACCAGCTGACCTTCCTGTCTCCCAGCGTTTATCCACCCAGCTCTTCTGGTTCCTTTGGGTGACTCCTCCCTTTTTCTCCATGTGACCTGGAGAGCTGTCAATCATGATGACTTTGTACCCCATCTTACCTCTCACCTCAGGACAAACGCATGAGTCAGGTGACAGAGCCAAGCACCTCCTCCAGGCCACAGTAATTCATTCAGGGAAGGCAAAGACCCAAGCAAGGCCAAACAGCATCTTCCCCGGGAACCCCTACACTGATGCTGGGGGGAGATTTTCTTTCTTACTGAAGATGACAGAATTGGGACTATTTAGAGCCAAGGCTACTGGTGGTCATTGCCTAGAGACAGTAATCAGTAGAGCCAAGAACTGGGGAGGGCACCAGAACCCTGATAACATGCTCTGAACCTCTGGATCCCATCATGCATGGAGCAGGAACTGCCCCTAAACCTCCCAGTTACTGAACCATTCAGTCCCCCTGCCTCGTGACTGGTTTCTTTCTGCTTGAGGGTCTTCACTGACACACAGCTAAATCCTGTCCTGTGGTCACGCACTGCTGAGTGTTCTGTTAGTATGAGTTCAGTCAACAGTAATGGACACCTGCTTCGTGCTGGGTACTGGGGACGCTGGGCTCATAAAGACACGGGTTTTGCCCTGGAGGAACTCACAGTTTCTCGGAGGAGACAGATATGTCAGGGAATGGTAAGTGGTCTGATAAACATTAGCTTATATGAGGTGCTATTAAGAACCCAGAAACCCAGCACTCACCCTAGCCTAGGGCTTCAAACAAGGTTTCTTGGAAGTGACTCCTGAGCTGTCTTGAAGAATCACTCAGTGGAAAGAGGGGAGGGTTTGTGTTCCGACAGAGACATGAGTAAAACTCTGGCAGGGTGAAGTACCATGATGTGTGCAGAGAAACACAAACCCTTTTTCTAGAAGAGTTCAGTAAAACTTTCTGTGTTGATGGAAATGTTTTATCTCTATGTTGTCTATTATGTAGTCTTTAGCACTTAAGCACTTGAAATGTGGATAGTGCAACTAAGAAGCTAAATTTTTAATTTGATTTCATCTTAATCAAAATTTAAAAGAGCTGCAGGCAATCACTGACTACCATCTTGGACAGCTCGGCGGCTCTGGTGACGTGCAGGGCAGAAGCGGGAGGGACAGAGCAGGCTGGGAGAGCTCAGGGAAGGGCCCCAGATGCCATTTGAAGGGTGCTGGACTTCAGCTTATAGGTGATGGGAAGTGTCTGGAGGGTTGCACACCGGAAAGTGACCAGGTCATCTCACTGGACCAGGGGCTGGGATGGAGCAGAGGAAGATTGGAGTCAGAAGGGCACTGCTGGAGCTCCAGGGAGGAGTTATGAGGGTCCCAGACATGAAAAACACAGAAGGGCTGGTGGGGAGGGAGCTGATTCCTGAGGCTTGAAGAGTAGAGATCAGCAGGACCAAGTGGTCTCTTGGTTTTGGGGTGTGAAGTTGTATCTCTTTCTTGGAAAGGTTTACAGGAAAGATGGATTCTTGGGTGGTGGGGCTGCTCCCAGGCAGAGGGGCTGGAGGTTGGGAGAGGATCCCGCAGCAGCTGCTGGAATCCAAGGCCCCACTTCCTTGCAAGGCCGGCTCTGTCAAGGTCAAAGGTGCAGGGGGAAGGAATATCTTGCTTGGCTGTTGTTTTTTATTAAACTGAAGGATCAGAGCAGCCTTGGAAACTACTGAGTCAGATTGTAAATATTGACACCCACTTCCCCAGCACCAATTACAGGAGTAGGAAGGCTCTCCCCAAAAGAGAGGCAATTTAAAGAAAACACAGGAATTATTTAGTAAAGTCAAAGTATCATTGAGAGTCAGAGACTCCCCTTGTCACTGGGCCTCCTCTGGGTCTAGTCGGTGGGGAACAGGCTTCCTTTCGCTTCAAGACAGGGTTATGGCCTGAATATCTGAGGAATGGGGGTCCCCGAGTTTAGGCCTTTTTTTACTATATAGTAATAACTGAGTGACTGAGCACGCATGCAACGCAATAAAGAGATTATCCTCTATCTGAAATGGGCGGCCAAGGTTCCCTCTATCTCTGGTTTCTTACAAGTCACTCACTTACTCATCACATATTTATTGAATAGCTACTATGCGTCAAACCCTCTGATAAAAGCTGGGACTACTGAGACAAAAGGCACAGACCTTGCCTTGAAGGAACTCTGTGGGAAGATTGTAACACAGTGGATAATATTCACTGAGACACACTATGTATCAGGCAATCTGCCGGGTGCATTTTACATGGGCTTAATTTTTCTAAAACCCTACAAGGCAAGGACTGTCATAATCCTCAATTTATGAATGAGGAAACAGAAGCAGAGATCTGAAGTAACTTACCCAAGTATCTAGGACCCACTCACTGAAAACATTTCACCTGAATCCTGGAATAGGCAAACTTTATATACATACATCTATATGTATATATTTTTTTATTGAAGCATAATTGGCTTACAAATTTAGTTTCAGGTGTACAACACAGTGATTTGATATCTTGATACATTACAAAATGATCACCACTGGAATAAGGTAACTTCTTTTGAGAGACTGAACATACAAATGGAAAACAGACAGATCCTCTATAAAAATAGGACCGTTTCCCATAATCTACAGCATTCTGTCCAGGAAACCAATCCATCATCTACAGTACCCAGCTCAGGAAGCCGGCTTGTTATCTATCAGTCAGACTCGTAGGATGTCAGACCACCATCTGTCATAGCCACCAGCTCAGGAAGCCAAAAAATAACGCTGGTAACAACTGGTCTCAAGTAGCTAGGATTTGATTAATAACTGACAGTGCCCCTAGTTTTTGTCCCTCCCTGCTCCCAACTTGGGACCAACCAGAGGAAGCCAGTATGGGCCACTAGCCAGTCACACAGGTCGCCCAGCGTCTAGCCTCTCGTCTTCAGCTCCCCCAGGCCGGCAGCCTCCAGTTGGGCACATTTGAAGCCTGCACTTTTATAAAGCTTTCCCACTCCTCTGCCTGCCTTAGTGGCTCTGCCAACCACAAGTAATAGTGGCTAATTCTTGTTTACCGCCACACTAAGGGCCAGATAGAAAATATTTTTTGGCTCTTTGGGCCATTCACTCTCTTACCAAGTACTCAGACCTGCTGTTAAAGCATGAATCAACCATGGATATTATGAATGGGCACGGCTGTGTTCTACTAACACCTTATCTATAAGAGCAACTTGTAAACAGGACTCTAGTTGTGCCAGGGGACTGATTCCAGAGGCTTTAAGGGGCTGGATCAGTAGGATCAAGGGGTCTCTTCGTTTGGAGGGTGGAACTGCATCTTTTTCTTGGAAAGGTTTACAAGAAAGATGGGTTCTTGGATGGTGGGGCTTGGACAAGATGCTGCTCCAGGACTTAGTTTGCTAAACCTGGTGTTAAGCTACGCCACTCCTTTAGTAGGAGTGTCACCACCAACTCCAAGTTTCCAGAAAAAGTACTGACACTTGGCTTTTGTAGAGGAGGGTTTCCTTTCTAAAGCACTTTCCCATCTAAAGTACGTTCCAAGACCCGATTTTCGATGTGTGTGTATGGGGCAGGGTGAGTATTCCCACACCAACAAGCAATTCTTGGGACACCAGCTGTGTGTCCTACAATTCAACTCAGTCCTGATATTATCTACCTGGAGACGGCATCAGATCCCATAGGCTGAGGTTCAGTCCCGCAAGACTGCTCCCTCGACTCTTCACCCCCACACCCAGATTATTGTCTGTGCTTCTGACTGACGGGCTATAGGCTGGAGGGCCCAGTGACCCCCTCCTTGGACTTCAATGTCAGTCATTAGCTCAGGTTGTTACCTGTACTTCTGACTGGCTTATCAGAGGTTCCCATGATCCTCTCCTTGATTTTCATTAATTTGCTAACCAGACCTGCAGAACTCAGAGAAACATTTTACTTACTAGATTACTGGTATATAATGAAAGACTGTATCTCAGGAACAGACAGATGGAAGATGTATAGGGCAAGACACAGGGATTGTAGAACCTCCGTGCCCTCTTCCCCCAAATCTCCACCTGCTCAACCAGCCTGGAAGTCCTCCAAATCCCATACAGTTGGGATTTTTATGGAGGTTTCATCACTTCAGAATGATCCATCAATAACTCCATTTTCAGCCTTTTTCCCCTTTCAAGAGGACGCAGGGCCAGGGCTGTAAATTCCAAATTTCTAATTACGGTTTGGTCCTTCCAGCCAGGAGCCTTGTAGGAGTCCACCCAGAGTCTCCTCTTTAGAATACAATTCACTGCTATCCTCCAGGAATTTACAAGGGTTTCAGGAGCTCTGTGTCAAGAACTAGGAACAGAGACCAACAGATATTTTCTATTATCTCACACCATCTGGTAGTTAATTTGGTCCTGCCAGATGACAAGCTCTTTAAAGTAAAAAACTATGTTTTATTCATTTTTCCATTTTCCCTACAGGGATTACCTGGTGCCAGGCAGGGCACACAGTAGATTCTCAGTAAATATTTGTTAGAATAAGTTGAACCAAATTAAATAATCACAATGATTTGGTAACACCGAGAGCTTAGAGGTTGTTATTCCCATTGTACAGAAGACAAAGCAGAGGCCTAGAGAATCGAGTGACTGTGTTTTTCTAGAGGTTTTTGCAGAGCAAGAATCTGGACCCTGGTTTTGAGCCCTGCTGCCTTTTGGGCAGAACAGACTCCTCCCTTGCTGGGCTCATTCAAGAGCCCATGGAGGCAAGCTGCTGTTGATGTTCCTTTGTCTGTTTGAATTCTGTGATTTTGTAATCGTCTAAGCACTGAACAAACCTTCCCCTTCCCCCTCCCGCTGCACTGAAGTGAAACCTTAGGGGAGTGAGTCGTTCTGTAAAAGCCAAGATGTTGAAGTGATGGGGTTTATCCCTTTAACCCTCAGACAGTTTTAAAAGGTTTATNAAAGATCTTCACGACCTAGATAATCACAATGCTATGATCACTCACCTAGAGCCAGATATCTTGGAATGTGAAGTCAAGTGGGCCTTAGAAAGCATCACTATGAACAAAGCTAGTGGAGGTGATGGAATTCCAGTTGAGCTGTTTCAAATCCTGAAAGATGATGCTGTGCAAGTACTGCACTCAATATGCCAGCAAATCTGGAAAACTCAGCAATGGCCACAGGACTGGAAAAGGTCAGTTTTCATCCTAATCCCAAAGAAAGGCAATGACAAAGAATGTTCAGACTACCACACA
The DNA here is from genome assembly GCA_006410735.1 of Raphicerus campestris. Lineage (NCBI taxonomy): Eukaryota > Metazoa > Chordata > Mammalia > Artiodactyla > Bovidae > Raphicerus > Raphicerus campestris. Next base: position 499,219 of record SJYW01054072.1, on the reverse strand, counting down.
ATTGTACTCGTCTCACGTGCTAGTAAAGTAATGCTCAAAATTCTCCAAGCCAGGCTTCAGCAATACGTGAACCGTGAACTTCCAGATATTCAAGCTGGTTTTAGAAAAGGCAAAGGAACCAGAGGTCAAATTGCCAACATCCGCTGGATCATCGATAAAACAAGAGAGTTCCAGATAAACATCTATTTCTGCTTTATTAACTATGCCAAAGCCTTTGAGTATGTGGATCACAATAAACTGGAAAATTCTGAAAGAGATGGGAATACCAGACCACGTGACCTGCCTCTTGAGAAACCTGTATGCAGGAAGCAACAGTTAGAACTGGACATGGAACAACAGACTGGTTCCAAATAGGAAAAGGAGTATGTTAATGCTGTATATTGTCACCCTGCTTATTTAACTTATATGCAGAGTACATCATGAGAAATGCTGGACTGGAAGAAACACAAGCTGGAATCAAGATTGCCAGAAGAAATATCAATAACCTCAGATATGCAGATGACACCATCCTTATGGCAGAAAGTGAAGAGGAACTAAAAAGCCTCTTGATGAAAGTGAAAGTGGAGAGTGAAAAGTTGGCTTAAAGCTCAACATTCAGAAAAGTAAGATCATGGCATCTGGTCCCATCACTTCATGGGAAATAGATTGGGAAACAGTGTCAGACTTTATT
>SJYW01054072.1:410927-488684 GCA_006410735.1 Raphicerus campestris | reverse complement strand
TGCAGCCTACCAGGCTCCTTCATCCATGGGATTTTCCAGGCAAGAATACTGGAGTGGGTTGCCATTGCCTTCTCCGACACCACCAGGGAAGCTCCTAAAATGTTTTCAGTTTAAAATAACAAACACTCAGGATTTCCCTGGTGGTTCAGTGGCTAAGACTTCAAGCTCCCAATGCAGGGGACCTGGTTCAATTCCCTGATCAGGGAACTAGATCCCATATGCCGTAACTAAAATCTGATACAGCCTAATTAATTAATTAAGAAATAATACTCATACCAACTCCAGGGACCTGAAAGGCCCTCACGAAGGGAAATGGGCTCTGAGTTAGGATCAAACAAATGCATGAGCTTTAGTGACATGTATGATGATACTTCAGAGTCATTTTAAAAAATGTTTTGCTTCTTAGCTGAGCTCTGGGCAAGTGAGGTTGCCAGGAAGCTGAGTTAAAGGAGAGGTGTCTGGACATAGATTAGTGGTGGATCCCAATTCCAGAGAGTGAGAGTGGCCCTCTGAGATGCAGCTGTTTGGAGCTGGATAGGTGCTTGAAATGTCCAGTGACAATGGCGGGACCCTGGGGGGTGAAGTCCTGAAGGTGCTTCTTAGGGCTTCATTCTTAGGCTGAGGTTTCCCAGTGTCTGAGGTTTTCCAGACACTAATAATTCATTTATACTCTCTCTCACTGCTGCCCCTTCTCCCCCGCCTCTCTTTCCATTTCTCAAACTCTCTTACTCTCTCAAAATTCTAAAGGTAGACTAACACAAAATTATAAAGGTACAAAGGGTGTAGAGTGCAAAATCAGTCCTTCTCCTATCCCTAAGCTGCAGAGCTGCCCCAGGAATGACTAGTGTCCAGTTTCTAGGAGTCCATGTGCTTTTGTTTTTACACAAATGATAAAACGATATACTGTTTGGTATCTTATTTTCATTTTCCCTTTAAACATTTTGAAACCAGTTCATATTAATACAGAAAGAACTTTCTTTTTCTTGTAATGGATACAATGGTATTTCCTTGCATGGAAGTGCTATTGTTCATTTAACGAGCCTCCTGGTGTGTTATTCCTCCTATGACGTAAATGGCATTAAAACAAATAGCCTGTGCATGTCCAGGTGCAGCAGTAAGAATAAATTCTTAGACATGAAATTACTAGCTAAAGTGTGTGAACATGTTAAGATTGGGTAGCTGTGTTCTCGGTTTAAAAGGGCAGTGTGAGGTGGACCTCCCTGGTGGGCTGGTAGCTAAGACTCTGCACTCCCAATGCAGGGGGTCCAAAGTTTGATCCCCGGTCAGGGAACTAGATCCCACATGCTGCAGCTGAAGATCCCACAGGCTGCAACTAAGGCCTGATGCAGACAAATAAATAAATACATTACATAAGTAAATAAAACAAATTTTTTTTTTTTTTTTTTTTTTTGCAGTGTGAAGTATGCTACTGAGGTGGGTACACAGAGCTCTGCATGAATGCAACCTCAGGAGAATGTATCTATTAGGTGGAGAAAATCTGCACAAAACTTTTGCTTCAGGACAATTTGGATTACTATACAATAGGCTTTCAATAAATGTGAGGAATTCACTGAAAAAAAGAGTACCAAAGAAATCCAGGTTTTGTGTCTGCAGGAGAAAGAGGTGTAGATGTGCCTAGTCACTCAGTTATGTCTGACTCTTGTGACCCTATAGACTATAGCCTGCCAGGTTCCACTGTCCATGGGATTTTCCCGGCAAAAATACTGCCATTTCCTCCTTCAGGAGGTCTTCCTGACCCAGGGATTGAACCCGTGTCTCCTGCACTGCTGGCAGATTCTTTACCACTGGGCCACTGGAGAAGCCCAGGAGAGAGAGGAGCAGACCAGAAATCATCAGTTGCAGACCCAGCAGGATGGAGACCTGCTGTTTCCAGCGCTCCACCTGTTCCGCTTGTCCCACAAGCCTTCCACTCTCTCCCTCTGCTCCCCTCCTGGCTTCACTTCCCTTCCCTCCCAGCTTAACCCCTGTGTATTGGTAGTTGTCAGTGCCTCCAACTCCTATTATTTTTCCCATCCACGACACGTGCTTTTAAACACCCCACAACATGTACCCACCCCCTGCCTCTCCTCTAGTTCACCAAGCAGTGCTGGAGAAATTCTGTCCCTGGGGCGATCAGAGATCCAAGTCTATCAGGCTCACCTGGGACCACGGCGTGGTCTGACAGTCCTACCTGTTTCTCAGCAGCTCTTCCTTCCACTGTCCTGCTTTTCTTGTCTCAGTGTCTACCACGCTGACCACAGCCAACTGGGCTCTAAGTGTCCCTCCTTTCTCATCTTCTTAAATACCTTGTTTGTTATTCCTTCTCTTGTATATTTTCAACTACTTCCTCTTTGTTCCTCTCTTTCCATAAAACTTATTTTGTGTTCATTCTTTCCTCACAGTTCACAAACGAGGCATCTAGTACATGCTCATAAACCCCTTTATAAAACCAAATTTATTCAAGTATAATTTATAAATAAAATGAACATTTAAAGTATGCAGCTCATTGAGGGATCTCCCTGGTTGGTCCAGTGGCTAAGACTCCCAATGCAAGGGGCTTGGGTTTGATCCCTGGCCAGGGAACTAGATCCCATTTGTTGCAACTAAAGTTTCTGTATGCCACAATCAAAGATCTTGCATGCCACAAGGAAGATCAAAGATTCCACGTGCTGCAACTAAAACCTGGTGCAGCCAAATAAATAAATATAAAAGATAAGATATACAGCTCATTGAGCTTTGTCAAATGCATAATCCCATGCCATCACCACCTTAATCAAAGTATAGAAATTTCCCATCAACCTAATAAGTTATTCCCTGCACCTTTGTGGTCAACCTATGACCACCCTTCTAGGTAATCACCCATTTGATTTCAGTCATCTGGCTTAGTTTTGCCTCTTCTGGAATTTCATAGAAATGGAAACATGCTATCTGTACTCTTTTGTCTCTGACTTCTTTTACTTAGCATAATGTTTCTGAGACTTATCTGTTCCTTGAATTAACATTTTGTTCCTTTTTAATGTTGAGTAGTATTCCATTTTATGGCTATACTACAATCTTTTAAATCTGTTTACTTGTTAGAGGCTAACTGGTTGTTTCCAGATTTTGACTAGTAGGAATAAGGTAGCCGTGAACAATTGGACATAGGTCTAGATAAAAAGTTTCATTTATCTTGGGTAAATCTCTAGGAATAGAAATGTTAGATCATAGAGTAGGTATATGTTCAACTTTAAAAGAAACTTCCAAACTGTTTAGCAAAGTGGTTTTATCATTTTACATTCCCCTAAGCAGTTATGAGAATTCTAATTGCCTTATGTCTTTGCCAACAATTACTGTCAGTCTTTTAAGCTTTAGTCATTCTAGTGACTATGAAATGGTATGTGTCATTTGGTTTCAATTTGCATTTCTTTAATGACTAATGATGCAATTTACCTTTTCATGTGCTTATTGGCCATTTGTATATCTCTGTGAAGTGTCTGTTCAAGTCTTTTCACTATTTTTTTTATTGTGCTTTTTAATTGGTGTATGAATTTAATTGTGTTTTGAAATTGATGTGTGAATTTTTATATAATATACATACAAACTCTTTGCAGAATATGAGTTACAAATATAGACTGGGATCTAGACATATCCTAGCCCATGACTTGCCTGTTCATTTTCTTAATAGTGTCTTTTGATGAACAGAAGTTTTATATTTTGATTTCTCAGTCTTTATGGTTACCGCTTTCTGAGTCCAGTCAAAGAAATATTTGCTTAGCTCAAGATCATGAAGATTTTCTTTAATGCTTTCTTCTAGAAGCTGTTTCTTAACCTTTTCTGTTTAGGACCATAAACAATCTCATATGTTTACCCAGTTTTTTCAGTATAGTTTGTTGAAAAATTTTCCTTTCCCTATTGAATTTCTTTGGATCCTTCATCAAAAAACCAATTAGCTAATCCCCATCTTGAGGTCTAATTCTGCTTGGTTCTTTTTTATAGATTTCCATTTCTCTGCTAAGATTACCCATTTGTTTATTTACTGTGTTTGTCTCTTCCATTCCTTCCTTGAATATATTCATAATAGCTGTTTCAAAGTTCTTGACTGTTGTGCTAGTTATCAATTTATTGTCTCTCAGAGCTAAATCAACCTTTCACGATCTGCTCTCGATAATAGATCAGACCCTTTAATCCCTACTGTTGCAATTACAGTGTTAATGTTTGCCAGTAGAGGAAACTGGGGTACTCTGTAGGAAAAAGTTTTATCCTGGTTCCAGTGCTGTTTGTGTTATTTGCTCTTGCTGTAGGTCTTAACCGCTGGACTGCAAAGAAGTCCCCTAAGGAGCTGCATTTTAGTGTGGGTTTTATTTCCAGCACCTGGCCCTGTCCTTGGCATCTGTAAAAGTAGTGAACTGGATTTCATTCCACAGGGTGGCTCCTAGGAAGATCAAGCCAAAGACCCTTCCCCAAGGGGGTCACCAGCAAAGAAGGCTCTCCCTGACCTTTAATCTTTGCCTCTTCCTGGTGCAACTGACAGGTTAACCTCTTCAGAGGCAGCCGAGACCACCCTCTTATCTCCTGTATCCTCCAAGTCAGCATGGAAATGAGGTCTCAGAAGACCCTTCTCCCAGGGGCCACAGCCGCGATGTGTGGCCCTCAGTTGGCTCTCCCCAGATCTTTCCCTTAAGGAACCTCCCTAGGAACTCTGCACAGTCCTCTCAGGCATCGTATCCTCTCGGCATCGTGTCCTGCTGCTGCCAGCATCACTTCCCAGGAGAAGGCAGTTCATTTTCTCCCTGAATTCCAGTTCCTGGCACAGATAAACCCCTGGGAAGCATTTACTGAAACTTTCTAGGCTTTTCTCAGCATGAACACTTTACACTTCAGCAGTAAACCAGACTGCCAGAGTAGGGAAAAGGAGTTGTCAGTGCCACACTGCTGCATGCTGCCAAGGAGTTCAGGGCGGGAGGTGGTGGGACAGGATGTTTCTCATCTCGTCCAGCCCAAGCAGAAACTAGGTCCCTCACCTGAGCTTGCCACTGTTCCCCCCCGAGGCCAGCAGCATTCCTGCTCACTGGTCTACCTTCGGGTGCCCTAAAAGGTCATCCTGGATTTCTGCTTTGCCATTTTAGTTCACATCTCTGCTTCTGTCCCAGTCATTCACTATGAGGACCCCACCTCTGAGACCTCCCCCATGTCCATCCCCCACAACTTACAAAAGGGGAAACAGGACCAAGGAGAAAAGGATCACGGCTCAAGGTCACAGCCTGCAGGTCTGGTGGGAACACACTCGGAATCCTGACTCATAACAGGAGGCTTTGTCCCATCCACTGATCTCAGCCAGAAAGGAATGGTCTACTTTCCACTGCTGAGGGCTTGTGCCGAGGGCCATTCCCTGGGTCCTGGATGATGTGACTGGCTAACACATAAACTTTCCTGTACTCCAGGTTTCATTTGAAGTGCTGCACATACATTCATTTTAAAAAATTAACTCAGCACTGGGACTTCCTTGGTGGTCCAGTGGCTAAGGCTCTGCACTCCCAATGCAGGGAGCCTGGGTTAAATCCTTGGTTCGGGGAACTAGATCCCACATGCCACAGCTAAAGATTTTTTTCATGCCACAATGAAGATGGAAGATCCTGTGTGCCACAAAACCCACAGCAGCCAAATAAGTAATAAAAATAAAATAAACATCAAAAAAATTTGAAAAACTCAGCACCCTATGAAATATATTTTCTATTTTATAGATGAAGAAACTGAGGACCAGAGAGGTTAAGTAATCTGTCCAAGGTCACACAGTGACAGAGATGAGATTCAAAGCCAGGCAATGGGGCTCCAAAAGCCTTGTGTTTAACTTCTAGATCATCCTTTCCTCTCAGAATAACAAACTATTGTTGGGTGAAGACAGCCCAGACAGTATTTTCTTAGTCAGGCCCAGACATGCTTGTCCTAGAAAGGTGAAAACTTCAATGGGAATCTTCCTCCCCAAAGAGGCAAGCAGGACAGCGCTCTGAACAGAGGCTAAGAACAGCTCTCAACTCAAAGCGCCCAGCGCTCTCTTGCCGCAGTATGAGACCTAATGGCATTTGATGGAAGTCTTTCAGGCAGACAATGGTCTTTTTGGATCCATTACTTTGCATTTGCATCAGACTGGGTCACCTCCCATCTCGGGGCTCCCCAAGACTTGGAATACTTTTTCAGTAATCCTTACAGAAAGACACCTTCTTCTGAGAAATGCGGTATGGTTACATAGTGCAATGGATCTCTTGGGAAATACCAGAATTATCAGTGAAGAAGATATTAAATGACGCAAGGGCTACTTTGAAGCATTTTGCTATGGCTAGATAGTAAAACTCCTAGAACTAGTTTTTATCTCTGTAACAGAGTGTTCCTTTAGTGCAATGAGAACACATAAAACCCACAATTCATGCAGGACACATCCTGAAGTTCTTAAAAGAGAAGGAACCTGAAGATGCCTTCTGTGTTGTGAGAGTAACAGTGGTTGATCTTTATCCAAGAGGCTCTTAGCATTTTGTCTTTGGACAGGCCTCTTTGACAGCTGGTATGGGCAAGATTTGCCAGGTATGGCAGTGATTTTATATCTCTATGAAGGCAAAGTGAAGAATCAGCAGACAATACTTTCCAAGGGGCTTTTTGGTTTTTGATAACTATTACCCTCCTGGAGTGATGTTTTGCTGCTACAATCCTGTAAGACTTTAAGCCATGAGACTGGACACATATTTAGACTTCAACCTGCCTAATGCAAGGCTCCAGACACTTGGAAGAAGCTGCCCAGAGACCCCTCCACCTTTGCCCTGTTTATGCAGGTTGCAGAGTGCTACTCTTCAGTATTACAGAAAGACACATAGTGGATTGATGATGAATCTACCAACATACCTGGGATTACTCTGAAATACAGTTATGAGGATAGTGTGAATTTGCTGGGAATTCCCTGACTGTTCAGTGGTTAGGACTCTGTGCTTTTACTGCTGAGGGCCCAAGTTCAATCCCTGGTCAAGGAACTAAGATCCTGCAAGTGGCACAATGTGGGGGGTGGGGGGGTGAGGGAAAGAAGGTGAATTTGCCAAAACCAGCAGAAACATTTAAAGAATGGAAAGAGTATTCTTGTGATAACCTATAGTGGAGAAGAATCTGAAATACATACATGTATATATATATATATATAGCTGAATACTTTGCTGTACACCTGTAACTAACACAACATTGTAAATCAACTATACGTCAGTAAAAAAAAAAAAAGGAATGCAAAAAGTGAATAATAAAATGCCTTGCTATTCTCCAAAAATAGGAACCTTCAATTAGGAGTAATTAAAACAAATACTTGCCTATTAAAAAAAAGATTTATGTGCAATATTTCATTTAATCCTCATCACAGCTCTATGAAGAAGAACATACTCTTTTTAAAATTTATTTTAATTGGAGGCTAATTACTTTACAATATTGTGGTGGGTTTTGCCATACATTCACATGAATCAGCCATGGGTGTACGTGTGTTCTCCATCCTGACCCTCCCTCCCTCCTTCCTCCCCATCCCATCCCTCAGGGTCATCCCAGTGCACCAGCCCTGAGCGCCCTGTCTCATGCATCGACCTGGACTGGGATCTGTTTCACATATGATAATATACAGAGCATACTCTTATTGAACCTATTCTGTAAGCCTCTCTGAGGCGTTGAGAAGCTGGGTAAACTGATGAAGGTCGCTCAGCTGATGGAGTTAGCAATGAAGGGGACTGGAATATGCACTGAAAACACACCACTTTCACATAAGGATCACTTTGTGCTGAAGACAATTACAAAACAGCAAATGAAAAAAAAAAGCCATTTTCCCTCCCCCACCTGGCTGAGAGCAAGATATTCATTTTCGTTTATAAAGGTGTCTCCCTCCTCAGTGCCAGGAAAGAGAAAGATAACTCTTGGACTGTTAATCACCAAAGACAACTCTAGACTCTTAGCAGGACAGGGATGGCATTAAGAGGAATCTCTGAAACAAACCTTACTAAACCTTACCATCATCTGCTATTAGCTTTCTCCCATATATTTACCTTCCCACTGTTTGCCATGCTGAAAAGCCTAAACTCCTTTTCTTTTGTCTTATCACTTCTCTACAAATTTATTGTTCTTTATTAAGATGCTATATAAGGGCTTCTCTTGTGGTCCAGTGGTTAAGAATCTGCCAGCCAGTGCAGGGGACACGGGTTTGATCTCTGGTCCAGGAAGATCCCACATGTCATGGAGCGACTAAGCCTGTGCATCATAAGTATGGAACCCAAGGGCCCTAGAGCCCATGTTCTGCAACAAGAGAAGCCACTGAAATGGGAAGCCCGTGCGCTGCAATGAAAAGCAGCCCCCACTTGCCACAACTAGAGAAAGCCTGTGCACAGCAACGATGACCCAGCACAGACAAAAATAACCAAATGAATCTTTAAAAAAAGATGCCATATAAGCCCCAAGTTCTTTTTTCTTTTTTTTTGGCTGCCCTTCTTGGCTTACAGGATCTTAACCTGGGCCCTGCAGTGAATGTGCTGAGTCCTAACCACTGGATCACCAGGGAATTTCCAAACTCAAAATTCTAATCATCCCTTTGAATTAGTCATCATTGAGTTTCTCCCATGTATATGCATACTGCATGTATTTATGAACTCTGTTTTTCTCTTGTTAAATTTTCTTTTGTCAGTTTGATTTCCAGGGCTCTAGCTACAGAACCTAGGAGGGTAGAGAAAAAATTATTTCCCTCTCCTACAGGACTTAACCCAGGTCCTCCCTTATCCTTTAAATCATCTCTTGATTACTTATAATAGCTAATACAAGTGTTATGTGAATAGTTGCTGGCATGCAGGAAATTCGAGTTTTGCTTTTTAGAAATTTCTGCAGTTATCTTTCCTTGAATATTTTTTATTCCAGTTGGTTGAATCCGTGGATGTGGAACCCACAAATACAGAGGGCCAACTTTATGTAATAGGCCCCTTTCCTTTCTCCTGAGCAAAAGAAATAATAATGATAATATAATAAGAAAACTGCAGGTCCATGAGTGGGCATTGAGAATGGCTGTTGGGTCCTTTCCTTTGCTGCTACAGGAAACCACCAGAGGGGAAAAACACCAGTCTGTTTCTGGGAATTTTGATGGTTTTATGGTTTCTGGACATCCTGAGGCCTAGGCAGTGGCCACAACAGTTTCTCAGGTAAGAGGAGACAGANACTCAAAGCGCCCAGCGCTCTCGTGCCGCAGTATGAGACCTAATGGCATTTGATGGAAGTCTTTCAGGCAGACAATGGTCTTTTTGGATCCATTACTTTGCATTTGCATCAGACTGGGTCACCTCCCATCTCGGGGCTCCCCAAGACTTGGAATACTTTTTCAGTAATCCTTACAGAAAGACACCTTCTTCTGAGAAATGCGGTATGGTTACATAGTGCAATGGATCTCTTGGGAAATACCAGAATTATCAGTGAAGAAGATATTAAATGACGCAAGGGCTACTTTGAAGCATTTTGCTATGGCTAGATAGTAAAACTCCTAGAACTAGTTTTTATCTCTGTAACAGAGTGTTCCTTTAGTGCAATGAGAACACATAAAACCCACAATTCATGCAGGACACATCCTGNTTCAATGACTGCTCTTTGTACCCAGGGAGTGCTTCAGAGAGACTGAGATTCTCTGAAGTAGGTATATTACTAAAACTAGATGATGACTACAGCATCATAATTTCCTTTCTACTTTTACCTAAAATTATACCTGGGTCCTGCTGGGGAAGAAAATGGGCTATAAAAGGCAGTCAAAAACATCTTCACGATAACCAATCTTCTAAAGGCACATATATTTACAGGAATTTTGTAATTCCTGCAAAAATTCTAATTATTTTGATTTCACTACAGAGCAGCTGGGATTTGCTGCAACAACCTACAAGTCCAGAGGAAGCAACAAGGAACAAATGGAGACACTGACACAGAATGGATGTTCCCTGCTCCCAATCTCAAAGTAGGGGACTGTTCCCAGACACTCAGAACTCATTTCCTGGCTCACTGTGGAGGCTTTCAGCATGCAGGAGCCTACAGGTGAATCACCCCTGATGACATGAGGGGGTGGGAGTGGTATTCAGCAAGAGGACAGAAGCTGGGGTCCAAAAGAGGCTCCAAACAGGAATTAGAATTTTTACTAAGCCAGGAAAATGGAGGGGAGGAAGGCAGGAAAATGAACCAGGAAAGGGATCTAATGCCCTAAGGAGTTCTTAATGCTGCCCTGGGGTGGAGTCGCCTGCCTGCCTTTCCTGCTTCCTCTCTCACTACTGAACTTTAAGGTCTAAAGACTAAATGATTTATAATCCTGTGCCACACCAAGATGAGCCTTGTCTCCCTGTTTTGCTCACACAGTTGCCACCCCCGGAATGCCTTTCTTTCCCCGCATCTCTTTAGCTGGCTGATGCCCACCTACTGCACAAAACACAGCACAGGTGGCCCTTCTTCCAGGAAATCTTCCTGTCCCAAGCCCGTCTTTTGTCTCTCCGCAGTATTACCCAAGCACAGATCACTTACTAAATTGCCCACCTTGGATTACAGTTGTCTGTCGGTGGTCACACCTATGGATAGATGAGTGCTCAAGCAGCGCTAAGTGTTCTTATCTTTGTATCCCAGTGCCTGGCACATATTACGCACTAAATATAAGCTGGGTGCATTAGCATTGATAGACAGAGAAGGAATGATACGGACAAAAACACGGTGGCAGCAATTACTTTCCCAGATGAAATGGAGCAGAGTTAGAAGAAGTCACAACTCTGGACCAGGGTGAGAGGGTCAGGTCTGGTGCACCTGCTGTGATTGCTCTTCTAAACAAAAGCTACAAGGTCACCACAGCTGGTGGCTCAGTAGTAAAGAATCCACCTGCCAGTGCAGGAGACACAGGAGACAAGGGTTCAATCCCTGGGTTGGGAAGATCCCCTGGAGGAGGAAATGCCTACCCTCTCCAGTATTCTTGCCGGGACAATCCCATGGACAAAGGAGCCTGGTAGGCTACAGTCCATAGGGTCGCAGAGAGTTGGACCCCACTGAATGACGGAGCACACACGTGCAGGAACAATAACAATGTAATAAAAGCCCTTTTCTCTTCTTAAATCCTCAAGCAAATAGAGCTGGAGGGGGGCCTTCATGTTGATCTCACTCAGGCTGGGTCATTCAGGAAGTGTGGAAGGGAGGGCCCTGAGGGGTTTAGGAATTTGCCCTGGTCCCACAGGAAGTCAGTGATGTCAGGGAGGAAATATTCTCTTTTTCTTCTACCCATCTTAGGTTCATTGTTTGTGGTCTTGCAAATTAGACTGACAAGAGTCACAAGAGGAAATGAGCAGTTTATTAACACATCACTTGAGAGAAACCACAATAGTGAGTAACTCAAAGTGTGGTTAGAACTGGGCTTATGTTGCATCATAACCAAGGAATAATACATTTATAGAGAAGCAACAGACAGAAAAAAGACTTTTTGAGTGTCTAGGCATGGAAAATTTGAGGAAGGTAAATATATGAGGGAACTAATAGAAGACAAGGGCTTGTTACTAAAGTTTATTCTGTCACTTCCTCCGGTGCCACCTCTGGGATGATCAAGGTCTAGAGTTACCCCCCCACGGCTAACTTCTGTTCTTCCTAGTAGAGATGGGAGGGGCACATCTCTACAACTTCATGTCCTGCTTTTAGGCAAATAGGGGGAGGGCAGAGCTTTTCTTGTATCTGGTTCTTCTTAAATGCCATGAGTTCAAACAATCTTTATGCCAAAGTAGCATAGTTCGAGGTGGCATACTCTGCTACCCATCAGCAGCAACACTGGGACTAAACTGCAAGCCTCCCGATTCCCCAGTCCTGTACAGGACTCCTGCATCATTTCTTCCAGGGACCATGAAGAGAGTAACTACTGCCTGAGGACAAAAGCCATCTATCCCATGAATGAGCACCAGAGGAAAGGAGCTGCAACCTGAAAGCAAACTCCTGTCTCGAGAGGTGGGAGGGATGACAGATGGGAGCTGCTGTCTCTCTGGAATTGGGTGGGAAGGCAGAGCATAGGTCAGCTCTGTCCAGTAGAAATGTGATCCAAGTCACAGGTAGATTTTAAATTTTTCTGGTGGACACTTTAAAAAGTAAAAGGAAGCATGGGAATTTACTTTTAATAACATTTTAAACTCAATGTATCTAAAATATTTCAACATGTGATCAGTATAAAAAATATTTTGGAGATATTTCACATGCTTTTTTTCCCCCTCAGTAAGTCTTTCAAGTTTAATGTATATTTTACATGTAGAGCACAATTGATTTTGGACTGGCCATATTTCAAGTGCTCAGTATGTGGTGAGTGGCCATATTAGACAGTGCAGAAATAGTGGTAGGCTATTCACTGCCCTATTAAGTAATCTCAGCATGACTGGCCTGATGTAGTGTCTGAAATTCTACCACGAGCCGCTCTTACGGATAGAAGCATTATCTTCAGAAGGTTCCAGACACCTGCACATGTGCCCTCCGGGAGGGAGAAAACATTGATCTAGGAGACTACATCATTGACACCACCTACTTGGACACATAGTCTTGAAGGCAAAGGAAGGGCTGCTAAGACTTTTTACTCCCTAGCCTCGGTTATCTAAGAAGGACAAGAGCCTTATATGAAATGCTTTACTTTTAAATTCCATAAACCTAACTGACTGCTTTGAAAGCTCCATGCTTCTAAGGTTCAGTAAAAAAAATTTTCTTCTGCCCTCTTAAGGACCTCAGTGAAGCAGTCTTGGACTTTCAGCCTGGACTTCTGCAGAATTACAATACTGCAAATCCCACCTTCCTTTCTGGACGCTTTTCCCCTTCTAACTCCCCAAGTCTTACCTCATCCCCGGCCTCTGGGATCCCATTCCTCTAGGATTTTGCCAGTAAATCCCTTCCCACACAATTCTGGGGCAACAGTCCAAGCTAGTAGGAGCTGCCTGAGAAGGATAAGCGGGTTTGTAGCTCTCAATTCAAGATGAAGATTAGAAAGCTGCTTCTTGAAAACACTCAGCTGTTAAAAGCAGAAGTCATTTTCTCATTACTCTCTCTCTATCCCAAGAAGGTGGTTATCAAAATTATGAGAAGGTACATTGTTTTCATAGTTATATTATAGCTATTTTCATATTGAATGAGTGGGAAATGCCTCTTGTAAACAATTTTTCTTGAATTACCACTTATATTAAAAAAAAAAAATGATTATCCAGAGCCAGCAGATTCAAAGTTTGGAGGTGGACCAACAAAATTTTAAAATAAATAAAAAAGAAATAACCTTTAGGGGACCAAAGCTCTGTTAGGAAAAATGTTCTAAAACTTGGAAATAGGGATTATTGCTATCTTTCTTTTTAGGGTAATGTTGGGCTAATGTAGGATATGTCAGTTTTGTATCTAAGTTAGCAAACTTCTGTAAATACTCTTTCTTTTTTGCCGCTACAGAGACCTCACCCTCCCCAACACTCTGGGAACTTGCATTACTATCTTGCTGGTTACCTCATAAAGAGTTAAAGTTTGACACAAGCTCTTTTTTTATTTGCACGGGACTCATTAACTTTTTGAAAATCATACTTCCTCAGTAAAGTTGGCAAATTTCATCAAGTCAAGTAAAACGTAAAGAGAAAATGTATACTGTTTGCTGCTGCTGCTGCTAAGTCACTTCAGTCGTGTCCGACTCTGTGCGACCCCATAGACGGCAGCCCACCAGGCTCCCCCGTCCCTGGGATTCTCCAGGCAAGAACACTGGAGTGGGTTGCCATTTCCTTCTCCAATGCATGAAAGTGAAAAGTCAAAGTGAAGTCACTCAGCCGTGTCCAACTCGACAACCCCATGGACTGCAGCCTACCAGGCTCCTCCGTCCATGTGATTTTCCAGGCAAGAGCACTGGAGTGGGATGCCATTGCCTTCTCCAATACTGTTTACTATGTTCATAAAAATAAAAATATTTAATACCAAAAGGTAGGAAAACTATAATGGGGGTTGAGGAACAATATTTAATGGGTATAATCAAGGTGCTTGGCTCCTTTGAGGGGGGCTAACGAATGCAAACCGTGCCCACCTTTTTTTTGACCATGCTGTATAGCATGTAGGGTCTTAGTTCCCTTGGAAGTGAGGAATCCTAACCACTGGACCGTCAGGAAATTCCCCCTAAAAAACCCTTCTTTAAAAAAAAACAAAACCTTTCTTTTTTATTAACAGCCTTCCTGAGGTAAAACTGACATGCAATAATCTACATCTATTTAAAATGTTTAAATTGATAAATGTCCTATGTATCCCCATCTGAAGCTCTCATCAACCCTTCCCAGAAAGCTCAGAAGGCTAAATGAGTCTTATCTCCCAAACTGTCAACCCCAGGTTTGATCAGTGGTGGAGGGAAAGGTCTCAAAAGCGTTTGCCTCAATTGCTGTTAGAGCTTAACAGTAAAAGACTGGTTAATGCGAACAGTGCTTCGCCAGACCTTCAGGACAGGAGAGTGCTTTGCGGGCCGTTTTTCAGGGTGTGTGCGGGGGGGCAGTTTTAAGTTAATAGTTTTAATATTGTAACTTTTTAATAGAAACGACAAAAAAATTGCCATGCAATTTTGTGACCCATCAAAACAGAGTTTAATGAGATGACAAAAAAACCCCAACAGAACAGGACACATTATGTTAAAATATGGCATCTTGGCATACTAGACATTTTAAGCTGAAAGAGTTGGAGAAAACAGCATAGGCACTCTTCTGCCCTGAAACAGATCTTAAATCCTTAAGTGAGGAGTGTGCTCCCTGTCCTACAGGAAAGGAGCGTCCTTATCTCTGAGGACAGCGGGGTGCTGAGAAGAATCCTGACACATAGGGCCTGCTGAGTTTCCCCAGTTATTATACTTAGTCCATATACTATGAGGGACTGATCATATTCCTCCATGACTGTCCACTCTTCAACAAATCTAGCACAACAGTACTCAGCTAGAACTCTTTCTTCAGGTCTTCATTTCCTTATGAAGGCTTCCATAGCACTTAAAATGCATATTACATAAATCTGTATGCTTTTCTCCTCTGTCAGTTAACATTTTAGACCCTGTCTGGGGATCCTAAGAGGGTTGAGCATAACTTTTTCCTCCCCCAGGCCACCTTCATAATCAAGACAATGAACAACTTCCCTCGTATCAATAATAGACCCTCCACAAGAGAGTAGTCATTTATTTGGGGCGGGGGGAACCACTTAGAAGGCAGATGCTGAGAGACCTGAGTGGGGAAGTCAATGCAGGAATGGACTGGACACACGTCAGATAAATCTAAATACTCATTCTTCAGCGAGTGCCTACTGCTTACCAGGCTCTGAGCAAAATCTAGGGAGGTTGTGTGGCCCCAGGTGCCCAGAATACAGGCCTGTGGCTCAGGACTTCACAAGCAGGTGGCCAGCCCTTGAGCTCTCTCCTCCTTCCAAAGTCTAAGAGGGTCAGATGTGGGGTAACGGGGACATTTTGGATATCAGTGGTGCTGGAGGCAGAAAGCCTCTCCTGGAATCACTCCTTTTCCAATAAAAAAGGCCGTTTTAATCTCAGAAACAAGATGGAGACAGTATGCTTGTCAGGAAAAGCTATCCACAGGGACAGCTTCCTCACTCCTGAGCTCGTGTGTTTTAACGAAAATAGAAGCGGTGGTTATTGCACACATTAATATCCCTAACAGATTCTCTTTGATTTCAAGACTGAGCCTCGGCTGCTCTGCCCCAGACGCCAAGGGGCTGGCGTGGACATGAATGTTTGGTAGAGCCATGTGCAGGGGGCAAGTCTGGGAAGGAGTCTGGAGGTCCTGCAAGGCAAGACAGAGGCCCACTGGGCTTTCCTGAAAATGCTGGGGGAGGGAAGGTGGGGGGAGGGGACAAAATGAGGGAGTGACTTGTGTGTGGATGATCTTCTCCATGGAAACTGAGCAATGCCTGATATCTTGCTGGCTTTGCGTTACCTTCCTTTTGAGACACTAAGTGAAGAGGAAAGTGTTGCAGTTTCTCAAGCACACAAGGTGTGTTTGGTGAGAAGGACTACTGGTACCCAGCCTAAACCCTAGATATACCCCAAATGAGGAGGGTGACGTAAAGATAATGGGGTGAGAGCCCAGGGGCTGGGTGAATGGAGGTGGGAGGGGAGTGGTGGGCATCTTGGGGGCCAGGGGTAGCCCTATAATAACTAGGCAGTGTGAGAGGAAGTGGGCAGTGCTGGAGGCTGGAATTACAGGGAATCCAAGTGTGTGTGTGTATATCGTCGTCCATCTGTATTGGTGGTAGATTGGTTCCAGGACCATGAGACCTGCATACACATGAATTAAAATGTTAATCTACTTCTTACTATTTTTACTATTTACGATTTTACTATTAGCCCAGCCAAAGGAACTCCTCCCCTCTGATGGTTCCTAACTTCCCTGATCTGGGCCCCGTGGACGTTCCTGGCTGTATGTTTATTCTAGTCCAGTCCCATGATGTTTGAGAGATTGACAGCTTTCACCTTACAGGGAACCACCATGCTCTTACCATTCAGAGACGGTTTCTGTCTCCTAAAGATCAAATATGTCTTACATGCTTCGTTCATCTAGAACACAGCTACCTGGTGTCTATGAGAGCTTCTCTAACTGCTCCAAACTCACAGACCTAAGGTAACTGGTTGGGGTGGCAGGCACGCCAGATTTTGGTCCGTGATAGATTTTGATCACTCCAAGACTGTTTGGAGCCTTGACTGCTTCTGAATCCACTCTACCTGGAATTCTGAACAAGATGGAGAGAGAGGAAGAGTAACAGATAGAGGCAACACCTGAAGACAAAAGGGAGGCTTCTGTGTTGAGACTATTTAAAACTGTCTTGCAATTCCAAGAGATGTAGAACTCAGGACTGTGCTAAATGGAGACTGTCCCTCATAGGTCCAATTTCAGCCTCTTTTGAAACAAACAGGATCTTTTCTATGATCCTGTGCGAGGTGCAAATACAATTATATCTCTTTGATTTTTCAAATTAGTTTTTCCAGCTTTCACTTGCCCTTATTACTGGAAAGTCCATTATCTTCCTCTAGAGGCTTCTCCATCTCAAGTTATCACAAATGTGAGTTGGTGTTGCTGTTGAAGGCAGGCCTGCCCAGACCGACAGAGAACTAAGCTTGTCCACTGCCTCAGGCCCACACTTCTGCCAGCCTCCTCAGGGTAGCCCACCTGGCCTCCCAGGCCCTTCCAGCCTCGGTATCTCTGGGTCCTGGTGAACCTCAGAGGCCATGGAGTTCTCTGCAGTCTGTAGACTCTGGTCTACAGTTACAACAGACAGTAGGGGTTAGGTTACCACCACCTTCCCTACCAAAACTGCCTTGGAACTCCTTATGCAAGTTATCTCCCATTTCTCTGCATATAAAAGTTGAGAAGAGCCAATCAGGAGAACCAGGAAAAAAAAAAAAAGAGTGCCAGAGAGGCCCAGAAGCTTCACATGTACATAACCAAGGAAGTCAATGAAGCAACTTCTCAGAACAGTTCCTAGGTGGCTTTGATGACCCTACACAGAGGAGAGGCTGTAATTTTCTAAAAATAATTTTTTAGGGGCTTCCCAGGCAGTCCAGTGGTTAAGACTCTGCATTTCCACTGCAGGGGGTGCAGGTTTGATCTCTAGTCAGGGAACTAAGATCCCACATGCCAGGTGGTGTAGTAAAAATTTTTTTTCTAAAATAATTTTTTTGCAAAATTTTAAAAATTTCTTATTTTTAAATAGTTTTATGCATAGTCATAGATAATATGGAGCAATCCCATGGGATATACATGTGTACTTTATCCAGTTTCCACCAGTGGTAAAATTTTGCCAAGCTATGGTACAATAACACAACCAGGATACTGATACAGTCAAGAAGCAGAATAGGGACTTCCCTGGTGGTCCAGTGGTTTTAAATCCACTTTGTAATGCCGGGGATGCTGGTTCAATTCCTGGTCAGAGAATTAAGATTCCACATGCTACAGAGGAACCTAGCCTGCTCGCCACAGCTAGAGAGCCCATGTGTCTCAACCAAAGCAGCCAAATAAACATATTTTTAAAAGATGTAGAATATTTCTATCCATCACTACAAATATCTTACTTGTTGCCCTTCCATAGCCACATCCACACCCATCCACACCTTTGTCTCCTGGTAACCAATAATCTCTGTCCATATCACTTTGTCATTTTGAATGTTATCTGAAGTATTATAGTACATAGCATTTGGGGATTGGGGTTTTTCAATGAGCATCACTCCCTGGAGATTTTTCCAAGTTGTTGGGTGTCTTAATAGCCTCTTCTTTTTATCACAGAGTATTAGTCCATGGTCCTAAAGGAGATCAGTTCTGGGTATTCATTGGAAGGACTGATGTTGAAGCTGAAACTCCAATACTTTGGCCACCTCATGCAAAGAGTTGACTCATTGGAGAAGACTCTGATGCTGGGAGGGATTGGGGGCAGGAGGAGAAGGGGATGACAGAGGATGAAATGGTTGGATGGCATCACAGACCCAATGGACACGAGTATGGGTGAACTCCGGGAGTTGGTGATGGACAGGAGGCGTGTTGTGGTTCATGGGGTTGCAAAGAGTTAGACACGACTGAGGTACAACTGAACTGAACTGATGGATATACCAGTTTGTTTAACCATTCACATCTTAAAGGTTATCTGAGTTGCTTTTGGCTACTACAAATAAAGTTGCTATAAAAGTTTGTACATGTTTTAGCATGAATATAAGTTTTCATTTCTTCAAAATAAAATACAAACACTGCCTTGAATGGTAGTTGTATATTTAATTCTGTAAGAAACTGCCAAACTGTTTTCCCAGAGTGCTGGTGCCATCTTGCATTCCCACCAGCGATGTTGTATCAGTTCTTTGCTTATGCCTCTTTCTTGCTAGCATTTGGTGTTATCACTATTTTTTATTCTAGCCATTCAGAGGGGTGAGCAGTGCGGTTTCACTGTGGTCTTAGTTTGCATTTCCCTAAGAAGTAATACTGCTGAACTTCTTTTCATGTACTTATTTACCATCTGTCTGTTCTCTTTGGTGAAATGTCTCTATATTTTTGCTCATCTTTTTAAATTTAAATTTGTATTTATTTTGGCCGCTCCGAATCTTCATTTGCAGCATGTGAGATCTAGTTCCCTGACCAGGGATTGAACCAGTGCCCCTGGCAGTGGGAGCTCAGAGTCTTACCTATTGGACCCCTGGGGAAGTCCCATTGCTCATTTTCTTGTTGGATTGTGTATATTTTATTTTTTTATAACTGAGTTTCAAGAGTTATTTTAATATATTCTAGATACTAGCCCTTATTGGACATGCGACATATTTTCTCTTTGTAACTTGTCTTTTTAACAGGTTTTTCTGCTAAACAAATTTTTCACAGAGAAGAACTTTTAAATTTTAATGAGGTCCAATTTATCAATTTTTCCTTTATGGATCATGCTTTTAGTATTATGTCGAAGAACTCTTTGCCTGGCCCTAGATCCAAGTGCTATGGTTTTACTTTGATATTGAATCCCATGACACATTTTGAATTAAAATCCTGTCTCCAAAATCCTAGTGTTTCATCACTGAGCTGGAAGTCCCTCCCACTCTCTGGACTCAGTCACTTAATTCTTTGTTCAAGGAATAAAAGCTGTTACTCCAGCACTTGCTCTTCTCTCCCAACACAGGCAGCATCTCTGGTAGCAAATGATGTGCCTGTGAATGCCTCTAGGGCTTTTGGGGTTGACCCTCACAGGGATAAGGCTAATGGAATGGGGCCTCCCAGAGCCCTGACCCTCACAGTCCAAATGTCGCAAAATGAGACCACCTCATTTCTCAAGTTACTTCTTCTAGGTCCCTGTGTGTATGTTTCTAGGCAATTTCCTGAGCCAAGCAGAGCGATGCAAACAAAGCAAGTGCCTGAGATCTACTCTACAAATACTAAATTAATGAATGGGAATGAAGGGTTGTGGGAGGAGAACCAGGAAGGGGCCTTTCTAGGTTCCTGGCATCCGTGTCACCCTCAACAATCCCTGAAAACTTTATTCCAGATTCCCTATGCTATAGACTGAATTATAGCCTCCCTAAAATTTATACCCTGAAGCCCTAACCCCCAACAGGACTATACTTGGAGAAAGGGTCTTTAGGAGGTAATTAAATGAGGGTGGGGCCCTAATCTGATAGAACTGGTGGTTTTATAAGAAGAGGAAGAAGAGATCTCTCCTCAGACACATACTAGGGGAAGGCTATGTGAGGCTAAGCAAGAAGGCAGCTATCTGTAAGCAAGGAAGAGAGCTCACGCCAGAAACAGAATTGGCTGGCACCTGGATCTGGGACTTGCAGCCTCCAGAACTGTAAGAAAATGCATTTCTGTCATTTGAGCTGCCCAGCCTGTGGTATATTGTAGTAGTGGCCCAAGCTTTGGTCCAGAGAAGTGGGGTGCTGCTGTAACAAGTACTAATATCTATGAGAGTTCATTTGACTATTCTCTCTACTTTTGAAGTACTTTGAAATCTAAATAAATGTTTTAATTACAATTTTAAATAAAGCAAAAGTTAGATGTGGTTTCTGTACTCAAATTTCTCCTAAGTACTGGCAGGGTTCAGAACAGGCTACCCCCAAATACAGCATGTTGGTATATGGACTATGTTAAGCTGAAGGAATCTGAGAAAATGGCAGAAGCAGGACGTTCACTCTGACCTTCCCCCACCCTTCTGTCCTGAAGCAGCTCATAAGACCCTCATGTGAGTTGTCCTCCCTGTACCAGAGGAAAGAGCAGCTTATTGCTAAGACAGAGGATCACACAGGGACCCCTAATAAACAAGCTCCCATAAGATCGGGTATTTATTTTTCATCGCTGTTTCCCACAGCTAGATCAGAGCCTAGCAGTAACAGAACAAGTGCAGTAAACATGCCTGAATGAATGAATGGAAGTGTGTAGCGTGGCCACACTAGCATACAGAGCCAGTGGGGCTGGGGTGCTGGGAGAGGTTTGCAGCCTCTGGGTCATGTAATACCTAGAACTGGCCCCCTTCATGCTGGTGTTGTGTCTGGGTTTGTGGCCCAGCCTCCCAGTTCCCTTTCAGGGAGTTCCCTGGGGTCTCCTGGGTCATTTTCTCATCTCAGACAGAGTGCCCCAGGCCACAGATCTTGTTAAAGGAAATTCATTCTTAAAGTGAAAAGGGTCAGAGTCTTGATTCTTTGCTTCCCAAGAGGCGCCTGCAATGATGTTGTTATAATGATTATTGTGAACTGTAGGCACTTGAAAACCAGGAAAGCCAGGGAGAAGCTTTCTCTGAACTCCCCTTGTCTACATAAATATAGATCCTCCAGAAGGAACTCAGTTGTCACAAATCCCCTCCCAAGGAATTTCATCAGGCATCATAGGAGAGGAAACTAGAAGTTAACAACATACACAGACGAACTTCATCACAAACTACCATGCGGTGGTAGTGATTTAGTCACTCAGCCATGCCCATCTTTTTCGACCCCATGGACTGTATCCACCAGGCTTCTCCGTCCATGGAATTTCCCAGGCAGCCATTTCCTTCTCCAGGGCATCTTCCTGACCCAGGGATCAAACTCAGGTCTTCTGCATTGCAGGCAATTTTCTGCATTGCAGGTGGATTCCTTACCTACTGAGCCACCTGGGAAGCCTCCCATTTATTCTTCTGAGCGCCCATTCATTTTTTCTAAAATTGATTCTACCCTAGTAAGTAGAGGTACAATGCCTCTTCCCTTTCCCTATTAAAAAGTGAAAGCGAAGTGAAGTTGCTCAATCATTTCCAACTCTTTGCGACCCCATGGACTATATAGTCCATGGAATTCTCTAGGCCAGAATACTGGAGAGGGTAGCCTTTCCCTTCTGCAGGGGGTCTTCCCAACCCAGGGACTGAACCCAGGTCTCCTGCATTGCAGGCGGTTCTTTACCAGCTGAGCCACAAAGGAAGCCCAAGAATACTGGAGTGGGTAGCCTATCCCTTCTCCAGTGGATCTTCCCAACCCAAGAACCAAATCGGGGTCTCCTGCATTGCAGATGGATTCTTTACTGACTGAGCTATCAGGGAAGCTCCAATTTCCCCATTAAGATGATATTTAAAATTGAATTCAAAGCCACCTTGGGGGGCCTGGGTANACCAAATCGGGGTCTCCTGCATTGCAGATGGATTCTTTACTGACTGAGCTATCAGGGAAGCTCCAATTTCCCCATTAAGATGATATTTAAAATTGAATTCAAAGCCACCTTGGGGGGCCTGGGTATCTCCATGTATTCATGAGGTATACATGTTCCTACACTTCTGTCTGTTTCTGTCTGGTTAATCTGTCTTTTCTTTCAAGAGTCTCAACCAAGAACTCAGATGGGTAGAGGGAATATTTTTCTTTCTTCTCCAACAGTGGCATCTTCAGGATCTTTCATGATCAAGCTGAGACTGGCACGGGGCCTAGAGTGGTAGGAATGAGGATGGTTGGCCCAGAGGAAGAAGAGGACACCCCCCAGCCATCCAGGAGCCTCCACTTCAGTGGGAAAGGTGCTGTCTCCATACTGAGAAAGGTCCTGGCCAGACCCAGGAGTCACAGGTCAACCTCTTTTTAGGAGAAGATAGAGGTGTGGGGCGGGGGGGCGGTTAAAAAGGCAAAGAACATCACATGTAATGAACAATGCAGTAATGGCTACTACCCTAGCCTGAGTGCTTACTATGTGTCAGAGACATTAAATGCTCGGTGTGAATTTCTGTGTGATTTTCATAACAGTGCAGTTTTTCAGGTAAGGAAACGAGGCTCTGAGAGGTTAATGCATTATCCCCAAGGTCACAAAGTAAGAGAGAGGGACAGAGACTGGACACCCAAGTACCGTTAGTCCCTCTCACCAAANCATGGCATCCAGGCATCTAGTCCCATCACTTCATGGCAAATAGATGTGGAAACAATGGAAACAGTGAGAGACTTTATTTTCTTGGGCTTCAAAATCACTGCAGTTGGTGACTGCAGCCATGAAATCAAAAGACGCTTGCTCCTTGGAAGAAAAGCTATGACCACCCCAGACAGCATGTTCAAAAGTAGAGACATTACTTTGCTGACAAAGTTCTGTCTAGTTAAAGCTATGGTTTTTCCAGTAGTCATGTGTGGATTTGAGTTGGACTATAAAGAAAGCTGAGTCCCAAAGAATTGATGCTTTTAAACTGTGGTGTTGGAGAAGACTCTTGATAGTCCCTTGGACTGCAAGAAGATCAAGCCAGTCCATCCTAAAGGATATCAGNATTTGAGTTGGACTATAAAGAAAGCTGAGTCCCAAAGAATTGATGCTTTTAAACTGTGGTGTTGGAGAAGACTCTTGATAGTCCCTTGGACTGCAAGAAGATCAAGCCAGTCCATCCTAAAGGATATCAGTCCTAAATATTCACAGGAAGGACTGATGCTGAAGCTGAAACTCCAATACTTTTGCCACCTGATGTGAAGAACTGACTCACTGGAAAAGACCCTGATGCTGGGAAAGATTGAAAGCAGGAGGAGAAGGGGACAATAGACGATGAGATGCTTGGATGGCATCACTGACTTGACAGACATGAGTTTGAGCAAGCTCCAGGAGTTGGTGATGCACAGGCAAGCCTGACATGCTGCAGTCCATAGGGTCATAAAGAGTTGGACACGACTGAATAACTGAACTGACTGACTGAAGTAGCGGGTAAGAAGACAGAAAGTTGGGGTGCAAGGTAAGGTTTCTATTTTATACAAAGAAGTCTGGGAAGACCTTCCCAGAAGGTGGCATTTTAATAAATACACAGAGGAGGTGAAGGAGAGAGTCTCAGGTATACCTGGAGAAAGAGCATCATAAGTAGAAGAAACAGCATGTGCTAAGGTCCTGAGGCAGGAGTCCTCTTGGTATAATCAAGGAACAGAGTGGGACTAATGCTGCTGGAGCTCAGCAAGAGAGTGGGTGCATGGAAGAAATTGAAGTTCTGAGAGTTGGCTGGGGGCCAGGTTAGGTGGGTCTTGGGAACTTCTGCGGGGTTTTGGAAGTCGTTGGGAAGTTATGAGCAGAGGAGGAGAGGATCTGACTACTTTTCAAAAGGATTGATTTGGCCACTGTGGGGAGAATCAGCGATGTCACAAAAAGACTGGTTAGGAAGCTACTGCTATAACCCAGGTGAGGGGTGATAGGGCAGTGGTGGAGGTGATGAGAGCTGATTAGATTCTGTGTGTTTGCAGGCAGAACTGACAAGACTTGATAGTGAGAATGGATGTACAGAAGGAGAGAGAAGTCAAGATTTGAAGATTTGGGGGACTTCCCTGGTGGTCCAGTGGCTAAGACTCCACACTCCCAATGCAAAGGGCCCATGTTCGACCCCAGGTAGGGGAACTAGATTTTTTACACGCCGCAACCAAGAGTTTGCATGTCACAACTAAAGATACTGGATGCCGCAACGAAGATCAAAGACTCCGCGTGCTGCAGCTAGGCCCTGGCACAGTCAAACAAACAAATACTTTCTAAAATACTTGAAGATTTTTGACTTGAGTTACGGAAACAATGGAGCTGTTGTTTCTTGACTGGGAAACTTCATAGGAGAATCAGGTTCTGGGAAAGATAAGGAGTTCAGATTCAGAAATGTTAAATTTGAAATGCAGATTAATCCTCCAAAGGGAGACTCAGAAGACAGCTGGCTACATGGGCTTGGAGTTCAGGCGAGAGGTCTGGGCCAGAGAAATATGTCATATGCCATCAATGCATGGCTCATACGTAAGGCCATGAAGCTGGATGAGATCCGTTTGGCAGAGAGAAGGGAAAATGTACTAGCATAGCACAGGATGGGTGCAAGGAAACAGAGGAAGGGAGAGAAGGAGGAGCCAGAGACACAGATGAGAAACTGTGTCTCCAGAGAGAGCCCAGAGATCCAAGGGCAGAACAGAAACCTCAGAAATAGATCCCAATACTTGGAGAAATTCTATGTACTGTAAAGGCAGCATCTCAAACCAGTGGGGCAAAGGAATTATTCAATAAACGGAGTTGGGAAAAACCATGAAGTTGGATGAGGATAAATATCAATTGTGTCTAATATCTAAGTGTATAAATAAATAAAACTTAAAAACATACTACAAGAAACCATAGGGGAAAGTTTTGTGAATAATCCTTTGTTGGTGTAAAACAAAACCAAAAAGCTCTAAAATACTAGCTCATAAATATGCCTACATAATAATTAAAACTATACAAAAGCATCTTTAAATTTACATTTGGGGTAATTTCCATCATGTGTAGAGGTCCTAAGTAAACTCAATAACATAAATACAGGAATACAAGAACAATAGCCAATGAAAACACGGGGAAAGATTGTGCCCCAATCACTCAGGGAAAGAAAAATACAACTGGCTTCTGAGTCTTTCTGAAAGATGCTCAGGCTCATTCACAATAAGAGAAAAGCAGATTAAAATTACATGATAGGGATTTCCCTGGTGGTCAAGTGGCTAGGAGTCCCAAGTTCCATCCCTGGTCAGTTAACTATTAATAGATCCCACGTGCCACAACTAAGAATTTGCATGCTGCAACTATGACCTGGCACAGACAAATAAAGAAAGAAATGTGTGGGTGGTTTTTTTTAAGTACACAAGTGAACAGATTTCATCAACTGAATTATTTTTCAAAAATTAAAATTTGATAAAACACTGATGTGGGGACACCCTTCTCTGTTGTGCTGTGCTGTGCTTAGTCGCTCAGTCATGTCTGACCTTCTGTGACCCCATGGACTGTAGCCCACCAGGCTCCTCTGTCCATGGGGAATCTCCAGGCAAGAATACTGGAGTGGGTTGTCATGCCCTCCTCCAGGGGATCTTCCCAACCCCGGAATCGAACTCAGGTCTCCTGCATTGCAGGTGGATTCTTTACTGTCTGAGCCAACAGGGAAGCCCATTCCCTGTGGTGGGAGTGTCTATAATTGATAAGGCCACCATGGAGGGGGATAGGAGTGATAGTCATTACAATTAGAAATGCATAGGCCCTTTGACATAGCGTTTCCCCTTTCCTATGTAGGAAATGACACAGATGCAGGGCTATTCATTGTATGAGAGCTTTAAAAAATTTTTTTTTTTTGGCCATCCTGCGAGGCTTGTAGGGTCTTAGTTCTCCAACCAGGGACTGAACCTGCATTCTTGGCCCTGAAAGTGTCAAGTCCTAACTGGACAGTCTGAGAATTCCCTATGAACACTTTTAAAAATAAATATATTTTGCAAAATCTCAAAGAAAAGTTGCAAATATGGTTTGGAGATATTTTTTCCAGAATCATTTGAGAGTAAATTGCTGACTTCATGCCCCATCACTAGGTAAATACATTCAGTGTGTATTTCTTTCAAATAAGGACATTCTCCTTCACAACCACAGTATGGTTATCAACATCAGTAGATTAACAAATATAGAAAGAGGGAAAATGAACATTAACCCTGTGGTGTTGGTTTGCAATTGCAGGCATCCATGTGAACTCTTGATTTTTCATGTTCAGAGAGACAGAAATAAATGTAGACATATGTGGGTGTGTGCTGCAGCCAGCATAACAGGTAGGGACTGAAAGTGGTCAACGCACAGTTTGGGAAAAAGAAACTAGAGACAGGATTAAAGTTTTAAAGATGGGACCAGGAGACTCAAGACCTCTTGGGTCCAGAGCCCTGTTCCTCGGAGCCACATCACTCTTATTTAGTCTTGGCAAGCAGAAAGTATCTGTTCTGCTACGATGAAGTCAGCCTCCTCTGTCCCCGGTCACATCTCCCATTTTATTGATTACTTTAAACTATCTTTGTTATTTCCTTGTACAAGGGCTATCCCTAGCTGGAGGTCATAGACCTGCATATGCCTTGGTAAAACATCTCACTGTGTGCACAAGCAGTGTTCTGCACTTGCGCTGACCCAGCGTTCCAAGGTCCACACTGGTTTTCCTTAGCTTAGCAGGGTATGATGACCCCAACTGATCAACTCAATGTTATTGCTGTATTGCTATATTTTGCTTTTACTCTTTTTCCATGATGATTTTCTCATGGCTTAGCCAGAGCAACAGGAGGCTGACTATTAACTCTTGCAGGTGTGACTCTGGGTGTATGTGCGTTCTCTACCTCTGTTTGATCGCTGAAGGCCCCTGGAAGCAGCAACATCCCAATAGCGGTGAGGATATCTAGAGACCAGATCTTGACTTCTGAGTATATTTTTCCACAAAAGGAATGAGGGCTCTTCAGAGAAATGAAGCAAGGCAGGTGGAAGATGAGCTGCTTTCCTCTTCTGGCCCTGTTCCCCATTCTCAGGGAATCCCAGCAGCCTTTTCTGCACCTGTCCTCTATCTGGCCTTAGCTGATGTATTGACCAGGAATATGATACTGAAACCAAGTTGGATCAAGCAGAATCTTAAGAGACGTGAGACTTGAAATTAAAGAATGAGAGACACAAAGATAAGGAATCACGGAGGTTGAGACAGGTTAGTAGCTGTACTCTGGAGAAAGGCCACTGACATCTACTGTTGAATTGTTGTTATCAACCCTGCCTTATGATCCTTCCAACAAATTCCCCTTTTGGCTTAGGCAAGACAGAATCCGTTCCCATTGCTAGCAACCAGAAGAGTCCTTTTGTAAAAAATAATTTGTTTTATTTTTGATTGTGCTGGATCTCGTTGTGGTGAGCAGGCTTCTCTGGTTGCAGAGAGTGAGGGCTGCTGCTCTTTTTTGAGTGCACAGGCTCTAGGATGCACAGGTTCCAGTAGCTGCAGCACACGGGCTCAGTACTTGTGGCACACGGGCTTAGCTGCTCCGCGGCATGCAGGATCTTCCTGGACCAGGGATCGAACCCATGTCCCCTGCACTGGCAGACAGATTCTTATCCACTGCACCACCAGGGAGTCCCCCAAAAGAGTCTCAATTAAAGTGCAAGAATCAGAAGTGGATTTGAATCTTAGTCTCCAAGTTACTGTTCTTTTCTACTATATGACACCAAGACTCCTGGAGGCCAGTTATCCACACTAAGAAATATACATATCTGTGGCTCTCTATTCTAACAAATGTTTTAATGGGATCAACCCAGGCCCAGAGCAGTCTGACCATCCTGTTGGAAAGACTATGTTGGAGAGGGTGAGCCCTTGGGATGACATTGAAAAGCCCAGTCATCCCAGCGTTTCAGCTGGAATGTTCCTGCCAAGTAACCATCTTGGTTACTGTGAGTGAAACGATGTGAATGTCTCAGCCTCAGTTGCTGTCTGATTGGGGCCACTTAAGAGAGCTCCGGGACTTCCTTGGTGGTCCAGTGGCTAAGATTTCAACCTCTCAATGCATGGATCCGGGTTCGATTCCTGGTCAGGGAACTTGATCCCAAATGCTGCAACTAAGAGTTCGCATGTCACAACTAAAAATCATGCATGCCACAACTACGATCCTGCACAGCCAAATAAATAATTTTAAAAAGAGAGAGAGAGAGAGAAAGCCCCAAGCAAGACCAGCACAGGGACTACCAGCTAAACCCCAGGTAGCTTAACATGGGTAAGCTTATCTGTGAGAAGAAGATGGTGGTTGTTTTAAGCTACTAGGTGGAGATGATTTGTTACAAAGCAGTGGATAACTAAAACAGATGGTTTCTTTGGAAAGGTGGCGTGTAAGATGAGAACTAAAAGATGGAAGGGAGTGGGGGCACCCTGGAAGGCAAGCCCAGGCAGAGGGATCAGGAAATAGCCTGGTGCATCTGAGGAGCTATAAGAGGCCAGTGTGGCTCAAGTGCCCACTGATGGTGACAGAGAGAGTGGTATCAAATGAAGTGAGAGGGGGAAGTGGAGCCTGATCATGCAGGGCCTTGCAGGTCTTGGAAAGAGCCTGGACTTTATTCTGTCTCAGATGCCACCGAGGGGCTTTAAGCTGGGGGATGACATGATCTGATGCAGAGTTTTCAGATGTCTCTCTCCCTGTTGCATGGAGGCAGGTGATGGGAAATCAGGAAAACCAGCTGAAATACCAGTAGCAGACCCCATGAGAGGCAGGGGAGGCCTAACTGAGGGTGGTGGAAACGAAGGTGGGAAAAGGAGAGGTGCTCAGAGCACATTTTAGAGGGAGAATAAACAGGGCTTGCTGATGGGCTGGATGTGGAGTATGAATGAGAAGGAGGTGCCAGAAATGATTCCCAGATCCCTGACTTGACAACTAGGCGGAGGCTGGTGCCATTCACCAAGACGGGAAAACTGTGGGAGGATGAGATCTGGGTTAGGGGCACAGATCAAGAGTTCGCTTTTGCACTCATTCCTTTGGAAATGTCAGGGAGATATCAAGTGGAAATATGTGTCGGCAGTTGAATATATACGTTTACATTTTCAAAAAGTGATCTGGGCCAGGGATATGCTTTTGGGAGTCATCAGCCTACAAATGACATTTAGAGCCAAAAGAAGAAGTGAAATTTCCTAGAGAGGGAGGGGGAGAGGGAGAAAAGCTCCAAAGGACATCAAGGTTAGATGCCCAAAGAAGAGGCCTGTGTGCATGCTCAGTCATTCAGTCATGTCCAACTCTTTATGACTCCATGGACTGTAGCCTGCTGAGGCTCCTCTGTTCATGGGATTTCCCACCCAAGAACACTGGAATAGGTTGCCATTTCCTCCTTCAAGGGATCTTTATAACCCAGGGATCGGACCTGTGTCTCCTGCGTTTCCTATGTTGGCAGGTGGATTCTTTACCGCTGAGCCACCTGGGGAAGCCCACTTGAAGAAGAAAAAACCCCAGCAAGTAGCCTGATTGACAAAATAGGATTTCCCTCTGGATCAGAGGAAGCAAGACCAAGAGGTTTCTGGTCTTGGATATCTGGTAGCTGCTTGGATATCTGAAGGTAGAGTGGTGTCCCCTGAGGACCCTTCCCTAGATAACATCTTCCAAGCTCTCTGTGTCTTTCCTGGCAAGGCATGCATGTAAGTCCATCACCATCTGGGCCATTCTCCTCTCAAAGTTCCTTTAACTGAGTGTAAATGTCCAGGTAAGACTGAGCAGCCCAGAGTAGAAACAGCCTAGCTGATCGATGTGAGGGGCGCTAAACAAAGAGCGGGTTGGGGACAGCTGGGGACAGATGGGCCATTCAGGCTTGTTGCTGAGAAATTTTCCATTGATTTTTCTCATCTATGAGAAAGGGCTGGGGATTCAGAAAAAGCCCCATAAACAACGGAGTGAGCTCAGGCACTCAGTTACTGCCTGACAGCCTCGGTGGCAGAGAATTAGATTGCTTCCCGGGGCAAAAAATAAATAGTGTGAAACTTCTAACAAGAGTGTCAGAGGGCTGCTTGCCTGCTTGATGGTGAGACCTCAAGATGGATCGTTTGGGAAATGTCAAAACCTATAAACACAGAGCAGAAAAGTTCTCCATCTTTTGCTCATTTACTCCACAAAACTTCTTCATTGCCAAGATGGCAAGGCCTGAATAAATACACAACCTGTATGATTGTTCCAAGTCCTGGCTGGAACAGGAGGCCTGTATTCTCCACCAGTGTTGTTCAGAGTCCCTGTGTGAGTTTTCTACTGTGGTTACTACCAGTTACGGATAAGGACACCCAGCCTCCTGGATGTAGAGTTTGAAACGTGTGTTCAGTATAGCTTTGGCAAGAAATGGTTCTTCGTTTCTCATGTCCTCTCTTCACAGCTACCCAACGTGGATAGAGTCTTTGCAGGGACAGAAAACTGGTCTGATAACAATATGAAGATTCCCCAGGAAAGGCCATCGGCATTACTGACAACAGGGTTGGTCTTATAGACTCTCTAATCTGAAGGAGGGAGAACAGAGAGAGACCAGACCATGTGATGATCTGGGTGCTTTAAACAAAGGCTTGAACTTCCTTTGGGCTCAAGGGATGGAGTGAGGACAGTCTTCCTAGAGCAGTGATTCTCAAAGTGTGGTTTCCCTGCCCAGTGGTGGCAGCAGCAGCGGCACCTGGAAACTCAGCGGTGCATATTCTCGGGCAGGACCCAGAATTCAGGACCCAGACCTCCTGAATCTGAGTCTCACGCGGGGCCGGTGTTCTCCTGCTAGAGAGACGCTGTTCCAGCAGTATGCCTTTCTTTCCAGCAATGAGCTGTACCTTCATGCTCTGTCAGGTGTTCAGGTCAGTTCAGTTCAGTCGCTCAGTCGTGTCCGACTCTTTTCGACCCCATGAGTCGCAGCACCCCAGGCCTCCCTGCCAATCACCAACTCCCGGAGTTCACTCAGACTCACATCCATCGAGCTGGTAATGCCATCCAGCCATCTCATCCTCTGTTAGGTGTTATTTTTCTAACACAAACTAGAACATTTTGGAGGGACAAGAAGAGGGGACATAATGGCATATTAGAATCCCTGAAGTAGTTTAATGTTCGTTAACGTGGAGCAGGGCTAATAAAGGTCGTGAAACCTTGATTTAGAGAAAAGAAAGAAGTTTTCTCTGAGGCAGGTCCTGAGAGCTCAGTTCCTGAGGCTCCGCACAGCAGGGCCTGTGAGAGAAGGCCCGGAACTCCTCCTGGCCCCACAGGCAGAGCTGGGAGCAGGGTATTCTTACTGTCTGTTAGTTACCCAGCAGACCTAATGGGGAGTAGTGTGCATGCGCACATGTACTCACCCCTGTGTGTGCACACATGCGTGTGCATGGGGGATGAGGAGGTGGAGAAACAAGCGGGTGTGGCAAACATCTGTCATCCTGCCACCGTCAGCAACTCCCAGTATCCAGCTTTCAGCCGCAGGGGTGGTATGACCTGCAATATACCGGAGACCCCAGAATGCAAAGGCGGTCAATTTCTAGTTTCCAGGGGCTTCAAGGATGGAGCCTGAGATACTCCTTCACTAGCAGTGGTTCCCAGATTCGGCCCCCTACCCTCCTCATTCCCACAGAGATCCTCATTCTATTGGCTTGGTGCAGAGCCAAGAAATATGCATTTTAAACAAGCCCCTCCCACCAAGTCATTCCAACACAAGCTGCACCTAGGATACTAACAGACAATTTTATTTGGGGAGATGGTGATGCTTGGGGGAAGGGAGGAGTGACACTGAGGAGCTAGAAAAGAATATCCCTGGACATCAGAGCATCTGATGGGTCTTGTCATCCAGTGTCTGCTAAGTCGTGTCAGTCATGTCTGACTCTGTGCGACACCATAGACGGCAGCCCACCAGGCTCCCCCGTGCCTGGGATTCTCCAAGCAAGAACACTGGAATGGGTTACCATTTCCTTCTCCAATGCATGAAAGTGAAAAGTGAAAGTGAAGTCACTCAGTTGTGTCAGACCCTCAGCGACCCCATGGACTGCNTATTTATTTATTTATTTATTTATTTTTGGCTGTGCTAGGTCTTTGCAGTGCACAGGCTTCTCAATGGAGTGGCTTCTCTTGTTGCAGAGCCCGGGCTTTAGGCATGCAGGACTCAGTAGTTGTGGCTTGAGAGCTCTAGAGCACTGCTGCTGCTGCTGCTGCTAAGTCGCTTTAGTCGTGTTCAACTCTGTGCGACCCCAGAGACAGCAGCCTACCAGGCTCCCCCATCCCTGCGATTCTCCAGGCAAGAACGCTGGAGTGGGCTCAGTGTTTGTGGTGCATGGACTTAGTTGCTCCATGGCATGTGGGATCTTCCCGGGCTAGGAATCGAATCCATTTCCCCTGCATTAGCAGGCAGATTCCCCAACACTAGACCAGCAGGGAATCCCAGACTTCTGATTTTTGTCTGTTTCCTTCATCACATTTTCACTTCTTACTACTCTATGGGGGATAGAGAGTGGATTATATAGTTTTATTTTTTTCTTTCCCTTTTAGTGAGATTTTTCTTTTAAGAATAAAATAAGTTTCCTTATGATACAAAAATTATATTTTCCAAGTTACTATTTCTTACATTTGATTCTTTTAATTTGACTATTAAAGCACACTATATTAGGAGGTGTATCCAATGTAGTTTTATCCAAACCTACTTATATGATCTGAGTTCTTTTTTTTTTTTTTCAGTTTCTCAGCTAAGGAGATTTGATGGAAGTTGGAGAGGAACAGAGTTACTCTCTGTGGGGAAGGAGGTGGTTGTCAGGGAGGAGCTTGGGTGATTGAGGGGTAAACCATTGCTTAGGTGTTCTGTCAACCAGTATTTGTGAAACTCTGATCTCAACAAATATCATTATGTGAATGCCTAATACTGATATTCATTTCCACTCTTAGATCAGTGGTTCTCAAAGTTTACATCCTTAGAACTTCCTTATACTGCTGAAATAAAACATGGAAGAGTTAACATATGTTGATGTTTATTGTATTAGAAATTAAAATTGATAAACCTAAAATATATTGTTTATTAATATGGATTGAATTTTAAAAAGTGAATGGTAGCTAATTCCCCAAACAATAAGTATTTAATGAAGAGAGTAACATTGTTCTGCATTTTTGCATATCTTTTTACTGTCTGGCTACCTAAAAAATGTCTAGAATTTCAAATATATCTAGTGTTTACTAAGTTGTGATGTTATTTTAGAAGTTATATGATGAAAATCTAGCTCCACAGTGGTATATTATTGGGAAAGGATAGACCTCACAGAAAAGATCCTAGGCCCCCCAGGGTTCCATAGACCACACGTTGAGAGCTACTGTCTTAAACATTTGTTCAGTGAAATCTTACTTATTTTTGTTAAATGTATGAGTAACTAAAAAGGTAATTTTGAGGCGTGAACATATTCCTTACCTATTGGTTTAATTTCATGTTTATTTCTGAAAGTTAATTTTTTTCCCTTTAGATTGCAACTCAGATTGCAGTGCTGATTGCAAAAGTTGCTCGATTGGATTGTCCTCGACAGTGGCCTGAACTGATTCCCACTCTTATAGAATCTGTGAAAGTCCAAGATGATCTTCGACAACACAGAGCATTACTTACCTTCTATCATGTTACCAAGACTCTGGCGTCTAAACGACTGTCTGCTGATAGAAAACTGTTTTATGATGTAAGTGATTTAATGGAATTAAATTTGATAATGAAACCTGTGCTACTTGTATTAAAATGTAATTTTACCTCTAGATATCTTACTGATGGATTATTAGTTCTTTCTAATTGACCTCAAAAGGGTCATATTAATAGGTAACATCTGAAAGGTTTTAAGCTGGATTGTGATATGACCAGTAAGGTCAGTTGCCAATGAGGGGAATTAATTGGTGGAGAACAGTCTGAAGGCAGAAAGACTGGTTTGAGGCTACTGAAGTTGTGTTCAGATGCAATGATAAAGCTCTCACATGAAGAAGTGATAAAGAGAACATTTAGGAGCATATAGAGGTGAGGTTTAGGAAGTTAAAATTGACATGCCTGAGTAATTGGTGGACATAGGAAGCGGTCTGACACAACTGGTGATGTCTGTCGGTGTTTTAGTTCTATTCATTGAAAAAACTCCTTCATCCAGTTGCTTTGGTGTTTCTGTGTTATATTGTTTTGAACTATCAGAACAGCCAGAAAATTTTTCATATTTTTCAGCATAACATTTTAAACCATACCAGATAACAATGGGAGTCTCCAGGTTTTGTTTTTGGCTGCACTGTGGCTTGTGGGATTTTAGTTTCTTATCCCGGATTGAACATGGGCCCTTTGCAGTGAGAGCATGGATTGCTAACCACTGGACCAACAGGAGTTCCCTCCAAGTATTTTTAACAGTGTGCTTGCTTACCTTTGGAATCCTCACTTTGAGGATATGGCTTAGGAATTTGAATTTTTAATAGGCTCCCCAGGTTATTCTTAAGACACCAAAGTTTAAACCAGAACCTTATTATGTCCTCTTTACTTTTAACCCAGTAGGTGTAAATAGCCAATTTTCTATCTGAGGATACTGAGTGTAAGAGAAATTCTTCTTGTTAAAGGTTGCCTTTTAAATCCTTGTCACTTTTACTTGATATCTAACAAGGACTAAAGAAATGGACGTTTTATCTTTTCAAGTCTTTCTGTGAATTTCTTGTTGACTTTTCTCACTTTTATTCCCATCTTAGTCCCCTTCACTTTTATATAGAAGTTTTAATGTGTGTAAGATTCTGGGTTATAATTGCTCTTTATTGAAGGGTCCCCTTCTATAGAAGTCATACTTCTTGGTTTGGCTTTCTCAAGTTGTACTCTCCTAATGTATTGCCTTGGTTTTCAGATATAATGTGTATTTAGCCTACTCTGTCTCTACAAAGTATATCTAAAATAGCCTTTTTTGTGTAGCTTGTTTGGGTTAGCTTCCTGTCCACTTCAACTTTCTTGCTTGGTTTTCTTGTAGTGTGAGGCTCTTTCCTCTCCATATAGAATGAAATATAGGTCTACCTAGTATCTTGTACTTACATCCAGCATAGTATTTATTGCATTGTACATTATATTACAATTACATTTTAATTGTTGGTTCACCCTTTTTGAGATCCTCCACACTGAATTTTATGAGGGAGTACTGTAGCTCTGACTGTTACAGTTATTATTATAGTCCTGTGGTCTAGCCCAGAAGAATGTACATGAGTGGATGGTGTCCAATACCTGTTAAATGAATAAACAGTAGAGGAAGAGATTTGTTCTTAGATACATTCTAGATTTCAAAATGGTATGATATAGAACTTCAAAAAGCAGGAGTTGGGAAGTATATACAAAACTCAAGATACCTGGAAAAAATAATTGAGCCTAGCACCTTTTATTTTTGAATGGAGTAGCTNAGAATATCCCTGGACATCAGAGCATCTGATGGGTCTTGTCATCCAGTGTCTGCTAAGTCGCGTCAGTCATGTCTGACTCTGTGCGACACCATAGACGGCAGCCCACCAGGCTCCCCCGTGCCTGGGATTCTCCAAGCAAGAACACTGGAGTGGGTTACCATTTCCTTCTCCAATGCATGAAAGTGAAAAGTGAAAGTGAAGTCACTCAGTTGTGTCAGACCCTCAGCGACCCCATGGACTGCAGCCTACCAGGCTCCTCCGTCCATGGGATTTTCCAGGCAAGAGTACTGGAGTGGGGTGCCATTGTGTCTACCAGTTACTAAATAGCAGTGAGACAGGACAGCCGAGTGAGAGCTGTCACTGCCAGGGACAGAGCGGTATTCATTTGGGCAGTAAATGTCAGGATGTTAATTCATCCTTGGGGTGACCTAGCCAGCTGGATCAGAGGCATGCTACCTACCCATTCTTTCTAGAAGGGAGGTTTCACAAGGCCAGGGCAACCAGGTCTCAGGGTTGAGAAAGAAGCTTGTGCATGTCAGCAGAGGGAATGAAGCCTCTGAATGTCCACCAAAAGGTCAGAGAAGCATGAATGCAACGTTGATTGTATGGACAGGTCAGTGTACAGGGGATTTGATCAATTCTGTCAAACTTCTCTCCCAGTCACCTGCAGGGCTGTCCAAGAGAGCCTTCTAAGTGCTCTGTATCCATGCCATGTGATGAGGTAGCCACCAGCTACATGTGGAGAACTTGAAATGTGGCTAGTGCAATAGGAACTTTTTTTTTTTTTTTTTGCCTATGTTACGTGGCATGTGGGATCTTAGTTCCCAGACCAAGGATTGGACTGAAAGGTAGAGTCNGGGATTTGATCAATTCTGTCAAACTTCTCTCCCAGTCACCTGCAGGGCTGTCCAAGAGAGCCTTCTAAGTGCTCTGTATCCGTGCCATGTGATGAGGTAGCCACCAGCTACATGTGGAGAACTTGAAATGTGGCTAGTGCAATAGGAACTGTTTTGTTTGTTTGTTTTTTGCCTATGTTACGTGGCATGTGGGATCTTAGTTCCCAGACCAAGGACTGGACTGAAAGGTAGAGTCTTAACCACTGCACTACCAGGGAAGTCCCTAGGAATGGATTTAGAAACTTTAATTTACATACATGTAGGTTTACATACGCTGGCATTGCTATGACTACCGCATTGCATAGCGAGAATCTCTGTTATCTACCACATCCCAATACTGAGATGGAAGCAGTTCACCAAGGGCCCCTCCTCAAAGGAATGGCGGCCTTCCCCACCTTACAAAGCCAAGTGCTTTGTAAGCCAGAGGCCGTGGATGTGAAGCATCTTGTGTCCTTCCAGCTCTTCCCTCTTCCCTCTGAGAAGGAGGGCAGTCTCTGCTCTAGGATGACATTTCAGAGTTATTTCAGAGCAGCCACTCCTGTTCTGTGGCTGTCAGAGTGTGAACCAGCTGTGCCTGGTCAAGGTCAAGGGGCGCACTAGTGGCTGGAATATGAGCTCTGTTCTTGAGCTGTGGAAGGAACCTGCAGGGGCAAACGGGGGAAGGGATCTTGTGTCCCTTGCTTAGAGCAAGCCTCTCAATTGCTCCCTCACTCTGGTCTATTTCCCACTTAAAAGATAGAAAGGAAGACCGGACATAAAATAAAATAAAGCTTTTCTAGATGATGACATTTTAAAAAGGCAAGTACCTAGACATTATAAATATCCAGTAGAGGAACAAAAGATTAACTTTTCAGCTCATCTAACAAGACTGCCCAGAGTCATCAAGTAGAATCCTGGGAACCAAAGTCCTTCACGCAGGCAGAAAATGGCCTTCAGCTACTTCAGAGAGATTCAGCCCATCTCTGCTGAGGTTGGCCGAGAACTCCCAACTTTAGCTCCCACCCAAGCTGCCCCTAAAAAGGCTAAAGCCTGCGACACTGGCCCTAAGCTGCACACTCATCTGAGACCAGGCTTAGAGCAGGGGAGAGGCACAGACCTAGGTGAGGCAGAGGGGCTGGGCTGGGCAGGGGTGAGGGTTTGAGCCAGGAGGCTACAGAACACAGACGAGATATAAAGGGGGCTCTGGGGCTTCAGTGGTGGCCCAGCAGTTAAGACTCCACGCTCCCAATGCAGGGAGCCTGGGTTCCATCCCTGGTCAGGGGACTAGATCCCACCTGCAGCAACTAAAAGAAATCCTGCATCCCACAACGGAGACCCCGCATATGGCAACTAAGACCCCGTGCAGCCAAACACATTTAAAAGGGGGTGGGGGGCCCCTAACTCTCATTCTCAGTACCAGGAGGAGACCATGACTCTGGCCTCCAGCTCCTTGAAAGTGGGTCCCAGAGGCAAGCAACTGTCCTCAGCTGGAGTGGTCCTGACCCGCCCAGCTGCCTGGCTAGGTCACCTAGTTACAGCTAGCTTTACAGCTGCTACCTTTCCTGGGGTTGGGGCCGAGATGTTCTTTTCAGAACGTTAGAAAAGACCTCCTCTCTGGGCAGACGAACTCCTGCATGGGCTAGGGTCACAGAGGGGAAGGAATGAGAGCAAACTGAGGCCCTGGGGGAGAACAGGCTGCTGTGAAGACTACACAAGCCTTTCCTCCCTCCCATCTTCACAAACCAGCCCCCCAACAGAGAACAGTCCCAAGGAGTAGCACCATGGCTGGGTGGCTCCAGCTCTTACGGTCAGAAGTAGAGCAAGGGTAAAGAGTGGCAGGAGAACTATGAACAGAGGCCAGCCAGTCACGTGGCTTTGCAAAGGTTGCTGATGAGGGATGACAAAGATCTCTAGCCTGAGTCTACGGTGAGAGGCAAGCCTGGCATTTGGAACCTCCAGCGCCTGCCTGCTCCCTCCTTCTCCCAGAGAGGCCGGGTGCTGGCAGGTCAGCGTCTCAGGGTGTGACTCATGTCTCCCTGCCTGGGACGCCGGCAGCCGCCCCCACTCCCAGCCCGCCCTTGCAGGCCTGCTGGAAACAAGACTGCTCACTCCTTTTATTTATTCCCTGTTCCTCAACCACCTCTCCTCACCCCAGCCCATGACTAATGTGCTCCCACCACCCCAGGGCATGCTGGGAGAGCATCACCACCACTACAATTATCTGGATCACTCAGTCCCCAAAAGTTTCTCCACTCCCCAGCATCAGTTATATTTTGAAATTATCCACATAACCCCAGTGATTCAGAGCTTGGCCTACTCAGTGAGAATGAATCTTCAGTCACTGGTTTCCTCTGGTTGTGAAGGTCAGCTCCAGTCTGGCCAGGAATTCCTACAGTTCCCCCATTTTACTGTGGGAGTAACTCAGAACCCCAAAATTGGTATAACGATTGTTTTCAGCTGTAGACATCTGAGATTCAACAGATGCAGAAAGAAGGCTTCTTGGAGCTTCCCCCTAACTGACTAAAAGCAGAATCTTTTGAGAAATCAGGACTATCATAAATTCCCTCTTAGGGATGGGTCCATGTCCAGGAAAGAGGCCAAGAGCAAGTATACCATAACTTGCCAATTCATCAGCTCTCTCTGGGGGAGTTCTATGGCCCTGAAGAAGAAGTAAAGGCCACTCAGAGCTGTATAGACAAATGTTATCACAAATTCTCTTATCTCCCACTTATTCTCCTAAAAAGCCATTTTTCTTTCTTAAAGAACCTATTTGTTCTTCCCATAGGAGACTTTTTCTCTCTCTTCCATTTCCTCTACTGAATTAGGTATATACAACCCCAATTCTAACCACCCTTTGAGTTACTCAACACTGAGCATATCCATATGTACGCATGATGCACATAGTTTCCTCCCGTTAATACTTGTTGTCATTTTAATTCACAGAACCCAGGAACTGAACCTATGAGGATGGAGGAAAAGTTTTTCCTTCACTACATCACCATTTTTTCCTATCTCAGAAATATGACCATTTTACAATTAATGGAATTTTAGAAATGGATTTATCCAGTGATACACATAAGAAGCATCAGCATCTTTTAAAACACAAACAGGTCCAGGCCATAGACATATCCACCAGGAGGACTAGTACTAGGCGTAAATGCCCATCCACATGCCTCACTTCCTCTCCTGCACACAGAAGAGCCTAACTCCCTGGATAGACATTCAAGGCTCTCTGAGTCTGTCCAACACCCTCCAGGCCTGTCACCGACATCCCTGAGCTTTCCTTTCAGATTTTTGGTCAGACCATTACTCCAGCCTGACATGTCCTCACCATTCCTCATGTCCTCTCCTGTTGGAGGCATGTCCACTTTCCACCCAGGTTTCCAGCCCTTCCTCCACCAAACCTTCCCTCCTGCACCCGGGGCAAGACACTCCTGACCAAGAGCTCGCACAGCACGGTGACACTGACCTTGGGATTTCACCAGCTGCAGATTTGTCTTTTTCATTTTGGATTCTCCAGGAGGGCAGGGCCTCTTGTCTCGGGTGCTGAATAAATGTGAGGCTGTGAGTTGACACTGCCCTATGGACCACCCTTACGGGAAGCACACGGCACCTTCGGATGTTTGCTTTGGGAACTTCCCCACTTGGGTTCCTTTATAGATCAAACTCTGACATTTTTCATTTGTGTAAACATTCACAACAAGACAAAGGCCAGCTTGCTCTCCAAACAGACCATAGAGGAACAGGGAATAGGTAAGCACTAAGGGTGGGGGAGTGGACCATCCTACACCCTAGGATGACCAAGAATATGTAGGTAGCATATACTACTGCTGCTAAGTCTCTTCAGTCGTGTCCGGCTGCAGCCCACCAGCCTCCCCCGTCCCTGGGATTCTCCAGGCAAGAACACTGGAGTGGGTGGCCATTTCCTTCTCTAATGCATGAAAGTGAGAAGTGAAAGTGAAGTTGCTCACTCGTGTCCGACCCTCAGCGACCCCATGGACTGCAGCCTACCAGGCTCCTCCATCCATGGGATTTTCCAGGCAGGAGTACTGGAGTGGGGTGCCATTGCCTTCTCCGAGGTATCATATAAGAGGTGGTTAAAAAAAGAAAAAGGACTAATGGTGTCAGCAGACAGAATGGGAAACATCAAAGTTGTGATTTTTAAAAAACTCAGGGAGCAATTTGGAATCCAGGCCCTTCCTCTAGCCAGTTTCATCTGCAAGGACACAGTTGGCTGGAGACTGGTGGAACTGCCAAGTTTGGACACCTGGGAGGGCGGATATTGGCCTGCAGGCTCCTGCCATCTCCTGCACGATCCAAAGGGCACCGCCAGCCCAGCGAGGCTGTCCAGCTGGGAGGATGGTCCTTGCCATCTGCCCACCCCCTAAGGGCACAGGTGGCAGAAGAGGGTTCAGTCCAGAGACCAGTTCTGCTGAGGTCTCTGTCCCCAGGAGAGTAGATGAGGAAGTGGCTAGGATCTGTAGCTGCTGCTGGCAACTTGGAGGTATGGGGCAGGCCGCTCCCCTTAGGGACCTACAATCCAAATGAAAGCAGCCATGGCCAGGAGCTCGGGGCAGCCCCAGTAGAAAGATGGGGAGCAGCGGCATGTTCACAACTACCTATCTTCCATACGCCTCACAGTCAACACATCTTGTTGCTGTTCTTTCATTGCTAAGTTGTATCTGACTCTTTTGTGACCCCATGGACTGTAGCCTACAAGGCTACTCCTGGGATTTCCCAGGCAAGAATATTGGAGTGGGTTGTCATTTCTTTCTCCAGAGGATCTTCCTAACCCAGGGACTGAACCCACATCTTGGTAGGTGGATTCTTTACCAGTGAGCCACCAAAACCCTACCCTTTGCCTCAATGTCAGGCCCCTTTCCTCCCCCTTGGATTCATCTCTCTGCCTTGTCCCACATGCTTATTTCCCCCCTCACCCCTGGCATGGGGTTTCTTTCAGTTCTGTACACAATCCTTTCTAGGGTTCAGTGACTTTGCTCTTATTATTCTCTTTATCAGCAGTACCCTTCCCCTGATGTCTGGCAAACTCCTGTGCATGCCTCAATACCCAGTTTAAATGTTACTTTGGTGAAGCCCTTCCCAACTCCACTATGCACTCAGTCTTGCAGTGAGGTCCCTGAAGTGACTCTAGTGACTATTTCTTTAAATTCACTATGTACCAGAGTGTGAAGTACTTAAAGTTTGTTGATAAATACCGGTTGAATGCAGGAGTGCATGTAAATTCTCCTTTTGTCCTACTATTCCCTGCTTCCTAACCTTCAGTGGTGCTCTCTTATCTGGAGACTAAATTCCTGGCAATTGAACTCATCACGCATTTCCTGTACACATCATGAAGTGATTACTCCCATGTTTGGCATTGTAGAAAAATACAAAAATCAAAGGAAAGTGTCTCCACCCTGAGTTCCAAAGAGTAAGACAAGAGAGCCCAGATGAAACAATGAGGAAGGCAGTGAGAGCTGCGAGGACCTTCCAGATGAAGTGAGCATTGCATCCAGCAGGGATGGATCCAAGACAGTCCCCTGGGGCACCACGACTCGGATGAGTCAGCCTTGAAGGGCAGGTCGATTTTAACAGTTAGACATGGGCTGGGGGCATGAGGGGAAAGGGGGATTCCTGGTCCCAAAGGCAAAACTATCCAGGGTATGTTTGGGGTTGTTTGGCTGAAGCAAAGTCCAGGAGGGAACAGGGCTTGCCCAGGGGTGACTCTCATCAGCAAGGTGGGCTCCCAAAGGACTCATTCAGCACTGGCTGCCTCCAGGGCTTCTGGGAGACAGGGTCTCACCAGCACTCTAGCTGTCAGAACCCAAGCAGGCAGGGGGGGAACGGAGCAAGGTGGGAATGTTTTAGAGTTTCCTCACTTCTCTGACATTTCCTAAATCCCATACCTAGTAGGAGATTGTCAGGGGCCATCTCAACCCATCAGCCTCCTGCATGATAACCCACAGAACCTCTCTACCCTCTTTCCCTCAGAAGATGGGGACCTGTGGATCCTCAACCTAGGACACACAGATAACGTCTAGGCACTATCTACCTGAAAGGGGCTTCCCTGGTGACTCAGATGGTAAAGAATCTACCTGCAATGCAGGAGACACAGGTTTGATCCCTGGGTCAGGATGGTCCCCTGGAGAAGGGAAAGGCAACTCACTCCAGTATTCTTGCCTGGAGAATTCCATGGACAGAGGAGCCTGGTGGGCTACCGTCCATGGGGTCGCAAAGAATCAGACACGACTGAATGACTAACACTTTCACCTGAGAGGTAGCATGCGAAACACGGTGGGGATACCCAAGGATAGAGGACAGGACTTCTAGTAATTAACCACATCCACAGCCACAGAGCCAGGCCAAGCCAGGGAGTGGTACCAAGTGAAGACAGGAAGCAACAAATCTCAGCTTTTCAAGGGTGCCATTTACATCACTGTCTGAACCAGGTAAGTGAAAGAGGGAGCTATTAATAAATATGCTACAGAAAAGGCACAAATAGGCCAATTCCAGGATAACCAGATGGTGGTCATCCGACCCATAAGAGTCTTAGGATTCTAGTATCTCTATCTCCAGACCTGTCCTCAGTCCTGAGCTCAAGACCCATAATCAGTTGCCTGCTGGTCATTTCCACCTGGACATCCCATAGCTACTCAACCACAATATACCCAAACTGAAGTCAGCAGCTCCCCTCCTCCTCTTCCCCTCACCGCTGACTTTCCCCCTTCTGTGTTCCTCATCTAAAGAAACAGCCCCGGTTTCTATGCATCTGTTCCAAACCAGACCTGGACCGTGTTATTCGCTGCCTCAACAAACCCAGGCAGTCACCTCCAGAGCTACTGCGTCTCCCTCCTCCTGTCCTCTGCGACCTGTCCTTGTCTTGGACCACTGTAACAGCCCCCTAACTGGTCTTCTGTTTCACCCTTCCATTTGTACTTCTCAAGTCCCTGTCTGTCATGGTAGTAGAGTGACCTACAAAATACACAAAATTTCAGTGGCTCCCCTTACACCTTTTCAATACAGCTATATGTGAATATTTATGTATTTGTTCATTTGGGTGCGTCAGATCTTTCTTGTGGTACACGGGCTCCAGAGCATGTGGGCTCAGTAGCTGTGGTGCCTGGGTTTAGTTGCTCCGAGGCATGTGGGATCTTAGTCCCCTGACTCGGGACTGAACCCGTGTCCCTTGCATTGGCAGGCAAATTCTTATCCACTGGACCACCAGGGAAGTCCCTCTCCTTACACTTTGACCCTTTTCGGGTGGTTGTTTAGTCACTAAGGCATGTCCAACTCTTTTGAGACCCTATGGACTGTAGCCCTCCAGGCTCCACAGTCCATGGGATTTCCCAGGCAAGAATACCGGAATGGGTTACCATTTCCTCCTCCAGGGGATCTTCCTGACCCAAGGATTGAAGCCAAGTCTGTTGCATTGGCAGGTGGATTCTTTACCACTAAGACACCAGGGAAGGCTTTTGTGTGGTAGCTGAGAACTTTTGTGTGGTAGCTGAGAACTTTTGGGTCCTCCACCCCCACCCCCACCCCCACGCCAGGGCTTGTGTGTTCAGCCTCACCTCCACTTGCCATCCCACTCCCTGTTGTCTAGCTCAGTGGAAGCTCTGTGCTGCCATCCTCCAAATATTTTTCAAGCTGCTCTCTACTTGGGGTGGGGGGCATTCTG
The DNA here is from genome assembly GCA_006410735.1 of Raphicerus campestris. Lineage (NCBI taxonomy): Eukaryota > Metazoa > Chordata > Mammalia > Artiodactyla > Bovidae > Raphicerus > Raphicerus campestris. Next base: position 444,550 of record SJYW01054072.1, on the reverse strand, counting down.
TCTCTGGTTCTCCTCTGCCACCAGCTGAACTTCAGGTAGCACCCACTGCACAAGCCACCTTGCCCTTTAAGAACTGACCTTCCCGCCACTGCAGCCATTTGTTCATTCACAGAAAACAATGTCAGATGTTGAGGGGTTAGAAATACGTATAACAACACAGAGATAAAACAAATGTGGCAAAAATGCAATCAATCAAACCATCTAGGTGAAGGACTCAGGGTGTTGATTGTACGACTCTTACAACTTTTCTTTGGGCTTTAAATTTTTCAAAATAGAAAACTACGTTTAAAAAAAATGAATAGAATATGGGCCTGAATAGAATTTCATTCAAACATAAGTTTACTGTGACCTGATTTGAGGAAGACCAGTATCCACTAAAATTCAGGCATGAGGTTTGCTGTTAAATTTCCACATTTATCAGTAAATTCGTTGTGTTTAAATTTGAACATATAATGTTTAAATGGGGGTGGGAGGAGATTAGAAGAAAAAACAGAGAGGTGGACGAAAGAAAATAAAATTATCCACACTGTCAGTACCAGAAATAACCATTTCAGAATATGCCTTGGTGGTAATTTTTGTGTGTAGATATACTTTTTAAAGTAATTTTCACTGGAGTATAGTTGCTTTACATTGTTATGCTAGATTCTGCTGTATAGCAAAGTGAATCAGTTATTCATATACATATTATGTGTAGATATATTTTTAGATACAAAATGGGTTATGCTCCACAGTTGTATAAGTTATTTTTACTCTATAGCATATTACAAATGACTTTCATATTGATAAATACACTGGCATTTTAATAACTGTACTGCTTTCCATGGAATAGGTGCCCTATAATTTATGTAACCCCATAATCTTTTTCCTATACACACGAACAGAAGCCCCATCTTTCTGATTCCTACACTTCCCATGACTTTAACCCAAAGAGGGGGCCAAAATCAATGCTGGCCCTTTGTTTAGGGAGGTGACACGTTGCTATTTGGGCTTCAAAAGGGAAAATGAATACTGACAGGTTAGAATTAACTGGGAAAAGCTCCTCATCGCAAATGCCATGAGCATTTTAATAAGCAGAGTTCAATCTTCCTGGCAGCTCTGCTCCAGGAGGCCAATCGGACTTCAGGCCACGCCTGGCAAGGTTGAAAGGAGCTAAAAATAGTCCCAGAACTAAGCCTCGAGACTTTTCTGAATTCATAGGCATATAGGCTGCCCCAGAAGGACTTGCCAGGCCAACATTTTCCATCTGCAGTGTGTGTTATGGTGCCTGAAATTCCTAAGGGTTACGGTTTTCTAAAAAGCTCCTGTCGGAAAGTAGGCAGCTGTCCTGGGAACAGGATGGAGCGAGTCCCCATCAGGACCCAGAGGAGAGAGCCNGTCAGTCATGTCTGACTCTGTGCGACACCATAGACGGCAGCCCACCAGGCTCCCCCGTGCCTGGGATTCTCCAAGCAAGAACACTGGAGTGGGTTACCATTTCCTTCTCCAATGCATGAAAGTGAAAAGTGAAAGTGAAGTCACTCAGTTGTGTCAGACCCTCAGCGACCCCATGGACTGCAGCCTACCAGGCTCCTCCGTCCATGGGATTTTCCAGGCAAGAGTACTGGAGTGGGGTGCCATTGTGTCTACCAGTTACTAAATAGCAGTGAGACAGGACAGCCGAGTGAGAGCTGTCACTGCCAGGGACAGAGCAGTATTCATTTGGGCAGTAAATGTCAGGATGTTAATTCATCCTTGGGGTTACCTAGCCAGCTGGATCAGAGGCATGCTACCTACCCATTCTTTCTAGAAGGGAGGTTTCACAAGGCCAGGGCAACCAGGTCTCAGGGTTGAGAAAGAAGCTTGTGCATGTCAGCAGAGGGAATGAAGCCTCTGAATGTCCACCAAAAGGTCAGAGAAGCATGAATGCAACGTTGATTGTATGGACAGGTCAGTGTACAGGGGATTTGATCAATTCTGTCAAACTTCTCTCCCAGTCACCTGCAGGGCTGTCCAAGAGAGCCTTCTAAGTGCTCTGTATCCGTGCCATGTGATGAGGTAGCCACCAGCTACATGTGGAGAACTTGAAATGTGGCTAGTGCAATAGGAACTGTTTTGTTTGTTTGTTTTTTGCCTATGTTACGTGGCATGTGGGATCTTAGTTCCCAGACCAAGGATTGGACTGAAAGGTAGAGTCTTAACCACTGCACTACCAGGGAAATCCCTAGGAACGGATTTAGAAACTTTAATTTACATACATGTAGGTTTACATATGCTGGCATTGCTATGACTACCGCATTGCATAGCGAGAATCTCTGTTATCTACCACATCCCAATACTGAGATGGAAGCAGTTCACCAAGGGCCCCTCCTCAAAGGAATGGCGGCCTTCCCCACCTTACAAAGCCAAGTGCTTTGTAAGCCAGAGGCCGTGGATGTGAAGCATCTTGTGTCCTTCCAGCTCTTCCCTCTTCCCTCTGAGAAGGAGGGCAGTCTCTGCTCTAGGATGACATTTCAGAGTTATTTCAGAGCAGCCACTCCTGTTCTGTGGCTGTCAGAGTGTGAACCAGCTGTGCCTGGTCAAGGTCAAGGGGCGCACTAGTGGCTGGAATATGAGCTCTGTTCTTGAGCTGTGGAAGGAACCTGCAGGGGCAAACGGGGGAAGGGATCTTGTGTCCCTTGCTTAGAGCAAGCCTCTCAATTGCTCCCTCACTCTGGTCTATTTCCCACTTAAAAGATAGAAAGGAAGACCGGACATAAAATAAAATAAAGCTTTTCTAGATGATGACATTTTAAAAAGGCAAGTACCTAGACATTATAAATATCCAGTAGAGGAACAAAAGATTAACTTTTCAGCTCATCTAACAAGACTGCCCAGAGTCATCAAGTAGAATCCTGGGAACCAAAGTCCTTCACGCAGGCAGAAAATGGCCTTCAGCTACTTCAGAGAGATTCAGCCCATCTCTGCTGAGGTTGGCCGAGAACTCCCAACTTTAGCTCCCACCCAAGCTGCCCCTAAAAAGGCTAAAGCCTGCGACACTGGCCCTAAGCTGCACACTCATCTGAGACCAGGCTTAGAGCAGGGGAGAGGCACAGACCTAGGTGAGGCAGAGGGGCTGGGCTGGGCAGGGGTGAGGGTTTGAGCCAGGAGGCTACAGAACACAGACGAGATATAAAGGGGGCTCTGGGGCTTCAGTGGTGGCCCAGCAGTTAAGACTCCACGCTCCCAATGCAGGGAGCCTGGGTTCCATCCCTGGTCAGGGAACTAGATCCCACCTGCAGCAACTAAAAGAAATCCTGCATCCCACAACGGAGACCCCGCATATGGCAACTAAGACCCCGTGCAGCCAAACACATTTAAAAGGGGGTGGGGGGCCCCTAACTCTCATTCTCAGTACCAGGAGGAGACCATGACTCTGGCCTCCAGCTCCTTGAAAGTGGGTCCCAGAGGCAAGCAACTGTCCTCAGCTGGAGTGGTCCTGACCCGCCCAGCTGCCTGGCTAGGTCACCTAGTTACAGCTAGCTTTACAGCTGCTACCTTTCCTGGGGTTGGGGCCGAGATGTTCTTTTCAGAACGTTAGAAAAGACCTCCTCTCTGGGCAGACGAACTCCTGCATGGGCTAGGGTCACAGAGGGGAAGGAATGAGAGCAAACTGAGGCCCTGGGGGAGAACAGGCTGCTGTGAAGACTACACAAGCCTTTCCTCCCTCCCATCTTCACAAACCAGCCCCCCAACAGAGAACAGTCCCAAGGAGTAGCACCATGGCTGGGTGGCTCCAGCTCTTACGGTCAGAAGTAGAGCTTCTGATGGTTTAAGGGTAAAGAGTGGCAGGAGAACTATGAACAGAGGCCAGCCAGTCACGTGGCTTTGCAAAGGTTGCTGATGAGGGATGACAAAGATCTCTAGCCTGAGTCTACGGTGAGAGGCAAGCCTGGCATTTGGAACCTCCAGCGCCTGCCTGCTCCCTCCTTCTCCCAGAGAGGCCGGGTGCTGGCAGGTCAGCGTCTCAGGGTGTGACTCATGTCTCCCTGCCTGGGACGCCGGCAGCCGCCCCCACTCCCAGCCCGCCCTTGCAGGCCTGCTGGAAACAAGACTGCTCACTCCTTTTATTTATTCCCTGTTCCTCAACCACCTCTCCTCACCCCAGCCCATGACTAATGTGCTCCCACCACCCCAGGGCATGCTGGGAGAGCATCACCACCACTACAATTATCTGGATCACTCAGTCCCCAAAAGTTTCTCCACTCCCCAGCATCAGTTATATTTTGAAATTATCCACATAACCCCAGTGATTCAGAGCTTGGCCTACTCAGTGAGAATGAATCTTCAGTCACTGGTTTCCTCTGGTTGTGAAGGTCAGCTCCAGTCTGGCCAGGAATTCCTACAGTTCCCCCATTTTACTGTGGGAGTAACTCAGAACCCCAAAATTGGTATAACGATTGTTTTCAGCTGTAGACATCTGAGATTCAACAGATGCAGAAAGAAGGCTTCTTGGAGCTTCCCCCTAACTGACTAAAAGCAGAATCTTTTGAGAAATCAGGACTATCATAAATTCCCTCTTAGGGATGGGTCCATGTCCAGGAAAGAGGCCAAGAGCAAGTATACCATAACTTGCCAATTCATCAGCTCTCTCTGGGGGAGTTCTATGGCCCTGAAGAAGAAGTAAAGGCCACTCAGAGCTGTATAGACAAATGTTATCACAAATTCTCTTATCTCCCACTTATTCTCCTAAAAAGCCATTTTTCTTTCTTAAAGAACCTATTTGTTCTTCCCATAGGAGACTTTTTCTCTCTCTTCCATTTCCTCTACTGAATTAGGTATATACAACCCCAATTCTAACCACCCTTTGAGTTACTCAACACTGAGCATATCCATATGTACGCATGATGCACATAGTTTCCTCCCGTTAATACTTGTTGTCATTTTAATTCACAGAACCCAGGAACTGAACCTATGAGGATGGAGGAAAAGTTTTTCCTTCACTACATCACCATTTTTTCCTATCTCAGAAATATGACCATTTTACAATTAATGGAATTTTAGAAATGGATTTATCCAGTGATACACATAAGAAGCATCAGCATCTTTTAAAACACAAACAGGTCCAGGCCATAGACATATCCACCAGGAGGACTAGTACTAGGCGTAAATGCCCATCCACATGCCTCACTTCCTCTCCTGCACACAGAAGAGCCTAACTCCCTGGATAGACATTCAAGGCTCTCTGAGTCTGTCCAACACCCTCCAGGCCTGTCACCGACATCCCTGAGCTTTCCTTTCAGATTTTTGGTCAGACCATTACTCCAGCCTGACATGTCCTCACCATTCCTCATGTCCTCTCCTGTTGGAGGCATGTCCACTTTCCACCCAGGTTTCCAGCCCTTCCTCCACCAAACCTTCCCTCCTGCACCCGGGGCAAGACACTCCTGACCAAGAGCTCGCACAGCACGGTGACACTGACCTTGGGATTTCACCAGCTGCAGATTTGTCTTTTTCATTTTGGATTCTCCAGGAGGGCAGGGCCTCTTGTCTCGGGTGCTGAATAAATGTGAGGCTGTGAGTTGACACTGCCCTATGGACCACCCTTACGGGAAGCACACGGCACCTTCGGATGTTTGCTTTGGGAACTTCCCCACTTGGGTTCCTTTATAGATCAAACTCTGACATTTTTCATTTGTGTAAACATTCACAACAAGACAAAGGCCAGCTTGCTCTCCAAACAGACCATAGAGGAACAGGGAATAGGTAAGCACTAAGGGTGGGGGAGTGGACCATCCTACACCCTAGGATGACCAAGAATATGTAGGTAGCATATACTACTGCTGCTAAGTCTCTTCAGTCGTGTCCGGCTGCAGCCCACCAGCCTCCCCCGTCCCTGGGATTCTCCAGGCAAGAACACTGGAGTGGGTGGCCATTTCCTTCTCTAATGCATGAAAGTGAGAAGTGAAAGTGAAGTTGCTCACTCGTGTCCGACCCTCAGCGACCCCATGGACTGCAGCCTACCAGGCTCCTCCATCCATGGGATTTTCCAGGCAGGAGTACTGGAGTGGGGTGCCATTGCCTTCTCCGAGGTATCATATAAGAGGTGGTTAAAAAAAGAAAAAGGACTAATGGTGTCAGCAGACAGAATGGGAAACATCAAAGTTGTGATTTTTAAAAAACTCAGGGAGCAATTTGGAATCCAGGCCCTTCCTCTAGCCAGTTTCATCTGCAAGGACACAGTTGGCTGGAGACTGGTGGAACTGCCAAGTTTGGACACCTGGGAGGGCGGATATTGGCCTGCAGGCTCCTGCCATCTCCTGCACGATCCAAAGGGCACCGCCAGCCCAGCGAGGCTGTCCAGCTGGGAGGATGGTCCTTGCCATCTGCCCACCCCCTAAGGGCACAGGTGGCAGAAGAGGGTTCAGTCCAGAGACCAGTTCTGCTGAGGTCTCTGTCCCCAGGAGAGTAGATGAGGAAGTGGCTAGGATCTGTAGCTGCTGCTGGCAACTTGGAGGTATGGGGCAGGCCGCTCCCCTTAGGGACCTACAATCCAAATGAAAGCAGCCATGGCCAGGAGCTCGGGGCAGCCCCAGTAGAAAGATGGGGAGCAGCGGCATGTTCACAACTACCTATCTTCCATACGCCTCACAGTCAACACATCTTGTTGCTGTTCTTTCATTGCTAAGTTGTATCTGACTCTTTTGTGACCCCATGGACTGTAGCCTACAAGGCTACTCCTGGGATTTCCCAGGCAAGAATATTGGAGTGGGTTGTCATTTCTTTCTCCAGAGGATCTTCCTAACCCAGGGATTGAACCCACATCTTGGTAGGTGGATTCTTTACCAGTGAGCCACCAAAACCCTACCCTTTGCCTCAATGTCAGGCCCCTTTCCTCCCCCTTGGATTCATCTCTCTGCCTTGTCCCACATGCTTATTTCCCCCCTCACCCCTGGCATGGGGTTTCTTTCAGTTCTGTACACAATCCTTTCTAGGGTTCAGTGACTTTGCTCTTATTATTCTCTTTATCAGCAGTACCCTTCCCCTGATGTCTGGCAAACTCCTGTGCATGCCTCAATACCCAGTTTAAATGTTACTTTGGTGAAGCCCTTCCCAACTCCACTATGCACTCAGTCTTGCAGTGAGGTCCCTGAAGTGACTCTAGCGACTATTTCTTTAAATTCACTATGTACCAGAGTGTGAAGTACTTAAAGTTTGTTGATAAATACCGGTTGAATGCAGGAGTGCATGTAAATTCTCCTTTTGTCCTACTATTCCCTGCTTCCTAACCTTCAGTGGTGCTCTCTTATCTGGAGACTAAATTCCTGGCAATTGAACTCATCACNACATCAAAGAGGATGGAGGCTAGACCCAGTGAGACGATGGAGACAGGCACCTCACCCCCCTTTCTCAGTGACTGTCATCACTCAAGTCCTCCTTATGCCCTGTAGAGTACCCCGGGAGCTGGGAGCCCCAGAGTCCCGGGCTCTGACTCCTGGAAACTTCCAGCCCCTGTAAAACAGGGAGTGAAGAAACAGAACAGAGAGAAGCACTCACCCGCCGCCTTCTCCTGTACTCAGATCATTACAGCCCAGGCAGGTTATGTGACAGAGGAATGGCTTGGAGGGGACTGAGCCCCTGTTTCCTACCCCTGGGACAGCTGGCCACCCCTGGTGGCCTGCCAGGGCAAGAGGCCAACAGGGACTTCCTCATCCAATCACTCAAGTACTTAAGAAAGGGGAAAGTGATGACAAAGCTCTTTGCACTTTTCTTAATACATTTTAAAATCCTTAACAAAATAAACCTCAGGGCCTGAATAAATTGGCTCCCAGAAGCTGGCCAAGGAACAAACTGCTAGGAAAGAATGGGGAGTTGGAGAGGGGATGGTTCAGGAAGCAGGGTGAACGAATAGCCTGTCCCCACACCCAGAGTCAGAGAGCTTCCTAATGAGATGCCTCTGTAGCCTGTCTGGAACCCAGAGCCCCAGAGCCCCCAGGCAGGCAGAGAGGGGCTCCCTTGGTCCTCTTCCCCAGCAGTACCAGGACAGTGGCTATAGGCAAATCTCCCCCACCTCCCACAACCCCTAAGACAAAGCAGGACAAGCACCTAAGCCTGGACCCCCCCATCTCACCTGCCCAGAGACAGGCTGGCCCTGAAATCCCTCCCTATGAGGTGGGTCAGCTCTGAGGCCAAAGGGCAGCCAAAGACACAGCCTGTTGGAGGAGGCCTTTGCCACTTCTCTCCTGCTGGCAGTCTGCTCTGCAGCGACTGACATCTGAGGGGTCAGGTGGGAAATTGCCCTCCTGGTGGCAATGACCTCTCAAGGCTTTTCCCCCTTGTTCATCTCCCCAAATCATGGGAATGAGTGGTCATTCTCTGAAGGCACTGTCCTCCGTGACTGACCCCAGCAGCGGTCAGGCTTTCTCTGGCTTTGGGCCTCCCACCTCAGCCCTTGGTCCGGTCACTGGGGCTTGATGGCGCTTGATGTGGACTCCACAGCTCAAGGAAGAGGCAGGGCTGGAGATGGAAATGCTGGAGCATGTGGTGGGGGCAGGGGAGAGTTTGCAGACCAAGAAGTTTCTGTCTAAGGCTTGGCCTTAGACAGGAGCAGGAACGGGTCTTCCACTGTGATAGGAGTGAGAGGCAGGTGGGCACTGGGGACTGGGGAGAGGTCAGTGAAGGAGTTCCCTTTAAAAGTTTCTTTTCTCCAGAAAGGATGAGATGGAGAAAGAACATGGCAAGGGTTCAGGCAAGACAGGGCTCCCCTAGGAAGCTGAGTGATGAAGGCCTGCTGGTGTCTGGTGTTGTGTGAAGTTTGGGGTCATGAACAGAAACAGGCCGCACAGTCAGCCCGGATGCAAGCTCTTCTGCAGCCGTAGAGCGGGAATGAGCTTGGGTTTAACAGAGTGGGAAGGAAGGGTATTTGCAATAAAGACTTGGTAAGTTGGACTGTGAACTCTAAGCCAGATAAGAGAGGGTGGGGGAAATGGCAGGATGAGCGTGATGCCACTCTGTGCCCCAGGCCGACTGACCTTAGACAAATGGCTTGCTGGACCTCAGTTTCCTCATCAGTACAATGGAGATAAGACCCACCCTGCTTAATTATTGTGAGACCAATATGAGAGAGGGTTTCCCAGGTGGCACTAGTGGTAAAGAACCAGCATGCCAACGCAGGAGACATAAGAAATGCGATTTCTATCCCTGGGTTGGGAAGACCGCTGGAATAGGAAATGGCAACCAACTCCAGTATTCTTGCCTGGAAAATTCCATGGACAGAGGAGCCTGGTGGGCTACAGTCCATGGAGTTACAAAGAGTTGGACATGACTGAGTGACTGAACACACATGCAATATGAGAGAAGAACCTGTGTCTAACATTGCCTGCTTTTCAGCACTCACTTCATAACTGCTAACTCTGGGCCTCTGATATCCTCCAGGGCCCACCTGCTTTGTACCAGTAAAGATTCCAAGGATAGGTCTGGAGCTCCTCCCCAGGGGAGGGTAAATTACTGAGGTACTGTGACCCTCCCCTGGGCATCTGCAGTTGAGCTGCAGCACAAGGATCAAACTACAATCTTTTTTTTTTTTTAAAGGGTGGTGGGGAGGGGAGGCATCCTTCCCAGCACCTGAAATCACACTTACTCAGGGCTCTCTCCAGTGTCTGGACCCCTGGGATACCCTCCCCCAAAGGCCTTTGACCTTGAGAAGCCTCTGTTCTCATAAAAGTGCCTCTTTTTACACGCAGCTGAGCAAACCAGCTGAGCTTCAAGTGGTTCTGCTTGGAGCTTTCAAATGAGTCTCGAGCGCCCCATTTGGATCTGAGTGCAGCTCCTCCCCAGACTTGCTTCTTTCATCTGAAGTTGAAGATCATCCCCGAGACATGTCGTGGCCCAGATCTCAGGGTTCTCCAAGGTCAGGCTGACTGCAATAAAGAGAAAGTGAGGAACTGCTGGGACGCCAGGGAGATCTCATGCCCCTAAAAACCTTCTCTGAGCTGCTAGTCAGGAGCCGAGCATCCCTAACCCCAGGCCAACACCTTCCACTATGCCTCCGGAGAGCAGACACCTGAAGGAGAGAGGCCACACAGCTGCCATTTGCACAAGAGATGAAGTGACTGACGGCAGGACTTTCCTGAGGGCTTGTCCTGGTAGACGGAAGCTCTGGGCAGCTGCAGTGGGAGCGTGGTCAGCTCACACCAGCCAGATTCTAGTTCACCAATCACACTCAACACAGCGTGAGGCTGGCACTTCATCCCAACTCTTGCTTTCCCCTGAGGTCTTCATTANCTGACCTTAGACAAATGGCTTGCTGGACCTCAGTTTCCTCATCAGTACAATGGAGATAAGACCCACCCTGCTTAATTATTGTGAGACCAATATGAGAGAGGGTTTCCCAGGTGGCACTAGTGGTAAAGAACCAGCATGCCAACGCAGGAGACATAAGAAATGCGATTTCTATCCCTGGGTTGGGAAGACCGCTGGAATAGGAAATGGCAACCAACTCCAGTATTCTTGCCTGGAAAATTCCATGGACAGAGGAGCCTGGTGGGCTACAGTCCATGGAGTTACAAAGAGTTGGACATGACTGAGTGACTAAACACACATGCAATATGAGAGAAGAACCTGTGTCTAACATTGCCTGCTTTTTAGCACTCACTTCATAACTGCTAACTCTGGGCCTCTGATATCCTCCAGGGCCCACCTGCTTTGTACCAGTAAAGATTCCAAGGATAGGTCTGGAGCTCCTCCCCAGGGGAGGGTAAATTACTGAGGTACTGTGACCCTCCCCTGGGCATCTGCAGTTGAGCTGCAGCACAAGGATCAAACTACAATCTTTTTTTTTTTTTAAAGGGTGGTGGGGAGGGGAGGCATCCTTCCCAGCACCTGAAATCACACTTACTCAGGGCTCTCTCCAGTGTCTGGACCCCTGGGATACCCTCCCCCAAAGGCCTTTGACCTTGAGAAGCCTCTGTTCTCATAAAAGTGCCTCTTTTTACACGCAGCTGAGCAAACCAGCTGAGCTTCAAGTGGTTCTGCTTGGAGCTTTCAAATGAGTCTCGAGCGCCCCATTTGGATCTGAGTGCAGCTCCTCCCCAGACTTGCTTCTTTCATCTGAAGTTGAAGATCATCCCCGAGACATGTCGTGGCCCAGATCTCAGGGTTCTCCAAGGTCAGGCTGACTGCAATAAAGAGAAAGTGAGGAACTGCTGGGACGCCAGGGAGATCTCATGCCCCTAAAAACCTTCTCTGAGCTGCTAGTCAGGAGCCGAGCATCCCTAACCCCAGGCCAACACCTTCCACTATGCCTCCGGAGAGCAGACACCTGAAGGAGAGAGGCCACACAGCTGCCATTTGCACAAGAGATGAAGTGACTGACGGCAGGACTTTCCTGAGGGCTTGTCCTGGTAGACGGAAGCTCTGGGCAGCTGCAGTGGGAGCGTGGTCAGCTCACACCAGCCAGATTCTAGTTCACCAATCACACTCAACACAGCGTGAGGCTGGCACTTCATCCCAACTCTTGCTTTCCCCTGAGGTCTTCATTAATTCTGTAAGTTAACTTTGCGTTTTGTGTCAGTGGTTAGTTATAGGAGGAACGCATTCCTGTCACCAGATCCACAGTCCATCCCCTCCTTCCGCAGCACTGCTCTAAGAGGCTACATGTTTGAGAGGTTCAAAGCACGCATCGAGGGAGTCAGGCCTTGCAACGTCTGTCTCCAGGGCAACCCAGGGGTCAGTAGGAATCACTCAACTCTGTTGTATCTTCCAGATCCTGCAGATATCTTGTGCCACGTCCTGAGACAGGGAACCTGGAACCTTGTGCTAAGTCAGCGCCAGTTATGACCAGTGATATTAGGATAGAACGTTCTGGAACTCTCAGAGTTCTTTCCCACACATCTCATCTGTCCTCCCCTCATGCCTGTGAGGAAGGGAAGGCAGGCTTAGACAGGAAGCAGGCTCAGAGAAGCTACAGGATTTGTATCAGATACAGTTAGTAGGGGGTGAGCTGGGGTTAATTTCTAAATCCTCCGTCTCCAGATCCAGGGCCTTTCCCATTGCTGAAGGAACAGTCCTAGTAGGAAAACCCAAAGCAGGTCTGCTCCCTACCACGCCATCCACCAAAGAGGAAGAGGAAAGGGGGAGGTCAGGGCTGAATGCCATCCTGGAACCCAAGGGAAGTACACGCAGGCTAAGTTGCTTCAGGAATGTCCAACTCTTTGGGACCTCATAGACTGTAGCCTGCCAGATTCTTCTGTCCATGGGATTCTCCAGGCAAGAATACCAGAGTGGGCTGCCATGCCCTCCTCCAGGGGATCTTCCTGACCCAGGGCTCGAACCCACATCTCTTATGTCTCCTGCATTGGCAGGTGGGTTCTTTTTACCATTAGTGGCACCTGGGAAGCCCCACCCAGGAAGGAGCCTGCTGTATTTCCCCAGTGTGATCATTCTTTTCCTTCTGTGTTGTCCAGACACGTGTTTGGGGATCCTCCAATGGCTTTCTCTTGTGGTTGGGGATAGCACCTTACTTCTCCAAGGAGACAGAGACCTGAGATTTGATGAGTTATCTTCCCAGAGAAAGACACTTTGTGTACTAAAACTTTTCTCCATTAAAGACTCTAACATGGATCAGAATGAGAGAGTTTTGATTTAGAAAAGTAGATGGAATCTAGCTGCAGGCCTGGAAACTTAGAGAGCTGGGAGCTCCTGGTCTCCCTCAGAGACACGACTGAATGTTTACCTGAGGTCATGTGAGTGCTACTGCCGTGCCACAGGTCCTCCTGGAAGGGGGTGCAGTGTGGGGCTCCCCTGGTGGACTGCCCAGCACGAGAGGTGCTGCTGACCCCTAAGTGTTCCTACCAACATTGGCACCTTTTCAGACCCATCGAGTCAGTTGCATTGAGGAAACAGAGGCAGCTTGGTAGGTTCTTCTCTCTGTGATGTCAGAACTGGAGCCAGGCTGACTCCTTCAAAGACTGCCTTACAAAGCAAAGGATGTCTGTTCCATCCAGGAACAGCATCTCACACTCTCTTGGCTTCCCTGGGACCTCTCAGTGAATCCTCCTTTTATTCTGAGCCTTCTTAGAGCTACACTGTGGTGGTGAGAAGGGTCCAAGTGCCTATGAAGTTTGGGCAGTAAGAGAAAAACTTCCAGGTCTGATGCAGCACAAAAAACGTCCTTAGCATGGAGAAGTCTACTCTATGACACCATCCCAACATTTCCTATTAATCTATTAAGCCGTCTTCCTGGCATCAGCAGGCGAGGGGTATGTTCTGCAGCTACTTCATCCCCACCCTCCGTGAACGTGTTTGCTCATCCTTAGAGCTAAGATCTTTCTCATTATTTTCTCATAGAAGCTAGTTCACCATAATCAAAACACTGCAGTCTTAGCAGCCCAATTAAGATCTTTAAATATATCTTGGTAATAAAAAGATGCTCAACATTGCTAAATATTAGAGAACTTCAAATCAAAACTATAGTAAGGTACCACGCCATTCCTCTCAGAATGGCCATCATTAAAAAGCCTACAAATAATAAACCCTGGGGAGTGGATGGAGGAAAGGGAGCCCTCCTACACTGCTGGTGGGAATGTAAATTGGTGCAGCCACTATGGAGAACAGTATGGAGGTTTCTTTAAAAACTAAAAATAGAGTTGCCATATGATCTAGCAACCCCACTCCTGGGCATATACCCAGACAAAACGATAATTCAAAAAGATATATGCACCCCTATAGCTTAGCAGCACTATTTACCATAGCCAAGACATGGCAACAACCTAAATGTCCAATGACAGATGAATGGATAAAGAGGATTTGGTATATATACACAATGGAATATGATTCAGCCATAAAAAAGACTGAAATATTGCCATTTGCAGGAATATAGATGTACCTAGAGATTATCATACCAAGTGAAGTCAGAAAAAGAAAGATAAATACCATATATCTCTTGCATACATAATCTAAAATATAACCCAAATGAACTTATTTATGAAACAGAAGCAAACTCATTATAGAAAACAAACTTATGATTATAAAAGGAAAGGAGTAGGGATTAGGAGCTTGAGATTGGCAAATACAAGCTGCCATATATAAAATAGGTGAAACCAGGTCATGCTGTGTAGTACAGGGAACTAACACATTGAGTATAAGATATTCAATGTCTTATAATAAACCATAATGAAAACAAATATCGAAAAGATACATATATGTATTACTGGATCACTCTGCTGTACGTCAGAAACTAACAACACTGCAAAGCAACTATACTTCAATAAAAGGAAAAAAATGAAAATATATTTTGGAAGCTATTCTCAAAACCTTGTGCAAAGAACATGTTCAGTGGATAAAGGCTTCTTCATTTTGCACACATACAGGACCATGTATAAAAGCAAACTAGTTAATTTCTAGCCTCTGTTAGATCGAAACAAGTCATAGATGAATAACAGTATGATTTAAGGAAGGGCCACTGGTCCATCCCTTGAGTGGTCAGAGACCGAAAGGATTTGAGAGATGGACATGTCAGGTCAGGCCAACTGTTGGTTATAAATGAGCATCTAGCTGATCTTGGGTTCACATTTTTTGGTTACTTAATGTTTCCTGAAAGACTGAGATGCCTGTGACTGCACGAGAAAGGAATAGGAATATGACTCACCCTGACTTCTTAGTTATCAGTATTTGTCTTATTGTCCTGAAACAGACACTGTTGATGTGCTTCCCAGAACTCCTAGACGTCCCCTTGAGCGTTGCTGTGCACCCCCTCCACAACTTCCACGTGTGCACACCTACGTTAAGAAGACAGCCCTTCAGTTCAGTTCAGTCGCTCAGTCATGTCCGACTCTTTGCAAACCCATGAATCGCAGCACGCCAGGCCTCCCTGTCCATCACCAACTCCGGAGTTCACCCAGACTCATGTCCATTGAGTCAGTGATGCCATCCAGCCATCTCATCCTCTGTCGTCCCCTTCTCCTCCTGCCCCCAATCCCTCCCAGCATCAGAGTCTTTTCCAATGAGTCAACTCTTCGCATGAGGGGGCCAAAGTACTGGAGTTTCAGCTTTAGCATCATTCCCTTCAAAGAAATCCCAGGGCTGATCTCCTTCAGAATGGACAGCCCTTAGGTTACTACTTTTTTCAGCCGAAAGCACCCGGGAGCTTGTATCCCCAGGGGTTAGCCCACAGCCAAGGATAGACTTGTGCAGAAACAGAGCAGACTGGAATTTCCCAGAATGGCCACATCAGGTTCTACGTGTTCTTCCAGATCGTTGTTGCTGCCCCACCAAGAGCTGGCGAGATCAAGTGGGCCTTTGTGACTATCTCAGCACAGAATGTGGTGAAAGTGGCACTGTGTGATTCATGAGGCTAGGCTAGGAAAGGCAACGCTGCTTCCATCTGCCTCTCCCTCTCTAGACACGTGGTCTTNCCGAAAGCACCCGGGAGCTTGTATCCCCAGGGGTTAGCCCACAGCCAAGGATAGACTTGTGCAGAAACAGAGCAGACTGGAGTTTCCCAGAATGGCCACATCAGGTTCTACGTGTTCTTCCAGAACGTTGTTGCTGCCCCACCAAGAGCTGGCGAGATCAAGTGGGCCTTTGTGACTACCTCAGCACAGAATGTGGTGAAAGTGGCACTGTGTGATTCATGAGGCTAGGCTAGGAAAGGCAATGCTGCTTCCATCTGCCTCTCCCTCTCTAGACACGTGGTCTTGGAACTCAGCCACCATGTTGCACGGAAGCCCAGGCCATGTGGGGACGGTATAGATGGATCTGTTGGTCTCTGCCTGCTAACTGCAGCTGGGATGAATCCCCAGACATGTGGGTGGGTAAGCCTCTAGAGGAGGCCAGGCCACAGCCTTCCAGCTGCTTTGGCTCAATGGGATGAAAAAGAGATGAGCTATTCCCATCAAGTCCTGCCCCTAACTGAAGACTTATGAGAGAAATGAGCGTTGTCATTGTTTTAAGCTACCACACTTGGGGATGTTTTCCTGTACAGCAAGAAATACTTCATATGACTGAGGGGCCTGGAGGTAAGATGCTACCATAATAAAGCTGCCAGGGACTTCTCTGGCAGTCCAATGGTTAAGACGTCGTCTTATGATGCAGGGAGTGCAGGTTCTATTGCTGGTTGGAGAGCTTAGATCCCACATACCTCCCAGCCAAAAACATAAACAGCAGAAGCAATAGTGTAACAAATTCAATAAATACTTTAAAAGTGGTCCATATTTTTTTAAGCCCTTAAAAAAAAGATAAAGCCTCCAAATGCGTCTTTGGGACTGGGTGCGAGATGGAGGCTAAAGGGACTTTGAAAAAATGACCGCTGAAAACCTAAAGGGCTTCAGAGGGACTGTCTGGACAGGGTGGGTGGCCATGGATCCACAACAATATTCCACTTGCCCTTCTAGTCGCTCAGTCGTGTCTGACTCTTTGTGACCCCATAGACTGTAGCACACCAGGCTCCTCTGTCCATGGAATTCTCCAGGCAAGAATACTGGAGTGGCTTACCATTTCCTTCTCCAGGGGATCTTCCTCACCCAGGGATCAAACCTGGATTTCTTGCCAGATTTCTTGCATTGCAGGCAATTCTTTACCATCTGAGCCATCAGAGAATCCACACCCACCCGCCTATCCTGCCCAAGAAGAAGAGGAGCTTTATTTCTCTTCCCTTTGAAGTTGGGCAGGCTGCAATTCTGCCTAAATGAAGAGAGCAAAATTATTACTGTCATTGTGTTAAGCCACCATGGGGGATGGGCAGGGAAAGATGGAGTCATGGGGCTAATCTACCAGTTACTCTAGACAAACACTTTAAAAACCAAGTATACACCTAAATTTAATAAGGAAAAAACCCCCAGCAATACCATGATTTTTATTAATTTTTCATGTTCCTACCTAATTCTAAGCCTTCTCTGGGTAAAAAAAAAAACCCTCCAACTCACTCACTAAAGGAGCAATAATTTTATCATTTGAAGGGGATCAGGGTCACCATTCCAAGCAACTAGATGTGACTTTCTTGCCAGGCTAGAGTTACCCATAGACCACATTTTTGGTTGGGGCATGAGATCTCCAGCAATAGACTCATGAGATTTTTCTCATGGCAGTAGGGATAATTGGAGCCCCCTTATATTGTAGCTCGGCCTAAACTTTGCAGTTCCCAGTCCATACCCTCCAAATAGGGTGGTCTCACAGCCTGTGCCCTGAGTGACACCGTCCCTAATTATCAAGCGTGGTTTGAGTTTGCAAACCTCACTCACCACCCCCCATCCTTACCCCCATTCCTTCCACACTCTATTAGAAATTGTCTACTGACTGCTTAATGCTGTTCTAAATTCTTTTTGTGCTCTTCCAATCTGGCAGGGCCACGCCTCTTGAATATATTTAAATCCAATTGGATTCTGAGCATCTCTCCTGTCTTTCTCTGGCTCCCTTTGAGACCATTTCAGTGACAGACAGAATGAACAAAGATGACCCTTGCAGCATCATTTATAACAGCCTAACAATTGGAAACAAGTGAAATGCCCAATAAAGACACTGTTGAGTCTTCAGTTGGGTCACATTTGGGGTGAGACATCAAGAGGGGAAACTGCCAGCAGCCCATCCAGGCCTAGGGAAACCTCCAGAACAGGTTGGGGCACTTGAGACCTTGGCTACATACAGCACTTGGGATCTATAAACCACATACCTCCTTAAACCCAAAGCAGTGCTGACTGCAAGAAGCAAAGTTATACAGCTGCCAGAGGGTGGAGACAGCCTGTGTCTGCTCACGGCACACATGCCTCCGGGTACACACAGGCACAGGGGACATAGGCAAGGACCTACCTCACATCTGCACCCAGAGCCTGAGATGCAGAAACCTGACAGCTATAATAGGTCTGCGACCTATGTCCCCCTTGCAGGAACAGGCCAAATGTACTCATTCAAACCAAGAGTCGGAGGTGGCTCTGGAACATCTATGTCGGAAGGGCTTAGGTAGGACAATCTGGTTGAAAAAGAAGCTGGTGGATTTGGGTGGAAGCCAGGTCAGCATATCAAGTATGGTGTTTGTAACTGGAGATTACAGCTCACCACTCTCACAGTCAGCCCTTGGCACTGTCTCTATTAGAGACAAGCAGCAGTAAGAGAGTCTGTTGGAGACTGCCTCTATTAGCGATCTTATTCCCCCCACCCCCAAATTCAAGACCCTCCAGTGTGGGACTCAGGTGCCAGAGGTAGGGACAGGAGATTGGACTTGATGAGGGAGGTCCCTGGAGAGCAGAAAATTCCTTTTAAGAATATGTCATCTGGCTTAGTGAGCAGGTAGGGCGGGAAGAATGGCTGGGATTTGCTTTCCAGGTAGGAAAGCTGAAAAGTGAAGATCACGCTTGCGCAGGCAGAGCTCTCCAGAAGGCCCCAGGGTTTATCACTTGCTCCTCTAAGTGCTGAGTCAGCAGAGGACCTTGGCAGTCATTTAATTCTGTATCCAGCCATGTCTGTACCAGTATCAGCCCCGGACTCAGAATTGACTGGCCTTCACATCTATCTCTGATGCTTGTCATGTGCATGTTGAGGAATCACAAGGGAGGAGGAGAAAAATTCAAGATGTTGGGGAGTGTTGCTTTTAGCTGCATATGCAGGAAACACACCAGTCCAGGGCAGACAACCTTGGAGAGGGTACCAGCCCAACCCCACTGCGCAGGGCATGGGGGAAGGTACTCAGGCTTAGTGCTGATGGCTTGACCTGCAGAAGGCTGAGAGGAGACCACAGCTGAGTGTTGGAGGCACCCCCCAGCCCTTCCTGCTGGGCCCTTTGTGTCAGAGGAGGTCAGACACTCTGCCAGCTGCACGTAATTCAACCAGCACGGGTGTGCCCAGGCTGCCCAGCTCTGTTTCAGATGTGTGTTTGGGGTGGAGTAGGGTCTGGGAGAAAAGCAAGAAGGGGGGCTTCCTGAATTAGAGGAAATGCAAGACTGTGGGCCAGACTCCAAGCACTAGGGCAGGCAGAGAGGTGCCTCTTTTTGGCCACAGCCCAGGGATCAGAAAACCTGGGCTCTGGGCTATCACCACTCAGGGCTTATACTATTTTGATACAACCATTTGATTTTAAACTATAACATAGATGACATGTCTCAAATGGCACTATTAAATGAAAGGGCCCAGGGACAAGAAGCTAGTTATGAAAGACCAAAAATGGTATGATTCCACTTTTATATAATGTTCAGAGAATAGATGCTTCAGACAGTAAAGAATCTGCCTGCAGTGTGGGAGATCTGGGTTCGATCCCTGGGTTGGGAAGATCCCCTAGAAAAGGAAATGGCAACCCACTCCAATAGTTGTGCCTGGAGAATTCCATTGACAGAGGAGCCCGGCAGGAGTCGGACACAACAGTGCAACTAATACTTTCATTTTTTCACTTTCAGAATAGGCAGCAGAAAGCAGATTAGTGGCTACGAGGAGCTGGGGGCAGCAGGTAAGAGAGAGACTTCTCAAGGGTTTCGATTGGGTTGATGAAACAAGTTGCAGCTAAAGAGTAATGTTGGCTGCACAACTTTGGGAATGTACTTTATGCCACTGAATTGCCCACTGTAAAATGGTTAAAATAGTACATTTTTTTGTTATGTGTACTTTATCACATTTTTTTTTAATGGACGGTCCCATTGATTTCCTGCATGGCCTTGAAGGAAAAAGCTCTTGGCCTTCAATCCCTTTCCTCTGTAACATGAGGCTGTTGGGCCTGCCTGTGTCCAGGGCTGTAGGAGTTTGTGTGAGAGTGGAAAGGACGCAGGCCAGGACTCTGATCTCCCCCAAAAGCCTCACCTGCTGTGGGACCTGGGCCAGTCACTCAGGCTGTCCCTCCATGTCACCTTCTATAACCAGGACTGTTGGAAGTTCAGACTTTTGATGTGTGTTAGAAACAATTTTTATAAGAAAACAAACATTTATAAACCAAGGAAAGAATGTAAAACTGTGTGGGACGTGTGTGTGGTGCCTGGCATACATACCGAGGCTCTTCCTTCATTAAAGGGAAGTTCTTATTATTAGTTAATAATTATTTTCCATAAAACAAATGAAGGTGAAAGAAAGTTGTAAAGTAAAACTCCTAATTAAACCTGGAACTGTTAGTAGCATCTCATAGAAAAATGGGATTGGAGTCAACTCATTTGGGATTTGAGAGTTGAGATTCAGACAGGGGTACTGGGAAAGGGCAGGACAGGGTGCCCATGAGTAAAGGCTTAGAGGGGAAGCATGCTGAGTCCAATGAGATTAGTTTGGCTGGAACAGACTATTTGGGGTACATGGAGAAAGACCAGATTCTGGGCTTCCTTGAAAACCAGGTCAAGGAGTTTGGACCTTATTCTGAGAGTACTGAGGAGTCATGGATGGTTCTTGAGCAGCTGAGCAATATGATGACTATGGTGACATAAGAGGATATATCTAGCCCCCTCCACGCAGAAATGATGTGGAGCCGAGAGTCTAAAGGCCAGGAGACCAGCCTGGCAACTATTGCTGTAACCCATTATGAGGTTAAAGGATGGGGCATGAGTGTGGGAACTGAGCAGTCTAAGAAATACCCAGAGGAAGAACCTAGAGCAGTTTTTCTGGACTCCTGACTCACCTGACACCGCTATGTCTTGGCTGCTGGCATTAATAGCCCCAGTCTGACTATTTCTCATCTGTGGGTGTTTTCCTTGAAAAACTTAGAAAGCGGTGTCCAGGAAAATGATTCAAGGGACACACATAGATCTGAGATGATGAGCCCAGGTCAGAAAGGATATGCACAAAGCTGAGTCTGAGGAAGGAGCTGGCCTTCTGCGAGAGAGGCTCAATCCTGCTACAGTGGGTTTGGGTGCCAGGCTTGGATTGGGCACAAATTTCCAAGGCACTTGGGCTGGGCTTGCAGGTCTGCAGGGTGACAGCCAGAAAGGCTTGTCAATCCCCAAGTGGCAGCTACAGGGCACCCTCTGGCAGGGAAAATGGGCAGTTACACCACTTATTCATAATCACCTCTATTCCCAGCAAGTGGTCCCACATCTATTGCTAAAGATCTGGGGCTCACCTAGTAGGTGACCATTCTATGTTAAGCAATGTGGGAGCACAGTTTCCCTGCAGAGACCTGAACACTGAAAACTACAAAACACTGCTGAGAGCAATCACAGATATGAACAAATGGAGGGATATATAGTACTCTGGTCACGGCTCATAAGGCTCAGTATTGTTAAGACACCAGTTCTCCCCAAATTGTTCCCCAGAGTCAATGAACTCCCAATCAAAATCCTAAAAGGCTCTTTTGTAGAATCAACAAACTGATTCTAAAATTTACATGGAATAGCCAAAATGACTTCAAGAAAGAATAAAGCTGGAGGAAAATAAAGATAGACAAATAGATCAATGGCACAGAATAGAAAGTCCAGAAATAGATCTAAGTAAAAGGACAAGTGATTTTCAGCAAAGATGCAAAGGTAATGCAGAGAAGAAAGGAAAGTCTCTTCAGCCTACCACACTGAACCAACTGGAGGGCCAAATGCAAAAACTGGACTTCCTATGCCTCGCCACATACAAAAACTAACTCCTAGTCTTAAAGGTAAAGCCTACAACTGTAAAATTTGTAAAAGAAAATAGGAGAAAAATCTTGGTGGCCTTGGGTTAGGCAAAGTTTTCTTGTATCATCAAATGTATGAACCAAGAAAGAAACTCATGCATCAGACTTCATCAAAGTTAAGAATTTCTATTTGAAAGATACAGTTAAGAGAATGAAAAGATAAGTAAGTCACAAGGTCGGGAGGAAATATTTGCNAAAGCCTACAACTGTAAAATTTGTAAAAGAAAATAGGAGAAAAATCTTGGTGGCCTTGGGTTAGGCAAAGTTTTCTTGTATTATCAAATGTATGAACCAAGAAAGAAACTCATGCATCAGTCTTCATCAAAGTTAAGAATTTCTATTTGAAAGATACAGTTAAGAGAATGAAAAGATAAGTCACAAGGTCGGGAGGAAATATTTGCAAATCATAAATCTGATAAAGGACTTGTATCTAGTATATAAATAATAAACTCTCAAAATTCAATAATAATAATATAAGCAACACATTTTTTAAAAATTGGCAAACGATTTAACAGAGACTTCTCCAAAGAGGACACAGATGGCAAATACATGAAAAGATGCTAAACACTAGTCATTTTGAACTGCAAATCAAAATCACAATGAGATATCACTACACATTATTAGAATGGCTAAAATTAAAAAGACTGACTCTGCCAAATGTTGGGAAAGATGTGGAGTAACTGGAACTCTCATATACTGCTGGTGGGAGTGTAAAGTGATACAATCAACTTAGAAAATAGTTATTTTCTTATAAGTTAAACATTATACTCATAGATATTTACTCTGGGGAAGCCAAAGCATACGTCCATTCAAAGATAAGTACACAAATCTTCATAGCAGCTTATTCACAATAGCTTCAATCTGGAAACACCCCAAATGTCTATTTGGGGTGTTGAGGAATAGAAAAACAAATTGTTTGATATTCATATAATGGACTAATACTCAGTGATATAAAGGAATGAATTATTAATAAAGCAACAACATAGGTAAGCCTCAAAATAATTATGCCAAGTGAAAGAAGCACACTGAAAATAGCACAAATTCTAGAAAATCCAACTAATCTGTAGTTTGATCAGTGGTTGCCTGGGAGTAAGTAGGTAGAGAGAGACAGGTAGGAGGGAGAAATTAAAAAGGGGCACAAGGAAACTTTGGGGAATGATGCTCACTGTCTTGTGTTGATAGTTTCATAGACATGGTAGACCTCATGAAATTATACCCTTCATGCATGTGCAGTTTAATGCTTGTAAGTTATATTTTAATAAACCTTTTTGGAGAAAAAACAAACCTTTAAGTTCTTTGCATCCCATTTAAAGTAAAAGCCAATGTCCTTATAGCAGTAAAGCTACATAGCTGGCTGACTTCTGTTCCTAGTGTTATCTCCCCAGCTTCCAGAAGAGTGCTTGGAGCAGTGAAAGAGTTAAATAAGTATTTGTTGAATGACTGCCTAGGGCCCCAGTTAATCAATTAGTTGTTTGGCAATTATGGTTAAGAACAAGGTGGATTTCCTCGAATGATTAAACATACAGGTACCACGTGATCTTGCAATTCCATTTCTAAGTACAGTCTCAAGAGAAATGTAAATATCTGTTCTTAATAGCCAAAAGGTAGAAACAACCCAAATGTCCAACTGATGAATTAATAAATAATAGATAATATATCCATACAATGGAATGTCATTTGGCCATAAAAAGGAACCACATACCACAACATAGATGAGTCTTGAAAACATACTATGAAGCCAGTCACATATTATATGATTCCACTTACATGAAATGTCCAGATTGGGCAAATCTATAGAGATAGGAAGGAGAGTTGCTGCTTGAGGTGCTGACATGGTGATGTGAGAGGAGTGATAGTTAAGGGATACAGGGTTTATTTTGAGGGTGATGAAAATGTTCTAAAAGCGTGGTGATAGCTATATATATCTGTTGATAAACTAAAACCATTGAATTATACACATAAATGGATGAGCTGTATGGTGTGTAGATTATATCTCAATAAAGCTGTTTAAAAATAAACAGCATGGGAGTTCCCTGGTGGTCCAGTGGTTAAGACTCTGAGCTTCCACTGCAGGGGGCCCAGGTTCAATCCCTGGACAGGGAACTGAGATCCTGTATACTGGGAGGTGTGGCCAAAAAATAAATAAAGTAGTTTAAAAAATAAAAATAAAGAGCATGGTAGTGTGTCATGTAAAGGCACAGCTCTTGCTAAGATTTTGAGTGGAGAACAGTAATCTCTTGTTACAGTCCATTCACGGGGTCTCCAGCTCACATGCCCTCTCCTGGCACTGCCACCCACAGTTAATTAATCAATCAAGAATAATTCTATTTTTGAACAATGCGTGCCTGCTGTGGGGAAGAGCACTTCACTTGTCCTGCCTGGAGAGATGCAGATGGTTTGAGAGATGGGAGCCTGAGAATACCTCCCAGGGCATGAGGAAGCCACGTGGCACAAAATCCTCAAGGGCTGCAGTCCCATCAAATGCCCACTGAGAATGGACATAGTCCAATGTGTCCAGCAGAGATGGGGTTAAGGGCTCAGAGAGGACTCTGGGTTTGCTGAGGTCACCCTGAGGATGAGCTCTGACTGGAGGAAAGGCCCCTTCTCTTGGGACAAGCAAATGAGAGCAGGTGGCTGGCAGCCGCACAGCCCACCGCTGGGGTTCTTACAGCTGCCTTGAGCTGCCTGAGCCACATGGCATCCCCCAGTTGCCTCACAATGATAATACCTTCTATTTATACCAAACACCTCTCCTCCCAGGAGAGTGCTGTGTTTTCCCAACATCGATTCAGTAAGCCAGCCAGACAGAATTGAATTAAAATTCACAGCAACCACTCACATCAAGCTTCCCCCCTTGCTCCTGCCTGTTCCCTCCTTCAGACACTGCCGTGACTCTCACAGCAAAAACAGAGAAGTTAAGAACATTGGCCTTCTACACGCCCACTCCCCTTGAGGGTCTTCCACCCCCTAGCCTGTTCCAGATTTGGGGGGATGGGGGATTTGTGACATCCCAGGTCACTTCTCTCCTAGGAGAAATACAATGCAGAAGAGAGGGGTCTTCAAGTGCAACATTCTCCCCTTTCTGTAAACATTTAAACCTTTAAAACTCACAGATGACAACTCTAAAGACCAGAGATCAGGCACAAAAGCGAGGTGTTTCCCAGGTGGCACTGGAGCCTCCTTCACGTCTTAACTGTCATCATAAAGAAAGCTGTCTCCAAGCTATCACAGAGAAAGTTTGTCTCACCCAGGCAAAACTATGACACCAACTCCTGGTTGGCTTGATCAGAAGGGTCTCCACTGGGCAGAGACCCCTGGCTCACTGGAGAAATGAGAAGGAAGGGGCTGGTGGGTGGGCTTTGCCAGCCCTTTCCCTTTAGTACAGATCCAATTGGCCCTGCCAGTCCCTAGCCCTGGCCTGAGGGACTGAGAGCAGAGAGGGAGTAGTCTGCACTGGTCTGATTGGATTGATGGATGGATGTCCTCCCAAATCCCCCACCATCACCACCCTGCCCCCACCAACAGCCTCACCCTCTCTGTGCCTCTATTGTGCTCTGCTGCATGGCAGAGGCCCAGGAGCCAGGGGGGTAAGGATAAGGGGCCTCCAGCTCATATGCTCTCTCCTGGCACTGCCACTCACAGCTAATGAATCAATTAAGAGTGATTCCATTTTTAAACAATGTGTGCCTGGTGTGGGAAAAAGCACTTCACCTGCCCTGCCTGGAGAGATGCAGATAGTTTGAGAGAAGGGAGCCTGAGAACACGTCCCAGGGTATGAGANCCACTCACAGCTAATGAATCAATTAAGAGTGATTCCATTTTTAAACAATGCGTGCCTGGTGTGGGAAAAAGCACTTTACCTGCCCTGCCTGGAGAGATGCAGATAGTTTGAGAGAAGGGAGCCTGAGAACACTTCCCAGGGCATGAGGAAGCCACGTGGCACAAAATCCTCACAGACTACAGTCCTAGAGAGCCTGGGATCTCAGGGTGGGGAACACCTAGTGGTCATTTTGTCATCCCCTAGCCAACCCCAGCCCTCACTCATCACCTGCATCCCATTGCCAACATCAGCAGCATTGGCTGGCCTCCTTCACCAAGGCCTTGCCCACCTTCTCTCCCCTTCAGTACCAAGGCCTCTTGAGGCTACCTGTCATNCCCCAGCCCTCACTCATCACCTGCATCCCATTGCCAACATCAGCAGCATTGGCTGGCCTCCTTCACCAAGGCCTTGCCCACCTTCTCTCCCCTTCAGTACCAAGGCCTCTTGGGGCTACCTGTCATGAAGAACCCTTATCCCATCTGTAACCTCAGTAACCTCTGCTCCTTGAGAGGGAGTAATCTGGGAGCTTCCTGGGTGAAATTGAAACTAGCCCTCACACACAGAAGACAAGGAGAAATCCAAGAAAAAGGCAGACTACTTCAGACTGATGGGTGGCAGACTAATAAGTAAGGGAACTTACACACGAGGCTTGTCTTGCAATAGACACAAACAAGGAGACCTCTGCACTTGACCGCCAGCATCTTTAGAGTTTATGTAAAGGATTTAACTGGGTCCAGTTAGTCTCACAGAGAAGGCAATGGCACCCCACTCCAGTACTCTTGCCTGGAAAATAAAGAGCATGGTAGTGGGTCAGGGGAAGGCACAGCTCTTGCTAAGATTTTGAGTGGAGAACAGTAATCCCTTGTTATGGTCCATTCACACGGTCTCCAGCTTACAGTCCATGGGGTCGCTAAGAGTCGAACACGACTGAGCGACTTCAATTTCAATTTTCACTGTCATGNGCCCCTTCTCTCGGGACAAGCAAATGAGAGCAGGTGGCTGGCAGCCGCACAGCCCACCGCTGGGGTTCTTACAGCTGCCTTGAGCTGCCTGAGCCACATGGCATCCCCCAGTTGCCTCACAATGATAATACCTTCTATTTATACCAAACACCTCTCCTCCCAGGAGAGTGCTGTGTTTTCCCAACATCGATTCAGTAAGCCAGCCAGACAGAATTGAATTAAAATTCACAGCAACCACTCACATCAAGCTTCCCCCCTTGCTCCTGCCTGTTCCCTCCTTCAGACACTGCCGTGACTCTCACAGCAAAAATAGAGAAGTTAAGAACATTGGCCTTCTACACACCCAAGGGAAGACCCTTGAGGGTCTTCCACCCCCTAGCCTGTTCCAGATTTGGGGGGATGGGGGATTTGTGACATCCCAGGTCACTTCTCGCGAAGGAGAAATACAATGCAGAAGAGAGGGGTCTTCAAGTGTAACATCCTCCCCTTTCTGTAAACATTTAAACCTTTAAAACTCACAGATGACAACTCTAAAGACCAGAGATCAGGCACAAAAGCGAGGTGTTTCCCAGGTGGCACTGGAGCCTCCTTCACGTCTTAACTGTCATCATAAAGAAAGCTGTCTCCAAGCTATCACAGAGAAAGTTTGTCTCACCCAGGCAAAACTATGACACCAACTCCTGGTTGGCTTGATCAGAAGGGTCTCCACTGGGCAGAGACCCCTGGCTCACTGGAGAAATGAGAAGGAAGGGGCTGGTGGGTGGGCTTTGCCAGCCCTTTCCCTTTAGTACAGATCCAATTGGCCCTGCCAGTCCCTAGCCCTGGCCTGAGGGACTGAGAGCAGAGAGGGAGTAGTCTGCACTGGTCTGATTGGATTGATGGATGGATGTCCTCCCAAATCCCCCACCATTACCACCCTGCCCTTACCAACAGCTTCACCCTCTCTGTGCCTCTATTGTGCTCTGCTGCATGGCAGAGGCCCAGGAGCCAGGGGGGTAAGGATAAGGGGCCTCCAGCTCATATGCTCTCTCCTGGCACTGCCACTCACAGCTAATGAATCAATTAAGAGTGATTCCATTTTTAAACAATGTGTGCCTGGTGTGGGAAAAAGCACTTCACCTGCCCTGCCTGGAGAGATGCAGATAGTTTGAGAGAAGGGAGCCTGAGAACACTTCCCAGGGCATGAGGAAGCCACGTGGCACAAAATCCTCACAGACTACAGTCCTAGAGAGCCTGGGATCTCAGGGTGGGGAACACCTAGTGGTCATTTTGTCATCCCCTAGCCAACCCCAGCCCTCACTCATCACCTGCATCCCATTGCCAACATCAGCAGCATTGGCTGGCCTCCTTCACCAAGGCCTTGCCCACCTTCTCTCCCCTTCAGTACCAAGGCCTCTTGGGGCTACCTGTCATGAAGAACCCTTATCCCATCTGTAACCTCAGTAACCTCTGCTCCTTGAGAGGGAGTAATCTGGGAGCTTCCTGGGTGAAATTGAAACTAGCCCTCACACACAGAAGACAAGGAGAAATCCAAGAAAAAGGCAGACTACTTCAGACTGATGGGTGGCAGGCTAATAAGTAAGGGAACTTACACACGAGGCTTGTCTTGCAATAGACACAAACAAGGAGACCTCTGCACTTGACCGCCAGCATCTTTAGAGTTTATGTAAAGGATTTAACTGGGTCCAGTTAGTCTCACAGAGAAGGCAATGGCACCCCACTCCAGTACTCTTGCCTGGAAAATAAAGAGCATGGTAGTGGGTCAGGGGAAGGCACAGCTCTTGCTAAGATTTTGAGTGGAGAACAGTAATCCCTTGTTATGGTCCATTCACACGGTCTCCAGCTTACAGTCCATGGGGTCGCTAAGAGTCGAACACGACTGAGCGACTTCACTTTCACTTTTCACTGTCATGCATTGGAAAAGGAAATGGCAACCCACTCTAGTGTTCTTGCCTGAGGAATCCCAGGGACGGGGGAGCCTGGTGGGCTGCCATCTATGGGGTCGCACAGAGTCAGACACGACTGAAGTGACTTAGCAGCAGCAGCAGCAGTTAGTCTCAATGACACATTACTCTCTCAAGGCTGCATCTTTGGAAAAATTCCCACTGTGGGGACAGTAAGCAGAAGGTACATTCCAAGGACAGAGGAGGGAGTGAGGAGCCTCTGACCCCCCGGGTCCAGCTAGCTGTCGTGTCCTATGACCTCCTCTGACACCCGGGTTCAGCTCTCCCCAAGGCACCCAGGCCAGCATTCCCATCATGATGATGGGTGGGCAGTGGTTCCCTCACCCATCTCAGCCCCAAAGCCTGGGTCTATGGAGAGAAAGACCATCCTACAGCCTTGGCCCAGCCTGAAAGCTGGCCCAAAGCAGCCTGGCTCCTCTCAGCACTGCAGCCAGGCAGAAAGCACGGATAGACAGACCGAGGGACATTGCCCAGGTGTGTTTCTCCCAGCTGCAGAAATGGAGGCTGTTCTGAGACACGGTTCCTTAGGGGCCTTAGGAGGCAATAGTACAGGGCTCCTTAGCTGTGATCATTCCGGGTGTCGGATCGGACCATTGCAGTCACCAGCCCAGGAACTATTCCAAACCAGTGAGGATATCCTGCTGGAGGCACTGGAGATGGTCAAGGGCACAGCCTTGGCTCCTTGAGTCATAGTGAAGTCTCCTAGTCATGTCTAACTCTCTGTGACCCCATGGACTGTAGCCTGCCAGGCTCCGCTGTCCATGGGATTTTCCAGGCCAGGATACTGGAGTGCGTTGCCATTTTCTTTTCCAGGGGATTTTCCCAACCCAGGGATCAAACGAGGGTTTCCTGCACTGCAGGCAGACTCTTTACCAACTGAGCCACCAGGAAATAACCTTGAGTCATACATGACAATAAAAAAATGGAATTTGCATTCAGCTGTTATGGAGAAAGAGTCTGGCTGCTCCTCAAAAAGTTAGACATATACCCCAAAGAATTAAAAACAGGGGTCAAAAAAATACTTGTCTGTGAATGTTTGTAGTAGTGGTGTTGTTCTTTACAAAATCCAAAAGGTGGAAACAACCCAACTGTCCATCAACAGGTGAACAGACAGACAAAATGTGGTCTGCCCAACGATGGAACACTATTGAGTCTTACAAGGGAATGAAATGCTGAAACAGGCTATAATGTGGATGAACCTCAGACACACCATGCTAAATGAAAGAAGTCAGTTACAGAAGGCCACACATAGTATGATTGCCTTTGTGGGGATCATGATACACAGCTTGCGGGTTGCAAGATTTATTTCCCTGATCAGGGACTGAACCCAAGGCTTTGGCAGTGAAAGCTCTAAGTCCTAACCACTGGACCGCCAGGGAATTCCCAATATGATTCCATTTAGAGGAGATCTCCAGAACAGGTAAATCCACAGAAACAGAAAGTAGACTGGTGGTCGCTAGGATTGGAGAAGGAAATGGCAATCCACTCCAGTGTTCTTGCCTGGGAAATCCCAGGGACAGAGGAGCACAGTGGGCTACAGCTCATGGGGTCGCAAAAGAGTCAGACATAACTTAGCATCTAAACAACAAAGTAATGCCAAGTTTCTGAAGGAATCCCAGAAGTGAAATGAAGTCACTCAGTCGTGTCTGACTTTGCAAACCCATGGACTGTAGTCTACCAGGCTCCTCCCTCCATGGGATTCTCCAGGCAAGAATACTGGAGTGGGTTGCCATTTCCTTCTCCAGGGGATCTTCCTGACCCAGGGACTGAACCTGGGTCTCCCACATTCCAGGCAGACGCTTTAACCTCTGAGTCACCAGGGAATATAGATAATTATAAAGAGTGAAAGAAATCATAATGCCACTTCCACAACCACTGTGGCCCATGCCAGGCTCTTTCCTCCCAGAATTTGCTCAACACACACAGTTGGAACCACCATGGCTCTCACTGTAGATGTGGTGATGATCGACCAAGGAATGTACCTCGGTCAAGAAATGCAGAAGACATTCATTCCAGCTTCTGTCCTCTGGAGCAGGGAAAGAGCCACCTCAGGGTCCTCATTTCCTGTCGGTGTTCAGGTCCTGAACTTACATGAAGAAATAGTGTAGTTGCTGAGCTTTTCTGGAAGTAAGGAGTTGAGAGTAGGGTGGGGGCAGGGAAAAGGTGGGTACCAGGCCCTCTGGGCACAAGTCAGGCAAACATCCAACTTATATTCAGAATTTGCTGAGTTGCTACAGTTTTCTTTTTAAATAACTAGTGCTGACCTGTCTACTTACTTGAAAATTTAATTAACCATCTCTGCCTAAGAAACAGGACACTTCTCTCTAGAGGACAAGGTGACTTTTGGTCTTTCTGAAATGGCGAGGGAATCCAGTGTCTTGGAGGCAAGGACTGGAGGCACATGAAGACTGTGGTGTGGAGAGCGCCAAGGAGGATGGAGACTGGGAGCTGGGTAAGGAGGCTGACCTCACCTTCACTGCCCAGACCACTTAGCTTCACTCTGTTCCCCAAGAGCAAATCTCCTAGGTCTTTAACCAGGCTCACCTACCAGTTCACAAACATGAAAACAGGCCTGGCAGATTGTCCCCTCTCTGGGGAAAAAAGCAAACTGCACAACACAAAGCTTTTACAATCACAAATTAAACCTCCAGTGAGATCCTATTAAATGCAGATTTACTCCTGTGTATTGTATCCTCCACTGCAAATGTTTCAGCTGAAAAATTTGCCTTGATGGCCTGAACCACTAACCACGCTACCCTGTGGACTCCGCTTGTAGACTTGTAGACTTTGGAGCTAGGTTGCCTGTGTTCAAGTTCCAGCTCTGCTGGAACCAAAGTTGTGTAACTTTGGGCAAATAACCAAACTGCTCTGTGCCTCAGTTTCCTCATCTATAAAATGGGGACACCAGGAACATTCATTTTTTAGGGTAATTGCAATGGCACCCCACTCCAGTACTCTTGCCTGGAAAATCCCATGGACGGAGAAACCTGGAAAGCTGCAGTTCATGGGGTCACTGAGGGTCGGACACGACTGAGCGACTTCACCTTCACTTTTCACCTTCATGCGTTGGAGAAGGAAATGGCAACCCACTCCAGTGTTCTTGCCTGGAGAATCCCAGGGATGGGGGAGCCTGGTGGGCTGCCATCTACGGGGTCGCACAGAGTCGGACACGACTGAAGCGACTTAGCAGCAGCAGCAGTGAGGATTAAATGCATTAATCCATCTAAAGTATTTATAATAGTGCATGGCATATAGTATGTGCCAAGGAAGTATTTGCTCATAACAAATCACTCACATAATTTGTCTGCAGTATGTTAAATTCTCTTTTGTAATATGAATGAGAGTTTCCTTATTAATCCATGGGAAAATATTTACAAAGGTTTTCATAGATTGGTCCCTGATCCACTGCAGATGGTGACTGCAGCCATCAAGTTAAAAGATGCTCACTCTTTGGAAGGAAAGTTATGACCAACCTAGACAGCATATTCAAAAGCAGAGACATTACTTTGTCAACAAAGGTCCATCTAATCAAGGCTATGGTTTTTCCAGTAGTCATGTATGGATGTGAGAGTTGGACTATAAAAAAAAGCTGAGTGCAGAAGAATTGATGCTTTTGAACTGTGGTGTTGGAGAAGACTCTTGAGAGTCCCTTGGACTGCGAGGATATCCAACCAGTACATCCTAAAGGAGATCAGTCCTGGGTGTTCATTGGAAGGACTGATGCTAAAGCTGAAGCTCCGGTACTTTGGCCACCTCATGCGAAGAGCTGACTCATTGGAAAAGACCCTGATGCTGGGAAAGATTGAGGACAGGAGTAAAAGGGGACGACAGAGGATGAGATGGCTGGATGGCATCACCAACTCAATGGACATAAGTTTGGGTGAACTCGGGGAGTTGGTGATGAACAGGGAAGCCTGGCATGCTGCCGTTCATAGCGTCGCAAAGAGTTGAAAACGACTGAGCGACTGAACTGAACTGAAACTGATCCATTATTGTAACTCAGGTCTTAAGCTTCTCTACTGAGAATTCTCTAATCACAGCAGTGTTTGGGACATCTTGGGGAGAAGCAGGTTTGCTGTAATTTCCACTTAATGGTGTGTCTCATAGGTCTTTTGGAGCTGGAGACAGGGATTTGAGTCAGTTGTTTGAAGTGGAGTCAACACAAGCATCTTCATTAACTGGGGTTTTTTGTTGTCTTTCTCTTCTGAAGTGACCACAGTGATGTCTTCAATCTTGTACCTTCTAGTGTATTCTCATTTTCCTCAAAAGACTGCGTTACTCAGTAATAACAAGTTCCATTTAAATAACAAGTACAAGAGTAACAAGTAAAACCCACATGTAGAAAAATGTTCAGCTCATTCTCTCTCCTTTAGGAGCAGAAACGATGGGTCAGAAGAGCTAAGCTCAGCCTCTCTGGTCGCTCTTGAGCTAAGAAGGACACATGGTTTCACTCTCCCTCAAAAGGACCCCCCTCCTCAGAAGGTTTTCATGATAAACCAATGAGCTCATGGGCATGAAAGGCTTTGAAAAGTTATTTTGGTCACAGTCTAATGAACAATCCTAATGATGACTTGTTTCTCTGATGCCAGTCCAAGTTTGGTCTTTAGCAAAGTGGGCAGTGTACATGCTGAAGATGACACAGGCCTGGCAGCTTCTCCCCTTCAGTTTCTACATGAGCAAGAAAAAGACACATCATGAGACGATCAAACCCCATTGATCCAACACTGCCAACTGGTATTTAATTATAAGTCAGACTTTATCTGTGATTGGATACATTTTTCATTTTAAGTAAAATGTTGGCTAATGGGGCACTGAATAACCAATAGGGAAAAGATATGAGATAAAAAAAAATTAGAAAATAAGATGAAGTGATTCATTACTCATTTATCTTTTTGTTTCTTTTCCAAAATTTTTTGTTGAGAGAAAATTCAGAGTACATAAAATTCACCATTTAAACCCTTTTAAACTGTACAATTCAGTGGGTTTTTTTAGTATATTCACAATATTGTGCAACCATTATCTAATTCTAGAACATTTCCATTACCCCAAACATTTCTATATCTCCCAATTCCCTCCCCCCACCCCCCATCCCCTGGCAACCAGTAATCTGTTCTCTCTCTCCTATGGTTGTCTGTTCTGGACTCTTCTTATAAATGGAATCACATAATATATGGTCTTTCCTTTCACTGTTTCTTGAGCATCCATTATGGGCCAGCACTGCACGAGTGTTTGCCCTCAAGAGAGGTTTGCTCTCCCTAGCCAAGGGAGAAAGATCTGTAGCAGCAGAATTTTCCTGCCTGGGGGTTAGGGATGGGGGAGGTTGATGTTGTCCTGGCACAGGAGGTGATATGCCTGCTGCTGTA